>WEIV01002563.1:156283-194458 GCA_013390005.1 Calyptomena viridis
CTGAGGGAAGGAAAAAGATCTGAGAGGGAGGGGTGGGAGGAGAAGGTGTCCGTAACATCTATCAAACTTCTCACTCTTAAACTCTTAAGCTCTGATTTTAGTAGTAGTGAATTCTTAATATTCTAAGTTAGAGTCTGTTTTGCTTGTGAAATAGTTAATAAACAGTTGTTTATAATCCTTATCACAAAAGCTGAGGGTTTTTTTTCTTCTCCCAGAAACTTTGGATGTGTGTGTGGGTTCTTGGCATTTAGCCAGAGTCAAACCATAACACTCCTCTTTTGCTAAGTTCTCTCTGGTGTAAGGCAAACAGAGACGGCACCAGCCACCCGGGAACTGCTGACATGCTGGAAGTTCATAACCCAGCCCATACCTTCACATTGCTGACTGTATAGCTGGAGCCCTCAAAAAACAGCTGCACTAGTCAAAACGGTTGTTTCGGCTCATCTGGAGTTCTGATCACAACCAACACTATCCCTCACTGTGGAAACAGGCTCACAGGTCAGACTTGCCTCTCTAGCAGCAGCAGAATGCCTGGTTGTGACTGAGAGGGGATTTAAACGTAACAGAGGGCATACAGCCCTCATGAACAAGCTAATGCTGGTTCAGTAGATAAAATCTGTCTGAAAGCATTCAAATAATGTATTCAAGTTGGAAGAAACAACCAGAAGTTGACTACCAGGAGGACTGAGTCATACTACTTGGAGGTCACTCACAAGGCTACTGAATGACCGAATGCCAGAAGGATGCAGTGCCAGGAGAGTGCTTCGGGTTCTGAGCAAACCTGAGTGTCTCCCTGCTTAGTACTGAACTGGTATCGACCTGCCAGTGTGCTGGAACAAACGAGAGGGGAGGTGCAGGACAAGTGAAATTGGATCTGCAGCCTCACAGTGAGCTCTGGTCAGCTACATGTCACTGCCTTCTGCGCAGGCTGGAAGGGTCAGGGGAGCTCAGCCCTGACAGAAACCAGTTTGTCAATTTTGTGTTCTACATGTAATCACTCAGACTGAAAAACATCTTAACAGAAATCTGCTTTGAAGCCTTAACATTTCTGTCTGAGTATAACAATTCTCAATTCTCCCACCCCAGTTTTTACAAACTCCTTTCCTGTCAAGAGAGAGGGGTCAGAGGGACATAAAGATGACAGCTTAAATTACAATATGCTCTCTTCCAAAACATAATACATAGGATACAAAGAAATAAATGCTCATACAGCTTCAAAGAGCTCACAGAGTCCTTGAAGTACATAGCAAGCTAAATATTATGCATGTAAATATTAGCCATCTCCGAGTGATTTTATAGTCCATGGTTAAAAAAATAAGTGAAGGGCTGAAATGCTGTACTGAGGTGCAGTCATTCACTGCTGTCCCCACCACCCCCATGGGGGCCTTGGTCTGAGCTCCCTGTAGGCTCAGCCCTTTCCCCACTGCCTGAGCTGCTGGGGAAGGCTGCAGATCCAATTTCTCTTTTCATGACCACTGTGCTATTGGCTAACCCCATCATCACCCTGCTCGGGGGCTGCAGCACGCCCTGGCTCCCTCCACACCACAATCCTGCCATTGTGGAGTCCCCAGCACAGCCACCAGACTTCCCTCCCAGCTGCATCCCATGCCAGGGCTGAGCCCAGCCTGCACACCACAGGGATGGGCAAACTCACCACTGCTGATTGCCCTGGCAGCCCTGCGTCCCCCACAGCAGCTGCACACAGGCTGCTCAGGACCTGCATGCTCTAGCATGTCACTTTTCAAAGGTGATCCTATTCCTATAATTTCCAAATTCCAGTAAGTTTCACATGTTCTTTATGCAGGTATTTCCACTAACCTAAAGAGATAGCTGAACTTAGGGCCAGAATGTTAGATAACTGAACACTTAAGTAAAAAATAGCATGTCTTTTTAGCACAGGGACAATCTCATCTAAGTGTAACTCCACTACTCATGTTACACTTAGATTTATTTATCCTGGACCATATCCTTGAATTTCAAATTTTGGAATAACAATTACAGTGGTAGTATATATTTGCCTCCTCCAAAAGCACTCCTTCCAATGAAATTCCACCACCTAATGTAACGTTGGTCCAAGGAGTACCTTACAAATAGGGAGAAAATACCCCCCCTCAAATGTAATGTTTTCCTTGAAAGAGTTTCAGCATATAGGCACAAGGCATTTCTCCATCTTATTGGTAATTTCTCATTTCAGAGAAAGAGGCAATAGTCTGATAAGTTAGTCATATTTGATGCAAAAGTGATCAAGAGTTGTGGTATCCATCAGATTGAAGTTTAAAATTAATCAAATGCTGAAAAAATCCCTGTAAAACATACAACCAAAAGTGACAAGTATCAGTCTGAAGAGGGTTTCACTGCTTAACATCTTAGTGTATTATGTAACATTAAAATGCAAGAATTCCATTTGTATGCTCCAAACTTACAGTGCATCTTCCATATCTGCTATACTTTCTTCCATTTTCTGTCACTACATAGAGGTAAATAAAGTTGTCATGGGATCCAACTGCAAGTAAGGTGCCATCTACAACACAGAATATTTGATGTAAATTAATAGAATGTTTGTTTTCCAAATTTTAACTATTTCAGACATTGCTAAGACAACAGTCTCGGTCAAACTAGTGCTTATGAATTTTATTGAAGGATTCAGAACTATTTACAATATCTTGTTTTTCTGTATCTGTTTACTTTTGGGTATGGTTTTTGGGCAAGTTCATTTATTTCTGCTTTTTTTTTTAGAGGAAGTGTCCAATGGACAGGATGTAAATTCTCAGATTGCACTGGATTTCTGAAAGTTGTTGACAGCAGGCAGACTTGAGTCTTTGTATCACAAAAATGCAGAACAATATTTACTCTATGGATATCTTAACTTTGGAGGTGTGGACTGCACATAAATCAACACTAAATAACGTCTAAAAATGTACAACATTCAAAAATCATTAGCAGTTTTCTAATCAACATTGTCTCCATTTTAAAGTATCCGGACAAAAGCTGCCATGAATCGCAATCAAACACCACTAGTGTCAATGAACATCAGTGATTTAAAATATACTGCTGTACTTGGCACATAAGGCAACAGGAGAGGAACATTTTGCTCACTGACATCTCATGTTAGCCAAAAGTAAACAAGAAATAGATTTACAAGCGTGTTCTTCCATCCTGTTTTAACACAGAAGTCAGCCTCTGATGATTTGCTATGTCACGTCTGAAGAGGAGACGCAATACTGGCTTGGACTTCATGTAATCCCCTAGCAAATATTTGACAAACAGCTCTGACTTTCAGTAACAAGCTTAGTTTTATGGTTTTGCATTAATAAACTCGAAAACTAACTAAGAAGTATATTAAAATATCACTGAAATACTAAAACTTTTTACAGACTTTTCTGTTAACCTGTCAAGTATCCAGTTGAGAACTTCTATTTTTTCTGGGACCAAAGCTAACAATTATAACAGCACAGTTTAACATGAAGGCTGAGAAAGGCACACACAAACAAATCTGTAAGTAAAATACTCAGTTATATATTAAGCACCTGAAACAATTTTTTCAGAGCTGTGCCTTTTCTAATGACTGGGGACTAGTGCAACACCATTTAACAGAACAATCATATGATTTATCAGAATTATTCTGAATGTACAAGTCTGCCTACCTACTGAGTAGCGCATCACTGAAAGCTGTTCGTTGCCGTCAGTGTGTATTGAAACCAGATCCCTGGTTTCCGCGTCCAAAACAAACCACCTAGAGAGAGAAGAATTCCAATGAGTATCACTTCCACTAAACAAACAAGCAAGGAAAAGAGCAATAATCACTGCCTGCCTTCATCTTCTCAAGCTAACCCCTCAAGGGCAGCATAGCCAACATCTGTTTTTAATGGAACACTTTTCCAGTTCACAAAGTAATAGAAGTTTCAGTGAAGAATATACAGAAGATTCTAAATAGAGTTCAATTTCTTTCCTCTCCCTTGAACACTGTACTCATCACCAAACTTTCTACTGGATGATAAACCAAACAGATAACATGCCAACATGCCTGCAGCTTATCATCATGAAGACTTAAAGCTACAGCTGAATTTTATTCTACTTCTTCCCTATTTTGAAGAACAGCTTCGATACAAAAACTCATCTCTCAGTTTTTATGAAGCAAGGTTAAAAATAATAATAAAAATAGAAGTAGTAAGTGGAAAACATTTCCAAATTCACTTTAAACACAAATTATATTCTAATTTGATATTTTCCTCTCAGTCCTTTCCATTTCTATGAATAATTTTGTCAACATAAGAAGGAATTCACTGAAAATTTTATGGTTCATAACCTACCATTTTATTTTTTATTTCCTGCTTGGATGATTTATAACTAAGGTAAATAGTTGCATTTTTTAACAGTAACTTTTATGCACATGCATAAAGCCCAGAGATGCTTACAAAAACTCAGTGGTACATACACTGAAATGGCCACTGACAACAAGATGCACAAGATCAACAGAACCTGAGCATTTTGCAATGGTTCTGATCCTCACCTAACTCCTAAATAGAGTGAACATTAGCAACAGAGAGACAACGACAATTTAATAAAAATATATATTCACATACAGAGATCACAAAAACAGAAGGTGTCAGTATGAGTAAATACATCGAAGCTGTACTGCGAATTTAACTTCTTTGCTCTAAACTTCTGATTTCACAGCCATGTGCATATGCCACAGTCAGGTTTCTATCCCTAATGGTAAATGGTAAGTTCATATACTGTGGAAATCAGCAAGGCAATTCCACCCTCTGTCTGCTTGTGAACTCAGTGGAACACTGCTAAGCCTAGGACCATAAAAAGGCTGTAAAATAAACTCCAGGAACAACACCACACATTGCTGCTTTCTATGGATGGAGATCCATATTTGTGCTCATCTGGTGTCTGACAGCTAGGCATCTGGAAATCAGTTTAGTCCCAATGGCTTAAAACCAGCTTGTGGTTAGAGAACCACATGAAAGAAATTAAACAACATACACATGAAAAAACTCCAACCCCACATGGCACTCACTGCTGAATAATCTGTGTGCAAGACAGATGGAACCAGTGGAAAACAGCTAACATGTCTGCACCATGCTGAGGGTCTCTGGTGTAATCCTCTACTGGACTTCTGGTTTTCGACCTACAGAATGAAGCTTTACAGGCTCTCTGAACTCATTAGGAGTTACAAATTGCTCTTCTGCTACTTAGTTTTCAAACTATGCCACCCCTTGGCACTGCCAAACGCTTCATGAAAATGTTACCTGGCTGATAACCCTGACAGGGGTGCGGATATTAGAGAACAAACCAAAACAAATGAAAAAAACCCAAAACCGAACCCCAGAAAAACAGCAAAACCCGATTTATTTAGCAAGATGAGACAGCATGATGTCTGTTTGCTTATTGTGAGCAGCATAATTAGGGTGCCTGTATGCAAAAAATGATGATCAGTGCAATAACAACCGAAAGCAGTCTCCTTCCACAAAGTGGATGGGTACCCACTTTCCAGACCCTCAGCGACCAATGTGCACAGTGGTTTTGCCTGACAGCTGATGGAAGGGCTCAGCCATCTTTGTCCCAAAACATGTAACCCTGGCAGAGCAGGGACATGTCTCTTGATGACAGTCCCTGAGACCAGCTCTTTAGGCTCTTCTTTGAGGAGGTCACCTGAATCAGGTCATCCTCCAGCTAACACTAAGTAAAATGAAAAATACTCAAATGCAACCATTTGGGTAAATATGCAAACCACCCCTATTTTACTGAAAGCACAGAGGTGAAATTGTGTCGTATCAAACACAATGCAAAACTTCTGATGCTCTTAAGAGTGCACACTAAACTGCATTTGGCATCAGGAGATAGCCTGTGCCTCTCCAAAAATTATTCCAAACTGGAGATACTAGCAGCAATTCTAGCTGTCCGAGGAAAGAGTCAGTGCATTGTGACAATTTTGATAATAATTTAAGAAGGGATGCACTGGTCATATATAGTACAGCTGTTTCTTGATGCTGCCACAGCTATAATCTATAATCAGAAATGCTCTCTTTAATCTTTCAAGCCCGTCCAATGCCATGGCAAACACTGCAAGTGCCAGCATGAAAGTCCATCTCCATGAAACGTGTCTCCAGTCTAGCAGCTACAGCAGTTCACTGGCATACCCTGCACAGGCCCTTCTCACAAACAGCTGGGGTCCACCTTGAGACTGTATTTTGGGAGAGGATCTTCCTTCCCATGTGAAAGTATGCAACATGCAACTGCAGCTGACCCAGAAAAAGTCTTAAGGGCTGTGAAATGCAAAGCTTGGCTTCCAAATGAACTTTTGATCCATAGATCGGATGAAATAAATGGATGAATGGTAGTCCAGCTGTAAAATAGTGTCTCTTTCACTTATTCTGATTTTTATTGATACTTCTCCGAAATGTTACTGAAGATAACATGCTCATCTTGTTTGTGAGTTTACACAAAAGAAAAAACTTGTGCCATTTTCATCCATTTCTTATCTTCCCATTCCTTTACTTTAAAAAAAATACCAATAGCCTATCTAAAAAAAATCTATGCTTTTAGGAATAAAACCCCTTGATAATTCACATCTGTAAATGTAGAATTTTTCTGGTGAAGTCACCAGGGAAACGCTATTCCAAAGTAGTAATATATTTTTGCACTTACACTTGCGTAAAAAAAACTACGTTTCATTAACATTGAATGCTAAACCAGAAAGGCATTAATCAGAAACAAAACCAACCCATCTTACGAAGTTTCCCAGGATATTGAGGCTTCTTCATCTTAACAACAGAGGCTGAACTATGTAAGTCTCAGTAGCTCTATTGCCTGATTTACTTCCATGTGGCTCTGGCTTACACTAACCTTGATCTTCAGCCTTTTTCTTAATAATGTTAGTACTTTTTTAAGAATCTTGTTAGCCTTTTTTTCTGCAGTGCCTTTGAACACTCGTATGCTTAGCACTAGATATTCTATGTGATTAGTCACAGAAAGGTCTACTTCCTTGCAAAAAAATACCATTGGCAGCATGGCAAAAGGATCTGCATAGTGCCTTGAAAAAAACACTTTTGTGGTATGATTTCTACCAGGATAGTCAGCCCTTTTCAGTTTTTCCAGCTGTGCATTTTCAGCAAACAGCAGGATCCACAAAAAGTATTAGTTTTCTCCAAACCAGGGTAACTCCCAAACAACTGATGATCAGGCACACAGCAAGTATTTAAATAGATAACAAAAACTGCAGTAGACCATTTGTAAACAGTTCAAAAAGGGAAATTATGCTGAAATACTCACTATGGGAAGTGATATGTGAAAAACACATTAAAAGCACGACTTTTTGCCTAATAAAAACCATAGCACTCTGAAACAACAGGCAAGAATGGGAAGAGAGGTAGAAAATTCAGTTTCCTCTACATGTCACAATTTTAACCACCAAACCCAACTTTCTTGGGGGTCCATTTCCTGGCCCTGTTTGTACTATAAGCTGAGTAGCACTAGAATGGTAACAGATAGACAGATCCAAGGTTTGGGTTTATTGAGTTGTAAACTGATTAGACTAATTTAGTATTTGCTTTAAGATTTTTGAGCTATGAATCAAATTATAAAATGACTTGTTAAGGCTTTGAGATTATTTTCTCCTATGTAAATCAAGATATATCGCACAGACCTCATTCCTTAGGAAATAACTCCCTTGGACCAGATAATCTGGCACAGAAAGCACCACATGATGTTGCTGGTTAGGTAGTAATTTTAAAGCTGTATTGTTTATCTTGACTCAACTCCATTTATTTGTCATCCTCTCATACACTTATCAGGTCTCGTTTCAATGCAGTTTCATTTCTGTATCTCAAACCTATCATTGAATCCTGCAATTTCAGAACACACTAAAATATAATGGTGAAAATATAACTTTTTGGTTCCAAGAAGAACAGGGTAAAAAACCACCAAAAACCCCCAAGCCTGTCATCATAAGCTTCTTGAACACAGTGTAAACTGGTTGCCTCAAATAAATTAAAAGTAAGAATTTTAAACTGAAAAGTGCTGAACTTATAAAGTAACATTAAATGCTCTGGGAGAAGGGGAAAAAAAATCAATCAAAAGCAAACAACAGACAGAATGCTTTGGCCATGCTTTTTGATTGTGCTTTGATGTAACTTCAAAAATCTCTAATAACTGAAGAAATATAAACTGACCTTCTTTTCCCTGTTTCAAGTACTATTAGGCCCATATCTCCTCTTTGTTTAATGAAGATAAAAACACTTGTTCAATTTAATGTTTATAATTATAAGAGATGAATAACTGGGATTGTACAACGTGGTAATCAAATATACAAGAGCTCAGCAAGGTTTTTCTTAGGAAGGTAAACTTGGTTTTCTAGCCTGATGTTTTACCAAATGAATTTAGTGTAGAATGTATCTTCATCTTGGAGAAGAACATTCCCTAAAAATATTTAACATTTCATTTTTTTCAGAAAAGTTTAAGGGTGTTGCACATACTCAGCAGTTTCAAAAAACCAAGCTTTGAATGGTTTATAGGCATGAGGTTAGGCATAAAAAAAATTTCTAGTGGGCAAATTATGCATAAAAAAAAATTTTCCAATTTGCATATACGCACTAGGCAAAATCTTATCAACCAAGTAATCGACCATGAGGTATAACTGAAAAACAGAATAAAAATGCTACTAATTTAATATCTGCTCCTTTCACCTTTGTAATGCTATGAAAATCCTGTTTTTTCTTTTGATTGGTACATTGATACTCTCTTCTTGGGAGATGATGTCAAGCCAGAGTTTGACTATGAAATGAAATGAACTTTTTCCACCACTGAAAGAAGCCTGAGTTAAAAAGATTCAGCTTGTGCTTTGACAGCTTTCAAACAGACAACAATTTCAGGAAGAACGGGAACAGTTCAATATTACTTCACTGCAGCAATATGCCATGTTGAACTCTGTCTTGCACAAAAATCAAAATACTAGCATGTTTGCTGGCCTTGTCACCTCAATTTAAAAGGTTGCAAGTGTGTTTGATTCGGGGAAGAGAAGGATCTGTACTGTCTTACAAACTAATACAACATGCACATGATATGATACTTGTAAAGATAATAAGGAGTGCTCATGGAAATCCTTGCAAAAAAAAAAGTGAAATAAAAAAATCAAGATCTGGGCTTTTGTGAAAGAGTTGTTAAAAAACCAAAACAGCCTAACAACAATCAAATAATTCTTCTGTCTTCATCTAACATATGTCAGATGATCTGCCCCCTTCCGCCAAGCTTTTTAGGCTCCATAACCTCAAGCAAAAAGAATAAAAAGCAAATTAATTCCAGTAAGATGTATCATATTAAACCGTCTTCCTTTTAACTTTCAGCCACCACAACTCAGTTGAAAGGCGTTTACCTGCCCGAGTGTGTTCCTATCGCCACCACGGCTCCACTGGGATGGAAATCAGCACAGTGCCCTGGTTCCTGAACGGAGAGGCACAGACACGTTATTCACCCATCTGCTTCCCGAGGGTGGAACACCTCTCCTTATACCAAAGCTATCCTAAAAGTCTGAGGTGAACTGACACAGGAAAAACCAGTTAGTTAGCATCATGCCAATTCTCAAACAGCTTTTCTTTTAATGTATCAGTGACACGCACTACAAGACTACCTTGAAAGTAAAAAGCCTGAATTTCTGTGTAAAAAAATAATTTTGCTAGTCAAAATATGAAACGAACAATGACAATAAGAAAAGGACACCTAAAACCAAACCTTCACAATTCTATGATAGCTCTCTTTAGATAGTTTGAATACTAGGGGAAAAAATTAAACTGTAACAAGAACAAACATTAGGTTTTATTGAACTCGGCCTGTTAAAATGGCATCAGACAAGGTAATCAGATTACAGCCAACGCAATGTCTGATGAGCCTTGTTAAATTTATCAAAACTTCCAGATAGCTCTTTTGAAAAGCATAACTACAGGATTTTTGCTTCTTTTGCAATCATATGGGACAAGGGTGTTGAAGAAATCGAATGCTTTTTCCTCTTTTTCAGCTTTATATTTAACATTAAAGGATTGACATACATCTAGAAGCCTGGTCCATTCCAGTGTGTGGTCCACAGAGTTCCACATACAAACTTGCCTATCTTGGGCACATGTTAAAAATAAGTCTTTGAAAGGATGAGATGCCAGTCCCCAGAGTTCATCTGTATGTCCCTAGAAGGAAATCACATACGATTTAACAATGAATAAAATAAAGACTCTTAAAAAATAACACACCAGTAGGCAAAACCTTTACATTTTTGGGTTATAGTTTAAAAAAGACAGTTGTGCTCACCTGTACCTCTACCACAAAACCATCATTAAATGTTCCCCGCAAAACGAAGTTTCGTGAAGTACCCACTAAAAATTGATCTCCTTTTCCTTCTGCTACTGCTCTGATTGTTCCGTACTGGTCAGGAACCTAGGAGAAGAAACATCTGTAAAACCACATCAGGCATCTTGATAGGCACTTATTTTCTAAGGCCACAAACAGTGCAGAATTACAGTACCAAAACTGGAGTTCTCCCAGTAAAAAGGAACAATCTAATCATGTATAATGTAGATCAGGACTTGACCTGAAACCTACCTCTTCTGTTTGTTCAGTACAGGCATGCAACATGAGCAGGGTCCAAGACAATCACAGTTATGCCATTTTAATAAGTCTTTGTAGAAAAAATTACAAATTCAATTACATGGCTTTTAAGTGTCAAATACACTAAACGAATGCACTCCACAAACTCACAATTCATTTTATAAAGGAATAATATCCAGTCACTATTTACTTTCCAAAACACATTTTGAAAAACAAGAAAAATCTTGTAACACACAGCAAATGCTTCCAGATTTTCTTAATGCTTCCTGATTAGCCTTAAGTAAATGTTCATATGCCTTATGTCAGCAGTGACTCTGAATTTTAATGACTTTGTTTATTGCAGACTTGAATCCTAATACACTGAGTTATTTTATAGTGTGCAACTGTTTGGTTTTCTAAATGATTTATCTTAGCAAATATCCTAATATTGGCCACACAAGATAGAAAAATAAATCTGTCAGGGTTCCGGTAACATAAAAATTAGCTTTAACATAACATCATTAACAAAAAGAAAACAAGAGACTGATATGAATAGAGTGTGTTACTTAAGCCTAAGAATTGTTTACACAGTCAATGCTTACTTTCTCTCATCCCTGTTTTCTAAATGTCGATATTAGATTCAAGGCAGTAACAAACTCTAGATCAAACTTACATTAAGTGTTGAGAAAAAAACGCTGCTATAAATGGACACTAGCTAAGTCGAGTGAATCATTGTTTGAAAAATTGTTTAGTAGTATACAGGGAAAAACAAAAGGTATTTTAAAAATCCAATTTTGAAACCCAAAGTACACAACTTTTTCCAGTTCATTCCCAATGACCTAACATTGCCATATAGGCAAAATCACAAGGAACATACATATTCACTAAATATCTGTTTTAGGATAAATTTAAAAGAAGTTTCTCATCATAGCTTAATAATTCATTATTACAGAATACCAATATATATCCTAGCATGTGTTTACCTTATGTGAAACATTCTATTAAAACTCTAAAATGCTGGCAACATTGCCTTTCTCCAGACAGGTGAGCTTAAAAAAAGAGATGATACTAAAGAATATCCTCAAACATCCCCTTGAACGGGATGAATAAAAAAAACTAAGGAAGGGTTTGGAGGAAAGAAAGCACTTAAAATTTCTACTCAACTTTAACACAGGAGAACTGAAGTCCCACATAGGCTCATTTACAGGCTAAAATTTAAATACTCTCATAATAAAACATTGTTATCCCCTTAAAAAACAGCGCCCAGAAGGCATTCTGTCATCCTCCAAAGGGTGGGGAAGGCTCTGTCTTGCTAGCCAATACCTTGTTCAAGGCAAATTTCTTGTCAGTCTTGCTTTCTTACCTCAATTTCCCTTTCAGGATTCAAATCATGATCCCACAGGATGATCTTTCGGTCCTTCCCACCTCCAGTTAGCAGCATCCCATTCCTCATTTGACAGAGTGTGAACACACTGCCATCGTGCGCTTTGATTTGTCTGCTTATCTGATATACTCCTTTATGCACAAAGAAAATAGTAACAAACACCATTCATTTTTTTCACCTGGGGTTTCACCTTCTTTTGGCAGAAGAATACACTAAGTACATATTAAGTAACTACATTTGGACTGTCAGCCTCTTAGTATTGCATTAGTATTGCAAACACAAGGTGGTAGTGTTTTCTTACAGGATAAAAGGATAAAACGAAGGGCCTGCCTTTCCGAAGAAAAACTTTTTTTGAGACTGACTGATTGTCCTACAACCTGTGAAGGCAAGGACAACAACCTGCAAAATGCTTTTATTTCTCTGCTACCCAAGGGAAAAGTTTTTCCAGATGCAAGAGAAACTGTTCTTTAAAGTCAAAAAATATTTAGCGTGTCACTACTAAAAAAGAAGTAAAGGTATTTTATTAAAAGAAACTCAAGGAGTTATTGTCTACAGTCTTTTGGGAATAAAAAGTAAATTATTTATAGCAAAGTTTCTGAGATACATGAACCTAGTATTGACACATTAAAAACAGTATGACCAGCATTTGGCATCTATCAAGACAGCAGTCTACTCAAAGGAAAATGAGAGAGAGATGAGAAAATTAAACAGCAAAGGTAGAAAGAAGCCTTTTGCATCGCAAACCAAACTGAACAAGATTCTGTTGCTGCATATTTTCAAATAGCAATCACAGAAAAAGTCTAAACACCACCCAACTAAATATGGGCTTAACTCTGCCTAGACAATTTGACAGTTCAAATCAGTGTGCACTCACACCGTGAAAAAGAGTATGAGATCAAGTCCCGTGACCAACCTAATGTGTTAAACCAACTAAAAAATCCAACATTTAGCTAAGCCTACATAAATAAATGTTCTATTTGATAACTTTCAAGATTATACTGCAAAAAAGATTATTTTTGCACAAGAAACTAAAAATTAAACATCAGATAATTTGTTAAATTACTTTTCCATTGCAGTTAGCTCAAAAGGCAAGAAAAAGATTTACCTACAAAAACAGACTTACCATTAAAAATTTACTTTTTACATGAATGTTTTCCTGGCACACCAATTTAAACCAGAGTGTTTGAAATAGCTGCCAAGTAAAATAAATTATCACTGAATTTATGAGTTACCTTAGGGCTCAACTGTGCCAGGTCTGAATATGTTTGCTAACAAATCATTTTCCTTTCTTTTTTTACAAAAGCTTTGCCCTAAAGAGTTAGTTTAATCCAAATTTCAATTTTTTTTAAAGCATATTTTACAGGCAAGACTTGAGTGTCTGTTAAACCACAAACTATTCTTCATGTAACTGGTACAACTAAGCATTGCAATTTTTCTTCACATACAAGTCCTATTAATGTCAGCTTCACCAAATAATGGTATTCCTCTGAGACTAAGCATGGTACAACATAAGCCTTTAGAGACAAAAATAGCCTGCAGAATCCTCAAACTGATCCTACAGCCTTTTTCAAATCACTGAATGAAAGGAAAGTTGATTAACCTCATGTTTTAAAAATGGAAAACATTTAGATAAGGTAGTTTTCATTCAATTCAGGCACACTCTCATTAACTATTGAAAAACTCTAGAATGCTCTTAAGCCAGCAAATTTGTAAAACTTGCAGGAGTTTAGTACCATCTGTTATTTATAGGAAGTGTATGCTCCTAGGCCTGTTTCCTTATTCCCTTTCTAATGCATATTTGTCTTCTACAGACTGCCTAAAATCTGTGATTAACAAATGTATCCTACCTTTAGGTCCTTTTCCTGGAGTAGCTTCTACAGTAGTTTTGCTCCATATAAGTATTATCCCACCTGAGTCTCCAGTGAGTACATCACCATTTCCCAAAAAAGCCAAACACTGAACAAATTTGGGTTTTTCATATTTCTGAAACAAAATAAGCATGAGAAAGGGCTATTTTTTTTGTACATGTTACATAATTAATATAATGTATCCACACCCTTGAACCCTGTACACATGTAAGCAGAATTTAGTCTTTTGTGTTTGTTTACCTCTCTGCTCAAACAATACATGGCAACAACGAAGCAAACGTATAGAAAATGTACTGATTTAAAACTGTCCTGGAATCAAGACATTATTTACCCCAAATATCCCTTGCTTTCTTGATAATGAATTGCCACTCCAAGTCCAGAAAAATATATGAGATTTGCCACATGTTATTATGGTATTTGCATCGGTTGGATGGAATTCTACAGCAAGAACAACTTCATTTGTAGTCTGAAATAATAACAGAAAAAAAATTTATTCAAATTGGACATTAACTACTAGAAACACATGTAAACCCTCAAGTTTCAGAACAGAGATATGAGAAACTAGACAGCTCATCATATGCTTGACCTTTCAATTCCTAAGTGCTCTGTGCTAAATCAACTGTTAGAATGACTGCACATATCATTTTATATATATTGACTTTTTTACATTCATAAGCGAACTTTATTAAACTTCAGCACACAAATCAGGGTTTTACATTCCCTTTTAAATCACAGAAGCTTCTGCTCCCTGGGATAGCTAAGATTTCTGCCAAGGAAAGTGAATAATGTATAAAAGACGTTTTTGGATTGAAAACCCTGCTTAATTTTCACACACCCCGGTTTGCTATTCTGGATAACAAAGCTGTGACAGACATAAGAAAGACAATGATAACATAGTAGGATTATATCCATCATTCCCATCTTGAAATTCTACAGAAATTCTTTTGGATTCTTTTTTTTTCTCCTTTTCTCCTCATAAAGAAGAAAACTAGAAACCTGCATAACTCAAAACTCTGAAAAATAGGGTCCCACTTTTGTATTTTTACTAGCTGCACATACTGTTACTGAATTACTAACATCTTGGATTATTTCATCCTTTACCAATAGATTTTACAAACATAACAAACTGACTGGTCGTTTCCTTAACTTCTAATGTATGTTCAACAAAACCGTCTTTGAAGACAAGTCTCCTGGAGGCAATGACTACAAAATGCTAAACCAAATGCATCAATGCCTTTATTTCTACTGGATTTTCAAACAGGCTGCCCAGAGCAGTTGTGGAGTCTCCTTCTCTGGAGATATTGAAAACCTGCCTGGACACAATCCTGAACAACCTGTTTTAACCAATTTTGAAACACCAAGGAACTCCCTGGAAAGTAAAAACAGTCAACACATAATGTCAGTAAATGGGAAATACAAGGCACATGCCGAATAGCTTTACATAAAATAGCAGCAAGAAAATGAAACCATGGACGTAGAATTAAATTAAAAATTTCAGAGTAGAATACAATTAGTATTGGTCAATATAATCTAAAGAACATGCACCACAGAAACCTGATTTTGTTATCTGAAATGGCAAGTTTGTAATGATACAGACATATATACTTGTAGAGCATGATTTTAAAAAATTTAAAAATAACGTGGGTCCACAAGCATTATTTCCTTGCTTGATACTGTATAACATGAAGGATTGAGTGTTCCCAGTGAAATCAACTTTACATGAACACTGAGCACAACACTTCTGAACACATTTAACTGGTCTGAAATTTAGAAAGGTAGGAAAAGAAATAGGCAAGCAGACAAGATTCCAATCTACAAAAGTACTTGGGACTTCAAATGAGAAGACACACATGTGCCGAGAACCAATGACCAGAATTTGATTCAAACAAAAATGAAATAAGAAATGTCTAAAAGTATTTTATTTTTTAAACAACAACAGATTGAATCATCACTTTAGTTTCCTAAGGTTTCCAGGATTTATTTTTTTAAAATTAAGAAAATATCAGATAATTGCTTTATTTGAAATGGCTCTTAAGGATGAGTAAAATGAAATTACTAATGCTTCAATAGTCAAAACCCTTCCATTATACAAGTTAAGAATACATTTCTTTGGTACTTTTACACAAGCCAGCATTATTATACAGTTACAGTTTCCAAGTAACATTAAAATGGTGTCTCACACACTGTTGTATTTATGGAAATAAACCCACTTCTATTTCAGAATATTAATTTGATCAAAAACTACCTTTATTTCTGCTATTTTTGATTTCCTCAGCCAATCCCACACAGTAAGCATATGTTCGTTAGAGTCATCAATTACACACAAATGAGTACCAGAATCCTAAAGGAAAAAGAAAAAAAAAACAAAAAAAAAGAAGTGCTGACAAAGTACTATCTTATCATACCACATTTAGAAACAGGGCAGGGCACACAAAGGTACAAACGCAAATTAGCCAAGTCCTTTTAAAGCAATTACAAGCTCAAATAATATTCTAGGAAAGCTTTAAAAATATCTTACCAGGTCCTTCCTTTTTCTAATCTGTATATATTTTGGGTTTCCTCAGGTCTCAGAGGACAGACACACAGCTCCACTTGTGTTTTTTTCTTAAACACCACCATCATATACATACAACTTTACATTATTAAATTTTGTAAGCACATCTGATTTTTTTCCTCATGAGGTATAAAGTACCAGCAGTTTCATCATGGAGTTGGTAAAACTGCAGCAAAAGTAACACTTTCTGAATAAAACAATGCTTACAGAACAGGAAGAGCAGCACCTATAGTATTAAACTACTGTAACCACTTATTTTGAACAATTTTACAACAAATTGGTAAATATGGCTACATGTATTTAAATTACAGAAAATATAAGAACAAAAATATACTTATTCCCAGCAACACATACTTGCAAAGACCAGTTGTTTCAAAGAAATTTGTAGAAAGATTTGGAGACTTTAATTATTTTAAAGTTGATTCTTGCAATTCAATCACATTCTCTAACAAGTCATGAAAATAGAGGTGGCTGAAATTATTATTCCCAAACACTATTATGAGCACTCTTGGTGGTTTATATATGTTAAGTGGAAAGAAATCCTAAAGACAGCATTAACAATATACACAATTCTTGTGGGGCATAATACATTATGTGGCAAAAGCACAGTTCTAGATACTGCATGTGAACTGTTCCAGTGTAGTGAAGAATCATGTGGGACTGTAATAAGGTATCAAAATTAGTTTCAGCTGCAAAACAGAACTAA
Organism: Calyptomena viridis; assembly: GCA_013390005.1. Taxonomy (NCBI): domain Eukaryota; kingdom Metazoa; phylum Chordata; class Aves; order Passeriformes; family Eurylaimidae; genus Calyptomena; species Calyptomena viridis. The sequence goes on from WEIV01002563.1 coordinate 173,374, forward strand.
TAAAAGCTATAATCTAGTCCTCAAAAACTCTTGGTGGTTTTTTTTTTTGTTTTGTTTTTAAAATCATGGAATTCACTCTTATTCACCTTGAAACAAAAACATATCCAAGCTTGTAAGTTTTATTGTTAGACTGACAGGAATGACACTACTCCTTTCACATTATTCTATTTTATTTATGCTACCCCCTATTTAAAAAAATAAAAGTCTTATTTACTGAAACAAAATACTTTCTATAGCTAACCTAGCAAAACTTCAATGTTACGTGAAACTCCAGTGAATGAGTGTAAGAATTAACAGGTCACCCAGAAACACTGTTGAGTGTCCATCCTCAGAGATGCCCAGAACCCAGCTGGACCACAGCCCTGAGCAGCCTGCTCTGACTGAACCTGCTGTGAGCAGGACAGTGGATGAGGTGATCTCCAGACATCCCTTCCCACCTCAGCCATCCTGTAAATCTCTTCCTCTATTAGCAAAATACTGTAGACATTGGTGTTCTGCATTTTTTATTTTTCACATGTATTAATTCTTCTTGCTGGAATGCAAGAATCCAGCCTAGGTTTTCAGGAGGTCTGATATCTCAGGGCTTTGGCAAAAATACATCATCAGCTTAAAGATTAAAATATGCACATATTTTACAAAAAAAAAAAAACAACAACTCATTGCCAATTCTGAAATGAGAACTTTCTCAATGTCAAGTAGTGCATCTCCATGTGCTACTGATTTTTTTTTATAAATTCTATAGGGCCTGTAAGAAAGACCTTTGGGTTTTTTCTCTATGTAAAAGTAGAGGCAAAGAGTGAAAACTCTATTCCTTGGGAAAAAATAGCACAAGATAATGTGAGGAGCTTTTTTTAAATTTCCTGTTGGTGGACAAAAAACCTACTCCAGATGTGCAAGCAGAAGAATTAATCCTCCTATCAGAAAGCAGCAAAATTTATTTTCACAAACCGCACTAACAAACTTGTTTTTAACACTGAAACAAAAAAGAACCAAGCTCCTCACAAACAAAACCAAACCACCAAACCCAGTACAGACCTCAATTTCTAGTTAAGGTTGTGCTTGCCTTATTTACCATGATAGCTTGTTATTGCAATTTTTCATATGCCATTTCCTGTTTTTCCAGCTAGTTTGCTGTCAGCTCATTTTATAAAGTATACACAAACTTTACTGACACACTTTTAAATACCAAAAGAGATCAGCTAGGCAAGCACATGCAAAATCTCCAGAGATTTCTACCCCGTTTGCAAAGGACTGGATAAATTATTTAACACACCAAGTAACCACACCCATCTTACCGCTTTGGAAAAATCCAAACACCCCACTCCACGCTCAAAAGTGCCGAGGCCAATAACCTGCAGGGTCGCCAGGCTCACCGAGTCCCATACTCTAACATGGGGCTGTAGAGGCTGCGTGAAAAAGCAACGGGACAAACAGCGTCAAACGGACAAACAGAGACACACGGTGAAAGCATCGTATGCCGCTGTCAAGTTTTGTTAAGCAGATGCTACCTGAATTACAAACTGCAGACCAAAATGCAGGATGACCTGGGCTAATGATGCTGCTGGATACTAACTTTAAAGTCAGAAGGTGAGAGTCGAGACAACGTTGCTCCCTGTGTCTGGGCTACAAACGTGGCAGCGCTGCCCTCAAGGCATTTGGTCGCTGTGGAACTACTTTGATCAATTTAAGTAAATGAACAAACAATGGAAGTGTCATCTTGCATTTCAGACCCCAGACCTAGCAATACTATGCAACTACTGCAAACAATGATCAAACTTCTATTTTTATTTAAAAAGTAGGAAAAAAAAAAGAAAATAAAAGATACAAACCCTACTGCACCGATTCCCCTAACCATCACCAACTAGTCAATGAAAATGTCCATGGTTATATTTCATACAAGTACTACTATCCCAAACCAGCTTAGCCTCATAAATGTGAAACAAGCACAAATAAAATGGGAATTAAGTTGGCTTAAGGACAGCATTCACCAAAGAAAGTGATAATAAATCCTTGCACTGATGGAAAAGAAACCACATCTAACAAGAGCCAAAAAATGCTCAGTGGAAATCATAAAATCATGTATAAAAAAAGCCTCACACAGATTTCTTACAAAATCTAAGAAATTAAGTTGAATATCTGAAAAAGGGTTATCTTTAACATGCTTCTATACTTTATAGCATCTTTTTTCCACCCTGTTTATAACTTCATGAAAACAATCCAATTATTCAAATTCTGACACAGCATGCCAAGAAACAGAGATGAGAGCATTTAAATGCATTTGTTCTCAAATGGGTGAGTTTATAAGAAGGCTTGGCACACCTTCCAAGAATTTTCAAAGTTGGTTTCCTCTTCCATGAAGCCTTAAGAATAAACTGACCCAGAGAACTGGGCATTTGTTCTCCTCTGGGAGAAGACTTATTGAAAGTAATGTGACAGACATGATGTGGCCTTATAAATCAACAAGCTTCACATTTGCTTGCAGAATCACAATTGCATTTCTATGTCACAGATAAAGGACTTTATAACTTCTGCTTTTTTTGATGTATGGTTGAGTGTTTCATTGTTACTGACTTTTGCTAGAGATACATTACCTGAGAAACAGGTATACCAAAATACTTCAGTAAATGCAGTACACAAAACAAACTGCAAACAGAAGGCGATGGTAAAAAATAAAAATCAAACAACTTTTTCCTGATTTTCAAAACAAGATACTACTGCTCAACAGCTCTATTACTTACCCTTCCATCTTTATCCACTCCAGCTAACTGTCCTGTTGCAATTCTAATTTTGTCTGGATGAACTGCAAGACTAAGACAGACAGAAATATGACTTGCTTTTGCTGTCATAGGTCTTCAAAACCGAGAGGTTTTTTGTAAATTTTTGTTTGTTTCTCAACAGAAGCCCATGAAGACACTTATGATCCTAAATCCCTCTTTTAATGAGACAGCTTGAATGTTTTTTGTCAGACTATTCCATTACGCACTATGCTGACGGGTTGATCAGGCTCTTGCAATGTTTGCTGGCACACAACCAGGAGTGCCAGAAGAGCCACCTCCACATGTGATCTGACAAATCTAAGGTTTGCATTACTTTGGGAGTCCACTGTAATAAAATCTATGTTGTCTCATAATGAATCACCTGCACATAGTTATGTACCATATTTATAAATACTACCATGTATTTTATGACTTAACCTACAGATATCATGAACCTGGGGGAAAAAAGGCAGAAAATTTGGCTGAGGGCTTTTTTGTACATCCAGGAGTTGGGGATTACTGCCATTTGCACCTGGTTACTGATGTAATTGTACTAATGAAGTATGGTGCACTACTAATGTAAATAAAAATCTGCTCTTGCTTATCATATTTTGCTTTGGTGCTGATGTGAAAAAACAGATTTCAGTATTCAACCTCTCAGTCCTAGGGATGTTTTGACCTATCTTTTTATTTACTTTCTTTGTAAAATTACAAAGGTGAAGAAAGCTTTTGAAACAAGAAAGGAGAAGCAGGGGGGAGCCTGAAGAGGTCAGAACGACGGACACCAAAAAAATTTACAATTCAGTCCAGTTTTCTGAATGAAAGTGGACTGAATACAAGACTGGCAGCATTTCTCCCAGAGAAAGCAATTACATTTATCAAAACACAGCCAGAAGAAAAGAGTTTTAGATGCCAAATTTTCTCTAGTCAGGTACAGTACAGTAGAGAGCTTAAGTTCACCATTACATTTTTTGCACTATTCTTCAGACTAACATAGCAAATTCAGTAACTTCCTTTGCACCCACAATGACATTAGCTTTAATTTCCCTGCTTCTCTAGGTTTTTTTGCAAACATCTTTCCGATTTCCCAGACTGTGTTAATACTTGGATGGGACATCTTTTACAAAAATGAGAAAATGATTGCTCAATTTTCCACCTGGTTTTCTAGTTCTCAAAAACCCAAACAACTTTGCCATACTACCTGGAAACAACTGATTTAGAGTTTGGCTAACAACGATTTTTAATTTCTAGGATAACTATCTGGAATAATTTATGCAAAGATCCTTTCTTCAACCTGGCACTCTTAGACTGTCTACATATCCCCTTGTTTTACATTTAAGCCAGACATCCTAAGCTAGCATGGACTGCTCTAGCATCATTTGTTTGTTCAGTGTTTACTACAGTGAAATCTACTGTGACTGATTACACAGGAAATAACTATAATTATGATGACACTAATTAGTTTATACATACAGTAGAAGAGAACAAAAAAAGAATATATTTCCGCACATTGTTACACACATACTTACATGCAAAGGTTATATACTAACCATTTAATGCAGTCTGTATGACCCAAGTAATGCCGCTGTGTTCTCTCCTCATAGTTAAATAGTACCACCACTGATGCTATGAAATATACAATTTCTCCGGTAGGAAGGAGGTAAACATTGGCTCGACAGTCTCTTCCACGATACCCATAGCTATATAAATTTTTTTTTTCAAGTCAAGGTTTTCATAGTCACTGAATAACCAAAAAAACCCCCAAACAACCAAAAACCCAAACACCCCCCCAAAACAACAACAACAACAAAACCCAAAAAAACAAAAAAACAACCCCCCCCCCCCAAAAAAAACCCCAAACACCACAACGAATTTTTTATTTTTTTAAAGGATTCCTGGGGAGCAAATGCCCTTTAAGTTTTTCCCTCTGGAACTATGGCACAATTTCACTAACACAGTTTAAAAATAACACAAAACAAACCCCCATAAAACTGGACTTTAGGAAACCAAATCCCTCAAGGAATGCTGCTCATTGATGTTAAAAATAAGACATGCTAGAAGTAAAGCAAACACAGTGTTGTAGTTTTGTAAAAATTTCCAAGTGAAATTCCATTATTAGGTAACAGCAGGACTCACTGTTCTAATTTAACATCTTTTACAGCAACAGAGCTGTGTATCTGCACACAAGGCACTAGAATATTACTTTTATTTGGCCTTTTAAAACAATTCCTAATGCCCTAGAGAAAAAGGCAAGCTTCTGCACAGCAGCTGCCAAGTTCAGCAAATATTTCTTTAGACTGTTTTAAGGTATTTTTAAAACAAGCCAAACTCAAAAGGAACGTACACAGGCAAAAATATTATATCCAAATCTACCCAAAATATATAAAAGGCATGTTTTCTGTAGGAATATGCAGGACTACAAATAACATTCAGAAGTTCGCACACTGTGAAGCAGCCTTGGGTGACACTGATCAAATGTTATTAGAACTCATTATTTCTTTGGAACAAAATTTTCTTCAATTGCAATTTTCTTAATCTAGACTATTAATATGGCTGTCTGCGTATATTCCAGTTTCCTGGGTCACTAGGTACAATTAACATCATAAATTAGATTTTTAACAGTAGCTCTAGAGCCCCAAAAATATAGTTCTCCTGTTATGTCTGCACTTTAGAGAGCTTCCCATATCATTGCCAACTAATATACCTGCAACAGCAACGAAAATATGGGAATTACATTACACAATTTTAGCTAAAGGATTCCAGCTTTAGGTTCTGTCTAATCAGGTAAATAAAAGGAAGTCGTACGGAGAAAGCTTGATGGATGAAATTGGCCCTTTTTCATAAATAAAGGCAGGTGCAGTAGTTCAAGTTTGGGAGCATGTAAACAGGTTTCCGAATCTGATAGCCTGGCCTCTATTCTTCATGGAAAAGGGCAAAATAAAAAACATAAAAACCAGCACTGCAACCCTTCCATTGTCACCTCTCATCCCCAGAAATCCCTCCACTACCATTCCTCTTTTGCAGTACCCTCAGACCATAGGACTCCTACACCAGAGGAACACTTGCAAAATTAAACACATGCTGTAACTAAACAACGGTTCAAAAGAGGGACACTGCATCCAGTTGTGAATTAAATCTGTTTGGAGTATGGAAAACAAAACAGATTTATATCTTGCTGTCTTCATTTACTACAGAAGAACACAATGGCTCCTTTGAAGCAGAGATTATTCATTGGCTTGCTAAGAAAATGATACTGAGAGAAATGCTGATACAACACAATGCCAAGGGCAGAAAAGAGAAGGCCTCTGTTTCTCCTCCATTACTATTAATTTTGCCACTCATTTTTCCTCTTTCTTCTTCTTTTAAACACTGATGGAACAAAAAGAAACTCCAGAATGGCCTTTTATAAAAACACCCAAACAACAAAGCAAACCACTGAACTTCCAAAAACAAGGGGCTACAAGCCAATGAAAATATTTTTTCTATCCCGAAACACGAAGAAAGCTATTCTAGGTGCTTTCTCAGAGGAGAACGGCAGATTTTGCTAATCTGCTGTATACAACAGGGAGGTGTGTATTGATAAGGATTTAGTAAGACTGACATCTTTGAACATTCATCCTAGAAAAGTATTAATGATTTACACAAACATGTCTTTCCACAGCAGAAGCCTACCATGCTTAGCCAAGCTAAAGCTAAATATTTTGGCACCCACAACTGAGCTCTGGCATTCATGAGGCTGCAAAAAAACGGTTTCATTTTCTTTATCCATTCCTTTCCTTTACTCCTCCTACAAAACAAAGTACAAAAGAGTGGCTGCATTTTCTAGAAGCATGTTTTTCACAAGCATGTAAAGGAACACCCTGTTTTGTGGGACAAATATTTTTGCTTTCTTCATTCTCCATCCCAGACTATCTTGAGAGAAAACAAGAGGGGTTGCTGCTCCACAGCAGTTCTTTCCTTCTCCACACACACAGAACAAAGGAGCAGATACATTAATACAGTAATTGACTGTCTCTCTGTACAGAAAAAGGGTGACACAATTTTGATGCTTAATTTCCCCTGAACTCCAACATTAATCTTTCAGTGAAACTGATGTTTAAATCATGGAAATTGAGAGATAGCTGTCTTCATATTGTGAATGTTTCTCATGAATTACAAGCACTGTTCTGTCACAACATTCAATATGCTTAACAACTTCAAGTTTTGGAGGCTTTTTTGTTTGTTTTTACTTGGCTAAAAATAGTCATGGCCCTCATGAAAAGCGATCCCCATACACCGGAATTCAACAGCATATTTACCACTGTCTTCAATTATTCTTAGAAAGAAGAGCAACAGTGCTAAAAATAATCTCATACAACAGAGTCTGAATTACCCTCCAGAAACTGAGCTACTATACATTGGGAGAAAGAACCTATAAAGTCACTGCCTGTAAAAAGCAGACCTCTGTAGTTAATAAATAAACCAATTTTGCTATTACTAGTAATGTCAGATATGCTTTTATCAGTTCTGAAGTGCAAAAGGCAAGACTGCACTACAAATCAGGGACACTCATACTAAATGATTAAATTTAAATGAAATCACTCAGGAACCAGACACAGCCAGGAGCTCAGACTTCCCCATGAACTACTTTATCTTGCCCAGCAGCTTAGGTATTTCTTCAAATGACAGTAACCTGCAGGGCAGATAAAAGCTAAGTTACTCTAGTTCAATCTACAGTACAGTACAGTACAATATAAATACAGGACACAGTTAATCCAAAAAGATGACACCCCATTTCCCAAACCAACCCATCAACCAACAAAAATCCTACCCCCAAGAATCTGTCTCTTCTTGTCTGAAGGTTGTTTATAATTGATCAGCATCTTCCAAAACAGTAACAGCAAAGGAAAACCCAATTCTAAACAATAATCCAAAAGGCAGGAGAATTAAAGGCATTCAAAACAAAACTTATAGAATTGAACAATTCAACACTCAGTTGACCCTTCAGTTGCAAAACTCTGACATTACTAAACTACTCCATGAATCACTGTCCCCTTGCCTTTTTAATAAGGCGAACAGGGTTCAGTTTGCCATCATATTTGGAAAATACAGCTGGCTTGCAGATTTCCTCCCCTTGCTAAACCTGTGAATAAAGTACAAGATCTGCTGCTGCTGTATCTTCCCATCTCCAAAACTAAGGAACGATTTAATGTTGGTCTCTGTGAATTTGCACTAAGTCCTCATAAATTTTACTGCCTTTTCCTCTTCACCATCACATCCAAAAGATGCCCTACACTCATGATTATAGTGGTTTGATTTAGAATAACATTTCCTTAAACAGATTCCAAAACATATGGATAGTCTGTTTAGACTAGATTTATTTCACTTTAATTAGCCCTCAGCAGGAAACTGGTTTAACCTGAACTTAAGGTCCTGGGACACTAAATAAGTGTGTCCACACCGGGATTTGCACCTACTTAACTGAGGGTGTGATTTCATGATCAGTTTTCATCAGTCCACCAGTGCTGGAAAAGTAGAGCTGATATTCCTCCAGTATGCCAGTTCCAGCCCTTGCATGCTTGTGGGGCAAATCAAATTAATATATCGGTCCTGCTTGAAAGTTAACTTTGCCAAAAAAATTTCAGCAAGATCAGTGACTGACCAATTCACTCCACAGTCATGAGCACTGGCATCAGCAACCAGAACCTGTTGGAAAGCTGGGTACCACAGCTCTACAAAGAATAAGTGCTCTGTTTTCCTTCCAGTCAGAGTTTTAATCTGAAACTTTCCTCCTGACATATGACACTTTATCATCAACATTCCTAAAAATCTTCCTGCTTTCAGCAACATCAGAAGGATCAAATTCAGATTATTACAACAACTTAAATGCTGTCTAGACATGTTATTTTACTGAAGCACTAAGAAACTTACACAATCACAGCTTAGTGGAAGAATCTGCAGAGATGAGGGAGTGACGGGAAGACACATACACGTGCAAAAGCATGTCTCTTAAAATGAACTTAATGCCTGATCTAGTAAACTTGGAGAATTGTTGTCAGTCACACACCTACTCAGTTCTTGAAATGATGAATTTATTTAGTGCATTTAACCACTTCCCTTTGGAGCTGAAACACACAAGCATTGCAACAGATGGCTGCTTCTGCAATTCTCACTCCATAGGTAAAGACAACAAATCCAAGATACTCCATAGTTCCAAAACCTCCTAAAAATGGATCAGGGATTGAAAACCGTCAATGTTCCTGAATGCAAAGCCTAAATTAATACAGTGGGAGGGAGAGGGGGACATTTTTGAAACTCTGTATCTCTCCAAAGACACCTTCTTTCACACTAAAAAGAAACTGTATTAGTTTCAACAGGAAAACAAAGAAAAAGTACAGTACTTCTGTGACTACACAGACTGCTGCTTAAAGTTGTACTACACAGGAGCTACGAACCATTTCCATTCTTATATTAATTTGAACTTTTTTTCCTCACTTTTAAGAAATTCTGACCTCTTAACAGAGAAGACACAAGACTGGATCCTAAAGGTGAAATATGCAAGATGACAAAAAGGGAACAGCAAGTAATTACTGATATTAAGGATACACCCACTCCAGTTTTAACTTTTCAGGAGGCAGCTCTGTCCTAATATCATCATAGTTTTCTACATCAGAAGGAATGAACATTGTGATTGGTCGCCCTCGCATGAACATCTTGATATATTCTCCCTCTGTTGAAACAAAAAAGCATATTAATCATGTGGCAAGTTTATACAAGAAACAAGCACAAAAGAAACCAGTAATAAGCAAAGAGATGCAAATAACACCTATAATATAATAATTACTTTTGAAATGTGAACTTGGTAAAGCCCTAGCTTTTATTTTTTTTAAACCTAACACTAAAACACACAGTGTAAGTGTTAATTGAATTTGTGATAGAACAGACTGAGCACATAACATTTAGACATGCAAGTTAAATTATAAAGGCAAATTTCAAATTCAAATCCGAACTTGAATAAATAAGGTAGCCACAGAATCACAAGATAAGGTATGTCAGGTTGAAAAGGACTTTTGTTTTTCCTCTTAACACACTGTAGTTGGGAGTTCATAACGCCTACATTTTACCAATTTTTGTTTGTTTGATGAAACACACCACTATTTATCAAATTTACTAAGTTACCAGACGTAAAAATATGATTAGTCTGTTCAAGTCAACCTTTTGAGACCAAGAATTCATTTTACTTGAATTCTGTGTTGCTTTTGATCCTCAGTAAGTTTACCCTATATGCTGGAGGCAACAGTACAAATACAATGAAATCTAGAGCAAAAAACTCCCACAGGTTCAAGAAATTACTTCTGAAGAGAAAGAGTAATAATTTTAAACCTAATACATATATATACAAAGGTTTTCCCTTATTTAACATATTAATACAAGGAAAGTTGAGCCACGATGCCTGAAGATTTCGTGTATTTTTCAGTAAGTCCATTCATTAAGTCCAGTATGAAAGGAACAAATATAGAGAAGATGAGAAACAGTTGTCTCACTTCTAAGAACAAACACAGCTCCTTTGAACAAGAACCCCTTGAGTCCATCCACTGACAACAGTAGAAAGCTTGTCTCAGATAAAATAAAAAAGAACAAAGAAAATCACTTTCTGGTAGTTAAATTAGAAACAATGCTTATTTTACCAAGTGTGCATCGCTTAATTGCACTGCTGAGAAAAGCTAAAGATTGGAGTTGCCACTAGTTTGACACAAATGTTTAGACAATTTCTCCAAACTAGTAACATCTCATTTTTCCACCAATATATTTTTTGTAGTATGTATTTTTAGAGATAAAACAACACTAACCAAAATCAAGAACAAAGTATTAACAATGACCTTTCTATTAAAATCTGGCACCCACACTCTTACAAAATAAAGCCTGAGGGTTTTACAAAAGACTGATGATTTGTGAGTCAAATTCTTGAATTAACACTGAGCTGGACACTTCTGGTTCCACAAGATCAATGCAAAATGACACCATAAATTTCTCATTGTTGCTTAGAACAGTGGAGAGAAGCTGCAACTGGAATTCTTATGGATAGAAGCAGTTGCACCTGTTGGTATCTGAAGATGAGAGAGATGAAGAGTCCAAAAGGAATTCAGTCAAGTCTCTGGCCAGAAGAGACTCTCCTGGAGCTCAGGGAAAAGAATATCTGCAGGGCATTCAGATATAAATTAGCTCTTTGAACTTTCCATTACAGAAGGAACACTTTTCACCCTTATTAGCTAGCTGCATTTACTCAAGATTATCTTTGAAGACATGTATTTAACACACCTGTTAGAAAGACATATGCTAAGTATACGTTGATTAAGCCTCTCTCTACAGAAGAGGAAAGATTAGGAAAAAAAGAGAATCCACTGAAAGATTTCATGTCTTAAGTCTGTAAATTTCCTTTTGTCAAAATAACCTGTAGGGCAGATACAATATTAATGTAAAAATCTTTTGAACTACTAGAGAGGATGGCAGCATATCAACATCACCATCCTCAAACAGCAACTAATTGCCTGAGGCCAAATTCTTGTATTTGCAAGTTAAGAAAATCTTTCATATTATACTTGCTCAAACGAATGTTCGAGAGCATTAGACCATATTTCTTGCCTGCATCTCACTATTTCCAGTACAAAGCAGCATGTCTAAACTTCTTTTTTCTTCTTTTGGAAGAAAAGAGCCTCAGTCATGTTGTGACACATTATGTATGTAAAGGAGTACAGGGGAGAAAAAGTCAAACTAAATAGAGTGGGTAAAAAACCCACCAAGCTCTAACCCACAAAAAATCCTTGTCAAATCTGGTATCTACCAGCCTGAAAACAACAGGTATGATAGGAAAAATCTCTCCTTCATATAAAGACATGTTCAGACCCCACTACTGTCTGTGCAGAAGCACTTGGGGAAAGTGGGGTGGAAAGGGACAGAAGGCATTCCTTGAAGAACCCTTGGCACTCGGGAAGTTGTAACTCATCTGCAAATGCAGACATTCTATAAATTCTTTCAAATATGGATCAAACTGACTGAAAAGTACAGTTGAAGCTCTGCAGATAGCACACCCAGGTGCCACAGATTATCCACACCACACAAAAAGTAACAGCTCAGGCCCAGAGTTGCTACTGAAAGTAGCATCAAGTGGATGAAGTGCCCCGGCTTCAGGAGCCAGCTCTTCACCGGGAACAGCTGTACCTGCTTTTGTGCAGCTTTGAGCTCAAATTCGCAGCCCTTGCCAAACTCTGCTTGGCTCCACAAAAATTCACCTCTGGAGCCTCAACAAGCTATTTGCACCAATGCCAGAGAATACAGCATCAGCACTCCCAGTTTCTGCTCCCTGGATCACCTCAGGCTTATTAGCCTCACGGAGGAGTCATGTGCTGGACCTAAGCAAACTCCATGCAGGTCTTGGCTCTCTGTAGGTTCCCCAGAGGTTTGGGGAAACTATTAACTTGGCCCCAAAGATGCAGAAACACTTAATCTTATTAAAATATGGTCCCAGTTAGATGAAGGGACACAAAACATTGTTCAGGAGAGACACAAAGAGAGAAGCTAGGACATGGTGAGAACCCACATAAAGGTAGGTTTGAGAATTGATTAGGCATGTGACTTTGCAAATTCATGTAATGACCTGAAGGAACATCCTGGCTGAGCTCAGCCTAGTTCAGCCCAAGACACACAACATGCCTCTCAGAGCTCTCTCTCTGCTTGCATCACTCTGCTTTTTACTCTGGAGAGTGCTGCAGCACTCACTTTGGAGGGCAGAGCCTTGACTGTCACCAGGGCATACACAAACATACTCTGCTGATTTCAGAATAACATCCAAAAACCTCCTTCTCTCCTAGTAGCTGGGAACCTCTCAACTTCCAGGTGACAATGACACATGGCCAGGTTGTTTTCTTTTTGTGCATGTGACAGCATGGCTACTCACTTCAGCACAGGTTTGCCCACCTACTGTATGAAAATGCATCAGGTTAACATGAAAACAGCAATCCTCCCAGTCTTCATTTTTGAAAAATAAAAACATCCAGCTATTTAACTCTTATTGCGTAATAAGGTTTGTCTATCTACTCATCAACACAAAATTTATCTTTTATGATTGTGGGTGCATGCAGTATTACAGAGGAGAACCTACCAGTGTTGCATTAACATTTTCCACAAGGCTATGGAACTCCATTTGAATTACTTCTGATACATCCTGGGACTGCATTTGTGTTTTCATACTAAGTGAGTGGTTCAATCTTCACATAATTTAGTAGCATGTTATAGCCCTTTTCCCCACCATTTAATTCTGGGAGACAACTTGCTTATAACTAGAACATTGCTAGCAACTCCTGTAGTCCTCAGGAACATCTAGGTCTTATTGTATTAAAATTTCAGCTTCTAACACTATCAGTCTGGATTTTCAGCTTCATGCCATCAGTGAAATTTCAGTGCTACTACTTTCCTGTGTTAAGTTCATTAGTGTAAACACTAAGCCAAATAGGTCCCAAAAGGCTGGAAGCAGATGTTAGCAACCAGAGAATCTACTGCTTGTTCTTTGAAAGTTTATAGCCTGATAGAGAAGAAAGGAATAAACATGCTGGTGAAACAAGGTAGTGCTAGTGAGAGGGAACTCCAGAAGCCTGCCTGATCTGCAAGGAAACAAGTGCATCTTCACTCACAATCACTGTAAGCCAGTACACTTACCTTGCATGCAAAGAAACTGTTGGTAAAACATGCCACACTGAGAGTATCCAAAACTAAAACTAGGGGCAAATAAAAAATTGTCGAAGCACAGTAGACAGGCTGAAAATTTTCTGCAAAGCCTCCTTGTATCAAGAGCAGACTGTCATTAACATAAATAAGCTTTTAATCTTATTTAAAAAAAAAAAAAAAAAAAGAAGAAAAAAGGAAATCAAAGAAGCTTGTAACAGTAAAATTCAACTTGCAACAATGTCTATTAATTCGCCTTTGGAAGGAAGTTTAAAACCCAGCAATTCAGAGAAAGCATGCTGGAAGGTAAGGCCAATGAAAAACTGCAAATGATAACAGCCGGCAAAGGCATGGCAATACAAACCATCTGAAAGGCTGAAATTAGTACTTCCATAAAGTCAGCACAGAAAGACTCATGCAATGGCACTTAAGCAATTTATTACTTTATTTCTTTCATATTCTTAAGGGAACACAGAAGGTTTGCAAAGGAAAATAATAAAAATAATAGGAACTAAAGGAGGAGAAAAAAATCAAAGAAGCTTTTGTAGATTAACTACAGTGAAAAGCAATTCAGGAGACATGAAAGCTACTGTTTAGATATTTCAGAAATTTGAAGACAGCGACATTACAAAACCCAAATCCTCTTGCTTTCCAAAAAACATGTCTCAAAAAGAAATAGTCAAGGAATACACAGTGGTTTTGTAGAAGCATGTGAGAAGCCTTCATCCTCAATTACTGATTTCTTCAACAAAATTGGAAAAATATTAGAAGAAGGTATTTTATATCACACTATTCCTCATTGTTTAGACAAGACACTGAGGTAGCTCTAAGTCTGTGCTGTAATTAGCTAGCAAGTATATGCATGATGAAAAGTCTAATGAACACACAGCGGATTATATATATATATATATATATACACACATATACACGCATAGAGTAGATAATAGTAAACAAATAGCAAAATTATCTCATTCTCTACAGGGTTTTAAGTTTAGTTCTAAAGGAATCACTACAGGAATTTTGCAAATTAAAAGTCACTATTTTTCAGTAAGTCCCACCTCTTCTAGTTCGAAAGATCAACATGGGTTGATGCAATAAAACTCTCAGCTCAGTTCTATTTGTGTGTAGCATCTGAATCTTACCCTTAAAGTAAATTACAAGCAAATGAAAAAACTCTAAACGACTCCAACTAGCTTGGCCAAGCAGAATGCTGGAGTAATATACAATAAACTACCACATCCAAAGTACATTTATTAATCTGTCTTCACCTTCTAGTTGCTTGACCAGTGAAGTTATGCTTTTTAATACTACAAATAGCTTCTTTCCCACAAGCTTTCTGCTTTCAGGCCTGCGTCCAAGAACTCTGCAGGACCACTAACCTGAGGGACAAAGGCTTAGAAGCCTGTTTCTAATTTAAACCAGTGCTAACAGCACAGAGATGAATAACTAAATTCAGCCACCATACCCAGACTATTACATTTTCAGTTACAGTGGAATTAAAATGTGGCTGCAGGTCTGCCATCTCTCACCCCAAGCTATTATATGTCAATGCTTGCTGAACTGACAAGCAGACATGCACTGTTGCTATTGGTGCAATGCCAACCAAATAGTTGGGAAAAGCGGATGAGATAAGAAACTTGCCTTATTTGGAATAATTTTACAGTTTTACCTTGAAATTTCTTAACATACCTTTGTTTATTAATTTTATATTATTTGGTAAGTAAACCACAGTTACAACCTTGCTTTTTCAGGTAACATTAAGAATCTAGGTATTAACAACAGTTACCATTTACAATGAAATAACTGAAGTTTTAATACTGAAGTCTAGCTTTTTATGAAAAAAAGAGAGGGGAAAAAACCTCCAAAAGGAATAATGGACACAAACAAGCTCTGTAAGATTTTATCTAAATGCTTCCTGCTTAAATAATAAACTTCTGACTTCCCCAACAATCAATGGTAAAACCTCCCAAACACAAATTTGGTTTTGTGACAGTATTGATGGTTTTTAATAATATGCACTGTGCCTGAACGAGATCAAGCAGCCCAACAATGACATAGACCGGGTCTCCATTTGCCCTCAGATACATGAGCACTGTTTGATAGAAAATCTGTGTTTGATGAAAAAATGATCCAAGGAAGTTACTAAATTTATACTCTGACGAGATAGGACACATTGTCAGCCGGGCAAATTTTTTCTATGGTGTGCTTCATGATTGCTCAGTTCTGTGAAGCTAGAATTATGGAACAGTGAAACTAACAGAAGAAAAAGTACTGGAAACTAATAAAGCACAATCAAAAAAACGCCTAAAAAACCAAACCAAACTTAGGAATGCAGTGAATGTTTTTCATTAATTCTTTCACATATGGTTTTTATTGCCATCCAGAAAGTTTAAGTGTCTCTTACTACTTGATAGTAAGTGAACAAGTGATTCATATATAGAGCTGCTATCACTGAACCAAATTCAAACATAGACTCTCAGTGAAATAAATTACCTTTGATCTTATAATAAAGTCAGGCCTTTAACTTCTGGGTATAAAAATATGAATGCCTTATGATTAATACTTTAAAAATGTTTCTGCTGAAGTGAAAAGCAAGATGGATTTTATAGGCAATTATAAACACCTGCTGGTAAAGAATTTAAAAAAATAACTTTAGTTAGGATACTTTTAAGGCTGTAGTAAGCACCTGTTCATTTCACCCACAGCTTTACTGGATTTTCACAGATTTTCTCTTAGTACTGGATTTTTTTGTAAAAATGTTGGCCTACTTTAGGATAAACAAACTGACCCTATCGCCTCTGTTTCAGCACATGCCCAGATGCATAAAGCTCAGGACTAACCTTGACATGAAGTAGATGTGATTCAACCCAAGCTGGAGAGAGAAAGGCAGGGAGGGAACAAAACTGGGTATTGAGAAGGTACCTGAGGAACACTGTAACACACGTGCCCTTGGAAAGGAGCCAAACAGAGGCAATCAAGTGGTTGCCCACAAGGCAGCTGCAGGCTGTGGCTCCCCATGCTGCTGCTCCTGGCAGGAGAAGAGAATTGCCTAGATCTTATTGATATTTACACGGAAAACTCTCTGGGGGACCCCATATCAAACCAAATTCAGATGCTGAAGCTTTGACTACTGAAGCTCATCTAAGATTCTCACTTGCTCCTCAAGTCCTTCATTGTAATAGCTAATAAATCCTATCAACAGAAATCACAGTGAATCTGCACAGACTGTTATAAGACATATTACTGCAGTAACTTCTGCTGCTAGAAAAAGTAGATTCCAAGAACTGACATGCAAAAATATATTTATCCATACTTGGTGGTACTGCACTATACTGATATTTTCAAAACAGTTTCTTTAACAGCTGAATTAAAAAAAGGAAACAAAGTGATTCAGGATGTTCAAAGCTACACAAAATTGTCATTTTCCATCTCATTATCTCATGCAAACACCTTCTGCTATGATAATGTGCAACTTCACAGCGACTCCAAACTTACTTTATGTGTGTATAAAGACACTGAAGTCTTTTTAACATAGATTTGCTTTGAAGCTTGACACACCAGCAGCCTTCCCAAAAGCCTCCTTCACAGAATTTCTAGGTCTAGGAAGCACATTGACACAATTGTCATGGCAGGAGGTGTCTGCTGGGGGAATACACAGTGTTTTAATACAGCCTAGTGAAACGAGCAACTCAGGGGAGCTGCTTTAACTTAATTAACACCATGCTAGAGACTGCTTGCCTCTAGAGGTAAAGGCTGTCAAGCCACAAAGGAGTGCTAGAGCAGCTGTAACTTTTCATGCCTTTGGGTTGCAGAACAGAGAGGTTCTGTATGAACACAACAAGCAAAGGCAACATTTCATCCTACTCTGTCCAAGACAACACTGTCCCAGCTCCACAGAATTTACCTCCAGAAACCTTTTGTTACCTGTCTCAACTTCCTGGTTGAATAAAATTGTTGTAACTACACGTGATTACTTCTGTGGTGGTAAATACACCATAACATCTTACACAGTCTCACACAGACATACACACAGACACTAAAAGCTGTCAAAAAATACACTCCCTAGCCCATATTTAAAAAAAAAAAAAAAATCTCTGAATCCTGATAATTGCAACTCCACTTGTGTTAGAGGCAGAATTATGTTTTGCCACTACATATGTTTAAAATGCAGTAAATGCATTTTCTGTAAGACTTTCTCTCCACCTTCCATACATGAGGAACCCTGTTATCTGCATCATGTTTCTCTTTCATTCTAGCCAGGCCGAGAACAGACTATGGCATGACACACTTGAAAGGTGCCCATGCATCACATCTTCTGTGTAGTAACACAACAGACAGGGTACACATTGAGGCCATTATGTTATAGCTACCAGGATGACAGAACTTAAGGATGGCCCATTCTTGGCAGAACACACAGAATTGTAGAAGCACATTGTAAGGACAGAATTAGTACTGAAGGTATTTTAGCTATAGGCAACTTGGTTTTGTGGAAAGCTGTTTTTAGTAGAAAGGGTATTTTTAATGTAACAGTTTTATTCAACCCTTGCAAAGCTATATTGCAGCTGGTCTGGCTCACTACTCATTAGTTTTCCTTTTACAGTAGCCATTGCTGCACATATATACTGTTCCACAGCTGGTGTTAAGCAACCTGGTATAAAGAAACATTTCTTTGTTCTTGATGTATATGCATTCTCTTTCACACATCTTGTCTTTGAAGGATGCTTTTGGTAAGCATCAAGTCTAGAATATTTTTATACCTGCAATTTCTCTACGAATTAGAACAAGATAAAGCAACTGGATTCAAGTTGATCTTGCTTTCATTCCAAAAATTTGTTATCAACTTGCAGACACTCTGACAGGTTTTTTTTATCTTTTTGAAGGAGACCAGAAGCAATCAAACTGTGAATCATGTAAACTTGCTGACAGCACGGAATCTGAAGACTACAGAATTGTTAATTAGCAGCAAAAAAGCATGAGACAGAACCTCTGTACATAGATATGTTGTGTAGAGCATGCACTTAGGTTACATGCTTTAATTTTGAAACTGCATGCTTCAGTACAGTTTGCAGAACATCAAAGCAGAGTAGTTTTGCGACACCAGAAGTGGATTTCTTTTGTTGTCACATCCCAGCATGTTCAGATAGACGGCTCCTCTTCCTGACTGATCAAGTCAGCAGCAGCAGCAGGTAGCCACAGAGTGCAAGATTCATTGGTGCAAAGACATACACTTTAGAAGAGACTCATTTTTCATTTTAGGAGACTATATTAAAACCTTCAGTCTCTGTTCTTGTCTAATCAGCGTGTATAAATTGTAATACTGGCAAGACAGAAAGCTGAGATAAAACAAATCTTTTAGTTGGCAGTTCTTAATACTTTGATATCTTAGGCAACAATGGAAGACTTGTTCCTCTGAGGAAACTGTGTGTGTCATAATATATTTTAGACTATCCCCAAATAATCCCCATATAGATTGCAATGTGCGTATGTACATAAATTTCCATAAGAAGAGAGCTGAAATATTTCTGTAAATGCTCAAATAAGAGATCATGCACTGATGCTTTCTGATGGTGAAAAACCAAATAAAAGATTTGTGACAGTGCTAAATTAGAAGAAAGCGGCCAAAGGGCATAGCTTTATTCTTACCTTGGCTGTTTTTTTCACGAGTTGACATTTTTGCTGGTTATGGGACAGAAATAAAATATCTTAAAACTATTTCTAAAGTCTTACTCACACCTGCTTGGATGAAGACTAGCACATAGATCAAAACTTTAGATTTTTGTTTTCATAACCTCTCTCTATGCACATACACACAGAGAAAATAGTAACTTAAAAAAGTTTTTGTTTTATACAAGTAAATCAATCCCATGACCCACCCATCAAAACTTTCTGTACTGCCTAAAGATCCAATCTGATAAGGCATTTCTCCAAAATTTCAAAGATTCATACATGTGTCTAGAGTAATGATTGGCCAAATTAATTCTTGGAGTTTACTAATGCATTTTTACCTCTTAATCCCTGTTTAATAAGCATATGTCACAATGTATTCATTTACAGGAAATACTATTCAGTCAAAAACAAATATTTTCAACTTCATCCAGTATTTAAAAATAAATGTTTTTGTTTACCTTGGCTGACAACGACATCTTTGTGCCTGGGGAAAAATTAAAAAAAATATCGTTAATATGCAAAATACTTATCAAGGCCATACCATCTAGTTTTTACACATTATTGCATTTAAAAATCTCACAGATTCTGTGTTTAGGGTAACTGTAGTATAGGATGCTAAATAACTGATCTTGATCATTGTAGTGCATTTTTACCCATGCATACATGTATACATTTTTCACTGCATCTTTCAAGTAACCCAAAGTCTTTGGCCCCAAAGCAAGAGTTTCTAAGAATTACTCTGATAATAACAAAATGCAAAAAGCTTTTAAAAATAAATTATGAAGGGTATGTTTCTTGTGCACGGAAAATTCCATTTTGAGAGCACGACCTTGTAATAACCAAATGTTTTAAGCTGCCAAACATCCTTGGGCCTGCATGCAAAGCATTTAACACCTGTCAAAATAAGCTGTCCACATAAAACACCACAATTTTTTTCTAGGAATTAACTCTATTGGAAATATGGATTAAATGTAAGCAAATTGCAGTTTCGTTTAAACCAGCATTACTGGATGTGCAACTCAAAGTCTTCAACAGAGTTCAGTTGAGATGTCTCTCCTTACCAGAGCTAAAAATTACTTACAAAAACCTTAATAATATTTTTGTGAAGAGTGAAGAAATTCTGATTTCCAGCATCAGTACTATTTCTTAACAGAATACTTCTCCACGATGGGAGAATGTATTGCATAAAATACCCTCTTGAATTCATTTGAAATTCAGCAGAAAAGTATGAGTGGCATCCAGTATTTTTAGCTGGATGGCGGTCAAATTTTTGTAACAGTGACAAAGGGTCAGGCATATGCATGAGCAAAGTCATCTCTGGCTAGTGGTAGAATCGTGCTTTATCACACTGCCAAATGAAAAATTTAAAGTGGATTCCCAGTCTTGCCTGAAAAACACTGCTGTGGGAACCCTCTTACTTCTTATGACTTTATCAGACTGATTTACAGTGCTGGCTTAAAGACTGAGCTTAGTAAACAAAGTTCATATCCTGGGCTGATAGTGCAAAGCATATGTAAAACGTTTCTGTCCTGGGGCCCACAGTAGGGGCTGAATTCTATTCCCTTGCACAAGACTCGCGTAACTTCAAGCAGATGAGGCCAACAATTCTTAGTTGGGAAAAATAAAAGCAAGATAACAGTATGCCTTTCCACAGTACCAACCAGTTCTTATAGAAATCTGGCACACAGAATGTAAGAGACAAGTATTAATATGTGTTCTTGTATGCAAATAGTGCCTTAATTATAAATCTGATCACAAGAACAAGGTACACAAACAGCACAACACCCAGTCTTCAATTATGTGATGGTCTACAATTGACAATGTTTGAAGCTTTGTTTTTTGCCAAATATAGGTAAGATACAACAGCTTCAAGTTATGAATAGACAATTTCCTCTAACAATAATTAAAACTAATCTTTCCTTTTCCACTATTTTGTTAGATAGCTGATTTCTTTTTCTACACTA
>WEIV01002564.1:1811-60478 GCA_013390005.1 Calyptomena viridis
ACTTTGTCAAACACACTAAAGTTACATTCCATGTTTGAAAAAAATTATAGATTCTTTACTCAAGACTTTTAATTCCTTTGTAACTCTGAGATACTCCTATAATCACTGCAACAAATTTAAAATAACATAAATATAAGTCAAGTAACTCATATATGTTAGGCAACTCATATTGTCTTAATCAAATTATATTAATGTAATGGCAGCTTTACCACAGCTTTTTTTAGAAAGTAGAAATCTGGCAAAGAATAAAAATATATGGCATTATAGATTTGCTCACAGCTTTTACTTCAGAGCAGTGAGGAGGGCTTGTACACCCAATACAAGCTCTTGCTGTCTATAAGAAAGAAGTCTGGATCTTGTTTTCCTTTTTAGAAGATACATTCCTAATCTTCTTCTCCAAGGAAAACCACTTCCTAATCTGGCATGGACAAGACTAGGAAGGCAGCTGCATCCCATTCTTGAAGTAACTACATATGCGGTTGTACTTACTTTCTATGCACCACCTAGAAGGGCTTATCTGTGCTTTAGTCTTCCATTTTAAAAATTAAGAAAAATAATGAAAGAAACAGGTATTGTAGGCACTTTTTGCTCTACATCTGCTATATGCACATCTACAAAATGTGTGGCATTCCTTTCATTACTTTCTGCTTTTTCTCTGCATAGTATTTCACAATAAACTTTTTTTTAACAAAAAGTTAAGGGAGTGTGAAAACACATAACAGAAGGGGGGAGATTCCCATCACCATCATCAGAACTGGAAGAACTTTTCTCCAGTTAACAAAGCAATGTCCAGATTTTGCCTGATCAGCCTTATAAACTACCTTTAAAAAAAAAGAAAAAATTCGGAAGTAAATGCTTTCTTGCTTGCATAGTGTATATCAACAGCATCTTTAACCATTGATTTTCTGTAAACTCATTTTCATGGTTGCTCATTTAGATGACATGGTATTGTTTTATTACCAAAACTGACTAGCTAAATATTAGGGTTGATCATTCAAGGTGTCACTGGATGTCTTGTAATGCAATGAAGTGCCCTATATCAATAAATCTATTTAGCAAAATTTCAGCTAAATTTTGTACCTATTTGCAATACATTCATTTAGTCATCTAGGCTTTTATTCTCTTTAGTGTAACCCTTGATCTCCAGTATTCACATTTATAAGATTGTAAGTACCACAGTGAAAGTTAGAGGAAAAATAACACTTATTTCAGAAATACTGTCAACTAAGTCTTACCAATTCTGAATCTGTTTTTGTTTTGCAAGATGTGGGCACTACCTGAAATTAATTTCTGATACTTCATGATGAACAGTCCTTATGTATTTGTAGGGCAGAAATGGAATAATACTTTCTTATAGATACATGATGTTTAGCTCTCAGTATAAAAGAAAGTCTGACATTTTCATTTTTGTCCATACTCTATTACTTTTTTTTTACTCATAAGGAAGTACTGCCTTCAGAACTGAATTTGAATTAAAGCCAAAAAATGTTTTGTTATAAGAAACAAAAATGTCAGCTGAATTCAAAACACAAGAAAAACAAGCCTAATGTTTTCAATGCTTTGCTTTGAACTGAATATGGGAAGATGACAATTCTATCCTCAGATTCTTCGAAATAAATAGAACAGAGGTTTACTTTGAGTTTTAAGTCCTATCTTGCAAAAGCCAGTTTTATTTATATTCCTTATTCTTTTCCCAGAAGAGACTTGCAATCTTTACTCCCTTGCCTTATATCCTCCTACCAAATGTCTGGCAGCCAACTCAGCCTGAGGAGTAAGACAAGGTAGGTCATCAAAATTGTTCAAAAATCTGAAGTTCCACAAATGCATATAATGCATTTTCTGCAAACTCTTTAAAAAGAAAATAGTTCTTGGGATGACTCTCTTGCTACTATGCTTCTTGCACCTGCCTGTGACATGGGTTTACAGAGGGTACTCAAGGCCAATCAGAAGTCAGTCAAATAACGGGAACCAATTAAGACTTGCTTACCTTTGCTCTCTAACAAATTTACTTTCTAATAATGTGTAAGTATTGTAAAAAGATAATGTGGTTCTCAGAAGTCAATGAAGATATTAGATGTTACCAGCAAGCTTTTAAAAGGCATTAAAACACAGATATGGTCTAAGCTTATAATTCGTAGGAAATATTTATTTTAAGAACAATAATTTTTTTTTTTAATTTGGCAAATTTGTATAGCACAGAATCATTAGAGACAATAGCCTACAACTCATTCTACATACTATCAAAATCACATACCCCTTTTAAACTTTTATCTCGTGCTATCTATAGGAATGGTAAAGAATACCATCAGAGAAGAAATATGTATTAAACGATGCTTAATCCACTGAAAAAGTAAACATAATATGGAAAAAAAAAAAGCCAAAACCTGTCTCCTACATTCTGAGCAGGAACCAGACAGGTTCAACAGAGCAAGAGCAAAATGAGCTACAGCAATATATTTTTCAGATCTGTGAACTGACACTAAGTACCAATCACTATGACACACAGGTTCAATCAAGCACCAAAAGCTGGAAGGAAATTGATAGAGAACAAGCAAATAAAAATCTCACACAGTTATCATTCATAGATGCCTATGTTGTGTCAGCAGCAGCAGGGAAACCATTCAGCAAGTATGAGTAGAAGTTATATTCTTTAGATTTTGTACAAAAATTAAAAGATATGAGCAATACAAAAACAATAGCCCAACATAATGATAGATATTACTGTCATGTTCTCAAAGAGGCTGAAGAAGGTTCAGAAATTTCTTAACTGGGTATGTCAACACAGAAAGTTAATCGTCTTTTCTCCAAAGCCCATTGAGAGCAATATCACTATTAATATGTGCTATAATCCAAACAGTGTAGACAGAAATTACATGAAAAGTGATTTTTATAGTAGGGCACTTTGCACATATAATACAAACACGGATTACAGGGATCTCAGTTTAAGCAAAGTCAATATCTGCTTCATTGATGCTTTACCAGTTATTTTTCACAGGATACACAACACAGTGTTCTGCCTTAAAGTAAAATTTCAAGATAGAGAGATGGGACTGATGAAACACACACTGATCTTGTCTGTAGAAGTAAGAAAAGAACACTGCCACAGAGCTATTAATACAGTTCAGTAAGATTAAAGAGTACACTTTTCAACAGGCCTCTATTTGGAAATAACCAGCGATAACTAATGAAATGACAGGATGCTTTAAAGCTCAATTCATGTTTAGGGCCTACACTAATGAAGGCTTGTTCTACACTGATCAGGAATGTGCATTCCCTAAACTTGTACCAACAACAGGAAAGAGGATTACTGCTCACAAGCTCCAGAACCTCAATAGAAAAAGACAAAGAAGTCAAGAAATTTAAAGAAAAAGACAAGTACTGAATCTGTTATTATTTTCTTGTAAAAATGTTCGTAGTAGTTGCTTCTTGTTATCAAAGTCCAGTACCAGATAAAGGAATGAAACTCACAGCTTCTCAGTTTTGCTTCTGTTTATTAAGCTTTATCACAACTTTAGCATGTCACCCTAACCTGGGTTTAACACACCAAAGCGTGTGCTGCCTTAGAAGTGCTGGAATGCCTTGGAAGCACAAAGTGAAAGGGAGTAGGGTGTGGAATGCCTTAGAATGCCAAAATGGCGACTGCATCTAAGTTTTTAAGGACACTAATGACCAATGATATGATAATACGTATTATGTTTACAATTCGGTATCAATAATCCTAACTTATTACTAACACGTCTTCTCTACCTCAAATCTATTCTACCAATCTCTAAATGCCAGCTCTGCTGCAGTGCAAGGAGCAAGAAGAAGAAGAAGAAGAACTCAGGGCAACACCCAAAATCCTCCATGTTGTCTTCTTTTATATCTATACTACAAAACCTAAAACTATAAGCTTCACTTCTATAACTAACTAAACTATAATCCAAATTATTTTTCTGCTGCTCTAGCTTCCATCAGTTTTGGAAGCCCTTCCCAGGGACACAGATCAAAAACTGTATCCTCCTGGGGTCTCTTTAAGGGTCCCAGACCCTCCAGGGCAATCCGAGGTGTGTTCTCGATATCCTGGACTCCAACAGAATCCTCAAGAAACACTACTGGGTGCAGAAAAAGCAGATTCAATTTGAATCGCTTGATACAATTTAGGAAGCCTTATAATATTTTTTTTGAACAGTTGATTGGGAGGCATGCAGTGTTCCTATCATACCCTATGCTAATATAATTTGACTTTTGAAATCTGTTCCAGACACTGAATGTTTCTACTGTAAAATTCTTTCATTTCTTGACTTCAGCAGTTGTTTTTTAAACTACTTATTTGCTTAATTTCTTGAGAATAAACTGTAACTATGACATGATTACGATTTTATTTCTTCATACACTTCTTATCAGTTGATAAAAGGAGTGTTCACGCATCTTACTATTTAATATAATTAATACATAATATTGAACTGTATTTTTAAAAAACACTTCATGTCATAAATGTTCAAACATTTTGTAATCCATCCTGTTAGCTTAGAAAAAGAAATAATCCCAGATATTTATCTTTTGGTAATGCACATCTGATATAAAATGAAGTCTTAAATGTAGTATTTTCATAAGAATGGCATTATTAGAATTTTTTATAAACCTCTTGAAAAGACAAAAATCAATCATGTTTGCATCATCAATCAGACTCAGATAACTACAGCATGAATATTTTTAACTCTGTTTAGTCATCGGATTCATCATACAACCTATCTGCTTCTTCAGGTGTACACCAAAACACTCATTCATGTTAGCCCCAGTGCTAAGCAGGTGTCTAAACTTCCATAAATATGAAGGTATTTTAAATAGAAAAAAACACAAAGAAATATGTCAATGTGAAAATATTTCGACATGTTTATTAGAAGACAGCAAAGATGAAAAAAATTAGAGAAGTAAGGCAAAGAAGGATAAGCATACTTATGGGTCTATATAATGCGGAAATAAAACAAACATAGTGAGCAAATAAACCAACACACCAAGTACTATATGCTGTAACCAACTCCCCAAAGAAAACAATTTAGGATTCAAAAATTCTTTTATCTTTTCCACATTACAATGAAAAAAGGAAGTTACTAGCAAAGACTTACTGTTTCTCTGACAAAATGAAATGTTACCGAGAGTCCTATCATTACTGAGAGTCTTCTCATAATAGTCTCTATAGATATTTCCTATTTCCCTTCCATTTATATGTATAATAAATGCATAGAATGTATAAAGCTTGGACAGGGATTTTTTTAAGAAGAAACACTAAGATTCTTGCAAAAATAGGTTGGTTATTTTTAAAAAAGGCCAAGAACACAAAGCAAAGAGATCCAAGTCTCCTTGTTCAGCCACTGGAGGGATGTCACTTTGGAGCACTCAGGAGGAAAAAAACATATTCCCTGCCAAGTTTCTCCCAGAAAGTTGTCTGCTCTTCACTGTGTGTTAGCCTGCATTGTCAGTCATCTCTTCCTATTTAAACTGAAAGATAAGTGACAAGTAAATGAAGTGCTTTTATAAGTTTTTTTATTACTACAGATTTTGAGTGTAATCTAATTCATATTACTTATATGGAATTTTCATTTTTCAAAGATTTTAAATGTGGGGAAGAAAAACCTTATGGTCCAGGTAAGACAGTGTGGTGGATTGATCCTGGCTGGATGTCAGGTGCCCACCAAACCCACCCTACAGCTCCCCTCCTCAGCTGGATGGGGGAGACAAAATACAATAGTCTCATGGGTCAAGATAAGGGCAAGTAGAGATCACTTACCAATTACTGTCATGGGCAAAACAGACTGGACTTGGGGAAATTAGTTTAATTTATTACCAATTGAATCAGAGTAGATATTGAGAAATCTAATCAAATCTTAAAACACCTTCCTCCCACCCCTTCTTCCCAGACTTAACTTCACTCCCAAATTCTAGTTCCTTCTCTCCACTGGCGTTAGAGACAGGGAATGGGGCGTGTGGTCGGTTTATCACATGTCTTTGCTGCTGCTTTCCTCCTCAAGGAGGAGACTCCTTCTCCTGCTCCTGTAGTCCTTAATTAACTTCTCCAGCATGAGTCCTTTTCACAGGCTGCAGTTCTTTATGAACTGCTGCAGTGTGGATCCCTTCCATGGGGTGCAGTCCTTCAGGAAGAGAGTGCTCCTGCCAGCAAACCTGCTGGGTTTCTCTCTCTCCACAGGGTCACAGGTCCTGCCAGGAGCTTGCTCCAGCACAGGCTTCTCAGGTGGCCATTGATGGGCTTGGCCTTGGCCTTGGCCAGTGGCAGGTCTGTCTTGGAGCTGTCTGGCACTGTCTCTACCAGGCATGGAGAAGCTTCTGGCAGAATAGAAACCACCCCTGCAGCCCTGGCCCCGCCCCTCACTACCAAAACCTGGCCATGCAAACCCCATACAGACAGGCAAAACTGTCATCCAACAAACAATTCCAAATTATATTTATCCATTACCAGATTATCAGGAATTACTTCTGATGCACAACGTGACACAAACAGAAGAAGATTTATTTATCGTTTTTGAGCCTGTGATAAGTTTATGAAGTAAGGGAAATATATACATATAAAGCTCTTTGCTTCCAAATGCAATTTGGTTCAATGAATGCATGTGTCTGTGAAAAGCTTCTTTTATAATGCATTTCATCTTTATATAAATTTCTTCTATATGCTAATAAAACAGAACTTTCACAGAACAGAAAAACACTCTTCAAAAAGGAAAATACAAAAATGTACAGAGAAAATGGTTTTAACTTCACAAGAAGAAAGGAGTTTTGTTTTTTTAGTTATGTTAAAAAAGAAGAGAATCCTGATTCTTTTAAATTACCCCTACTGACTGTTAAATCAAATCATTGTGTCTGGGCTTTTTCTTGATCTTAAACATTACTTTATTGCAACAACAAGTAATGGATTCACTGATGTTACCTTCTTTCTGGAATCACTTCACAGGTGCTAAATTCCTTGCACATTTTAATTTCAGGAAACAGAGACCGACAGCACAGAGCGAACCAGCCAAAAGACACATTATGCTGGACTAAAATTAAGACAGCCCAGATGGGTAAACACTATCAACACAAAAGACTACAACAGGTACTCATAAATCATGCAACAGAAACCAAATATTGGTTGGAAAAGGGAGAAGGAACAGAATAATGACACAGTTGGTTTTGATTAAAATGGAAAAAAGCCTTAAAACTCTGAGTGTTCAACACACGGGCATAATTTCAGAAATCTATGTGACATCAGTTGCAATAAACCATAACAGTTGCCCAGAGAGTATCAAATTCCACTAGGAACTTCATTTTTATTTTTAGCCTATTACAATACAAAGAGAGCCCAATTCTTGCTACAACAATCAACAAACCTTTATTTTATAGCAGCATGGCAGAAAGAAACAATATGCCTCCTCTAAATATAATTACTAACCTTGTCAAGTTAATACAATCAGTAGTGTTCTGCTAGATTAAACTTTCAGCTGGATGCTCATTTTATCCACTTGTTATTCTACTGAAGTTAATTCCTGTCTAAATAAAGAATGACGAATACTGAAAACATTCCTTATTTTTCCAAACTCATGCAAATAACTATATTAAAATACAAAGAAATCCAAACAAGGGAAGGTAATAATCAACTGCACAAAAGTTCAAAGTATTAAATTTGAAGGTAAATAATGAATTCTAATAGGTAATATATTGTTGGGGACAGAGGTGACTCAAAGATTTTAAACTAGGAAAAAAGATGCAAGATGATGAACCATAAAAAGACCAGTGATGAGAGTCATCCCTCAGGGTTCTATCTTGGAACTGGTGTTATTCAATGTCTTCATCAATAACAGACAATGAGATCCAAGTGCACATGTCATTTGCAGATGACATGTGGCTGAGCAGTGCAGCTGACACACCTGAAGGACAGCATGCCACCCACTGGCACCTGGGCAAACTTGAAAAGTGAGTCCATGAGAACCTCATGAAGTTCAACAAATCCAAGTGCAAAGTGCTGCACCTGGATCAGGGCAATCACAGAGACAAGTACAGACTAGAAGAAAATGTTATTAGCAGCAGCCATGTGGAGAAGGCCTTGGAGGTTCTGGTGGATGAAAAGCTGGACCTGAGCCAATAGTGTGTGCTCACAGTCCAGAAGGCCAACCACATCCTGGGCTGCATCAAAAGCAACGTGGCCAGCAGGCTGAGGGAGAGGATGTTCTCTCTGTACTCCACTCTTGTGAGACCTCACCTGGAGTACTGTGTTCAGGCTGGGGGTCTCAGGACAGGAGGGACATAGACCTATTGGTGCAAGTCCAGAGGAGGGCCATGAAGATAATCAGAGGAATGGAGCGTCACTCCTATGAAAAGAGACTGAGAGATTTGGGGCTGTTCAGCCTGGAAAAGGGCAGGCTCTGGAAAGACCTCATTGCAGCTTTTCAGTACTTAAAGGGAGTTTATTTATAAAGAAGACTGACATTTTAATGGGAATATAGTGTTAGGAAAAGGAGGGAGAGGAGAGATTTAGATTACATAATAGGAAGAAATTCTTTACTGTGAGGGCGGTGAGGCACTGGTACAAGTTGCCCAGAGAAGTTGTGGATAGCCATCCCTGAAATTGTTCAAGGCCAGGCTGGATGGGGCTTTGAACAACTGGATCTAATGGAAGATGTTCCTGTCCATGCCAGGGAGGGGTATACCTAGATCATTGTTCCCTTCCATAGCTAGCCATTATATTATTTATTAGCCAGATTTTGCATGTGTTGCTTTAGGAGTATAAACCATAAATATGGTATTAATTTCAATATAATGCTATTTGAAGGGAGATGGTAAGAAGAGTTGAGATGGATGTGTCCTGACTATTTATATCCATATTCAGATCTAGCTATATAAATTCATATTTATGATATTTATGTTATTTATACCTGGCACACTAGATTGATTGTATGTATCTACTTAACTACAGTAGGTAATATTCATCTACAACAGTTCTGAAACCAGTAATGCTAGAACCTGCTATGTGAGTACAAATGGCTGACAGCAAAAAACCTTAACTGAAAGCACTTTCAAATGTTCCATAAAATAGAGCATTGAAGTTCATATATGTAAAAGAAATCAAAACACAGCAGTATTAAGTTATAAAAGTGAATAGTTTCCATGGGAAGATGATAAGTTGGATAGTACCCTTTCAGAAAGTATCCATAAAAACTTGAAAACAATGTTTTGAAAACAGAAACTTTTCAAAGCAATCAGTCAAAAACATTTAGAATTACTGGGATAGAAGTAGATGCTAAAATGAGTTATTTTCATCCAAAGTACACTGCCAAATCACTGCATGCAAATGTTTAAGATTTATTTACTGTTTATTTATTACAGATTTAATTGCATTTTAAAGGCACAGATCTGCTTTAGATGAAGAAAATGTGTCGGAACAGAGAACTCCAGAAAGAATTCCTCCATGCAATTCCCAAAAAGCTCATTCTGTGGAAATAGCTCTGCTATGCTTTAAATTGTGTTACTAGGTAGCCATGCTGCGAGCTGATGAATGTTTGAAAGAATGAGTGTGTGATCAATACATGAAAAGAGACTGTTGGCTCAGCTGAATGAACTAAGGATTTTGTCCATTTTCCATACTGTCTTTTCCAAGCAATAGGCTGTGATAAGGGGGAACGTGAGAGTACCCACCAGCATTCAGACAGATTGGAAAGCCCCATTTCATTCCTTGCACCATGGCCAACATCAAGGATACTTTTGCACCACCTCTGTGATCTGTCACATGAACATTCTATACCAATTTAACAGAAGACATTTATTATAAAAACAGCAAAACCATTGGTTCATTGAGAAAGGCTAGGCTAGGCTATTTTGTTGTCAGAAGATGTTCTATTCTATGAATCAATAAGGAACACTTGATCAAAGAGAAAAAACTAATGTAGTTCGGATTGAACGGAGAGGAGAATCTCACACTCCTTTCAAGTCAAGTGGTTTTATAAAGTAAGAGTGCAAATGAAGGCCATTAAAAGAAAACATGTAAAAACAACGGGTACAAAACTGACACAGTCTAGCTGAGAGTAAGAAGGCCATAGGGAAAGTTATAAAGTTAGCACCTGCTACTGGCAGTCTCCAAATCTCCTAGGTTCTCCAGGAAAACAGCATTGACAGAGTTATTCCGACCAATTACTGCCAACTGACAAGAGAAAATATTTATAGTTTGATTTGTTGCTCCCTAGATGAATCCAATCAGTAATGCCACTATTAGCATTTATTTGATTTAAACAGCAGTGGTTAGATTTTTGTCTGTCTTCAAACATCAATTCAAGAGGCTACCTTAAAAATATAATTCAGATCCTGAGATACACTATTATTTCCACCTACTAGCCATTGTTCATCCTTCAAAAAATACAAGCATTTAGATTCATTAAGAATGGCAAACAACTGCTAAGCACAGAATTGCTAATTGCAGAGACAAATACAAAACCACTCAAAAGAAAATTTCAAATTTTCTTTAATCTGATCATTTAAAAGGAGGTAAATTATGCCACACAGTGCCTTTTAATCATGGCCTGCTTCTTTAACACTGCTTTACTGGAGACAACAAAATTCCCAGTATTTATTTTCTTTTCTTCTTGTATTAAAGACTGACTAAAAACATTTTTAATGAAACTGTATAAAGCAAACAGATCAAATACAAAACCCTTATCAAAGAGGGACACTGATTGAGTATATTTCCCAAGAAGAAGGATATGCAAAAAAACCCCATTACTGAAATACATAAATGCTTTAGTCAAAATCCCAAAATTAGATTCCATACCTCAGTTGTAACCATCAGGCTTTGGTTGATTAATACAGTGAATGTTTCATTAACTGTCTTTCCAAAAAGAGTGAAGAAATGTCTTCACTTTCAGAATTAATAGGTTATTGAATATTATTGAAAACTATTCTTGTTTCATCAGACGAAAAGCTTCCTGCTCTAA
This sequence comes from Calyptomena viridis, assembly GCA_013390005.1. Lineage (NCBI taxonomy): Eukaryota > Metazoa > Chordata > Aves > Passeriformes > Eurylaimidae > Calyptomena > Calyptomena viridis. The sequence continues at coordinate 12,764 of WEIV01002564.1, forward strand.
GAACCAAAGCATTGTTTTACATCATCTAGCTTTTTTTGTGCCCTGGTTGCTTACTGATTTTAAATTCAGGGGATTTTTACATACCTGTCACAAGCAAGACCTATAAAAACAAATCTAGGGCAATAATATAGTCCACCTGTAGCACTGAAAGCATATTTCACCTAAACAAATTGAAAATTCCTCAGATTGGTATAATAGCCAATATGAACATCAGCCTTAATAGGTTATTAAAGGCTAACATGCTTAAGTGACAGACACAAAAATATGACTATTTCAATGACACATTAAATTATAGTAATTCTAATAATTGGTAATGGTTTTTATTAGCTTTTTCCATCTCACACCAATGAGAGCACTAGTATAACCAGGTCTGTTTCTGAGTTTCTTACAGGATCCTACAAACATTTTTTGTCCAGAATGTTAAGGACAATGGGAGATTAGGTTAAGTTAAATTATTTCCTGAATAATTTCCTAAAAACTAGATCCAAGAAGATAATCAGAAGGACAACAAAATCAGTTTCCTTCCTCCATGCTAGAAAAGATACAGCAACACAGAGAGAAAAAAGAAGTAGGTGGCTAACGTGTATCATAAAAGAAAAAAATGATGAAAAACATCATTGAATCAGAATAAGAAGACTAAAAATAATAATGGAATTAAGAATTCAGAGCCATGCCCCTAACCTTTACAGTTGGTAAGCACCCCCCCCCCAAAAAAAACCTTTGATCATCAAGAAAAGTAAAGAAAAGGTACAAAAAGCAAATTCATTAGGGGTACTGAGTGTTGACAACATACACATTCCACAAACTCAGTCACTGAGATTTTATCAGTTGTGGGAGACTAAATCAGGCCCCTGTAAAATTATGTGATTAGAGCACAATGGTCTCAAACATGCCAAACACCTAGAAAATCTCTCTAAACTGGGTAATTTTGGTAGACTGGCTTTATTTATTTATTTTTTACTTAACCTACATATTTGTTACATCTACATTTTCAAAACATGGGCCTAAGTATATTTTTGACAAACATCAGACCAACTTGACCAATCTACTGCAAACTGATGACTTTTATTCAAGGTGCAATAAAGGTCACCTCCAACTGATGGTACTGGTTTACAAAACATGCCAAAACACAAAGCATGCAGAAAGACAGAGATAAGTCTCAGAACACAGCAATATTCCAGGCTGCATTTCCAAAGAAAGACTAAAAGTATAAGAAAAACAAACAAAAACCTCAGAAAGTATCTCAGTCTCTATGGAGAGTTAGAAACAAGAACTAAGAAGAAATAACTTTTCAACTACTAGACCACTACCATGCAGGTGTCTTGAAACACTATGAATTCCCCCTCCCAAATCACTTTCTCCTTGAAGGGTATAAAGTTCCTCAACTTTCAAAGATGTGCACATTTAAACTATGTAGCTTTACTCTTTCCATTTGCACTTAATTTTATCAGATCCTGAAGTTTCATCATGTCAGCAGAGCTGCATTACTTAAGTTCAAATAAATTGTTTTCTGTTCGAAAATCTGACACCACAGTAGACTATGAGGGTAGTAAACTGTGGAGAACATGAGAACTTCTGATCAGCATGAATGACCAGCATGACACTGAACAAATCAATGTGTCTAATATGGGCTCCTCTTCCCATATTATCTATGCATTCTCTTGAGACCATGGACTGTCTCACTGTATGGTTGCTAAGTGCTCAGAAAAATGGATTTCTCTGAAAACCCACTGGTGTCTAAAGCATAATACAAATAATATAGTAATGGCTTGTGTTTCAGAGAGAGAAAAAAAATGGGTTGCATTCTTGCAATGCAAGAGGAGATTTATTCCCAGTATCTTCAGATAAATTACATCTGACAAAGCAGTACTCATGCAAATACAAGTCATCAACACATAGTCTCTTCTGGTATGCCACTAAAACAGAAACATTTTTGGGTGGTGTCCAAAGACCCAGCTATTACAGTTATGGTGGTATTACAATTGAATTTCTTTCTTTGGGAAGTCTGCTGGCTAGTGCGAAAAGTCATCAACTCTACAGTTTCACTCCTACATTTTAAGACGGTAGAGTGCAAAGGTGAAGATTATACACACTGTCTAGAAATTTATTACTGAAACTCTTCTGTATTTCATATCAGTATGCGATAACTTTGTAGCAAACCTGTATTATCAAAACAACATCACAACACTGTTTTGAAAATGCATTATGAAAATTTTGTATTTAGTACTTTTTTGTGTCATATTTATGTTTACTGACAAATTTAGACCAGAGAGGGGCATCAGAGGAATACGGCTCACTAAATAGGTTATTGTCTTACAGCTCTATACTTTCTAATAAACAGCTGAAATGTAGCTTCAGTGTTTTTTTAAGATTTATAAATGAGCAAAACACCCTAAATAAATAATGGCTCTTTTTTCAAGTCCTCAAATACAATTACCCCTCTAAATAAAATCTCATCCCTGACAGTTACAAAAAATCATGCATGTTTAAGAGATTAATTCTCTTTTCTATTTTTCTGAAACCTGTTTGGTAGATAGAGTTAAATTTCCACTTAAAAACATTAATATGGAAGTCAGCTTTGGAGAGCCTTTGATGTTTACACCTGTCTCTTCACTGTGTATCAGGTACATATGCCACCCACCTGATAAGGCTTTCCCTATTTGTGTGCCCAGAAAATCTGCTTGACACTTCTGACATGAAAATGATTTATTAATAAGAAATGCTAGGAGAAACTGTATAAACATTGCTATTCTGTAATTTACTAGTATTCACTTCTTCTTCAAGAAAAATCATAGCGTACATCAACTGATACTGAATTTATCTTAGTACCATATTTCTTAGTAAAGACTTAACTCTCTTCTGTGGGTTCATCTGCTGAATAACAACTGCTGATATGGTCTATTAGCATTATTTCTGCTATATTAGGTCACTGCTTCATCAGCTGCACTGGTTCTTTATCTAAAAGTAGCTGGTTTGGTTTGGACAGAGATTAGAGAAGTGCCTCTTGAGGCACTGATCTCTGTGGTCACCAGTGACAGGATCTGAAGTTGTTTCAGGGGAGTTTTAGGTTGGATATTAGAAAAAGATTCTTCACCCAAAGGGTGCTTGGGCACTGGAACAGGCTCCCCAGGCTGGTCACAGCACCAAGGCTGGCAGAGTTCAAGAAGCATTTGGACAATGCTCTTGGGCACATGGTGTGACTCTTGGGAATGGTCCTGTGCAGGGCTAAAAACTAGACTTGAAGATCCTTGTGGGTCCCTTCCAACTCAGCATATTCTGTGATTCTGTACAGTTTATGACACATGAAAGAACTACTTTATCATGCTATCATAAAAAAAAAAGACCTTTTCAACTTTACTAGAAGTTTGCTGTGACACTTTTCATTGAGAAACTATGAACTGAAATGATGATTGGACTTCCTAATGGGCTTCTGGTTGACAGGTATGGAAAGCCCATTTTATGAATTTAATCACATTTATCATTTTTTAATGTATTAATATCACTAGCACATAATACCTAAGCACAGAATACAGAGAAAAGTACTTTTTCTTTTTAAGCTTTGACAATCTGTATGGTGTATAATAAAAAAAGAATGAAAAAAAGAGACAAGACTTTTTAATGTATTGACACTTTCTCTAACACGAGCTAAGGACAAACATAAACAAGACTTTCCACTACAATGCCTTCCTAAAATCAACACCATTACACATATCCATTCCATGCCACTCATATCTACTCTAAAATAAAGAACGAGAAGTGAAACAAACCAGCAGCTCGCCAGCTTCTGACACAGAATATAGAGTACTGAAGAAACTATGTAGGTTATTTTTATAAATATATATTTAACTAATGCAATTTTATCTGGTCCATTTGTTATTTAACTTTGTACAAAGATGTTGGGCACACTGTGCTGTACCAACGGCACATCAATACTTCCAACCAAGCTTAACTCCTATCAACGGCATACTATGAGGGGCACCTATTTTGAACCGTCGCAATTCCCTATCCTTTCTACTGGAATATTGATCTCTATGGCATGTGAGAAAAAAATCTATACTCAGTTAATGAACAGAGTAGTGCTACAGAATACATAGGATTTATCTAAATTTCTAGCATCTGTACTCCAAAGGAAAACTTAAAAAAACCCAGATTGATAGCAGAGAGGATCTCCTGGTAGCCACACAGATCGAAGCAATAACCACAGGAGGAGAAAGACTAAAAAACTGAACAGAACAAGTAGTTTGAGGGGGAAAAGAGTAAGTTGCAAAATCTAAAGATGAAACTACCAGCTCATTATTTGTCCTGATGATTCCTATTCCCTCAAATAGATTCACCATCATCGCATGAGTACACAATCTTTTAAACTCCATCTATTCTTCAAGGGGACACCATTCTTCATTCTTCAAGAAGGAATCTTAAAGGAGCAGGCCATCACCCTATCTTGAAAGAAAAGCCAGCTGGAAGCTGGCTGAAACTCAGGATGAAAAGTAGAGTTTACGACATTTGGAAGAAGGGACAGGCCACTAATGAGGAAAACAAGGATATTGTGAGGTGTGCAGGGAGAAAATTAGAAGGACCAAAGCCCAATCAAAACTTAAGCTGGTTACTGCTGCAAAAGACAATAAAAAATCCTTTTATAAATACATAGGAAAACAGGAGGGCTAAGCCAAATTTCCATCCTTTATTGAATAAGGGGGGAAACACAGTGACAAAGGATGAGGAAAAGGTGGAGGAACCTAATGTCTCCTTGGCCTCAATATTAGGTTCACAGTTAGACTCAGTGATCTTAGAGGTCTTTTCCAACCTAAATGATTCTTTGATTTTATTCCTTTGCTGTTTTTCTCTAGTGCTTCATTTGGAAAAAAAAGGAAGGGCACTGTGGATCAGAAGTCACTTCCAACTAGTCTGTGGATCTCTAGATCATGCAGCCAGGAACAGTTCACAATAAGCACGCCAAGCTCCCAGCTGGACAAACACTAGGCATGTTGAATCCATATGCTCCGTTAGCAGAGAGCTTTGTAAATGTTTCTAATACCATAATTCTTCTTCACTGGTAGCTAAGAGGGCCTCTTTCCAATTTTCTTTAAAAACTTTCATATTCTTCCTGTGTAATATCTTTAAAAATCATTCTTTCCTGCACTGGCACATAATAAATATTTATATAATTAATATTCATAATATTAAATCCTTACTGCAGCAGCATCCTAACATATGACCTCAATGTTATAATACAATTAAAAAAATACACAAATAAAGGATTTAGAAGGAACTTAAGTGTATCCCAGTATATCTTGTCCATTATACAGAATTTCTGTTTTCCTATCTTCTCTTTTTAAGCTCAGATCTACTGAGAGGAGTCCACCTTCAGTAGTCTTAAGTAGGCACTCGTCACAAGCTTAGCTCAGCTTCCTCTCCTGGTCAGTCTTCCTTCAAGCACTCATGTGGAAAGCTGCTATATTACCATTGAATCTGCTCTTTTCTAAACTAAACAAAACTATTTCTTTCAAATTAATCTCATTTACTGCCTTTACCAAAACTCCAGCTTATTTTGTTCTCTGTTGGACACCTCCCTTAATTTGTCTACATCTTTCCATTTGAGATGCACTGAAAATAGCTACAGCATTCTGACTGACAACCCCCCAATATCCACTTGCCCAGAATAAATAGCTTGCTATATGTCTACCCTATATCTGAAATGCATGTACTGTAATCTATAGCCTTAAAATGCAATTTAAGAAAAAATACTGCACTTCTGAATAACATCCTGGCTGAATACTTCACAAATATCCCAAAAATTGTTGCTGCGTAGAGTATTATCTCTTATTTTAAGTGTATTTGATATTTCCCTCTTAAACATTGCATTTTTCATCAAATGCATTTCTTAATAGTATTTTCCCCCATTTGTAAACACTACTGATAGTTTCAATTTAATGAGGTAATTTTTCTGCAAGTATTGTCTCTTGAAGAATTTGACACAGCAGAAGAAACAGGTATTTATCAAGCAGCATAACAATTTCGTGATTCTCTGGCTGCTATCAAATATCACTTTTAATGCTTCAAGACAAATTTCCAAAAATATAGCAATTTGTTTCTTATTTTACCTCTTCTATACTTGGATTCAACTCTAAACTTAGGATCTCCTGCGCCTAGATTCCCTCTCTGGCCTCTCCTCCTAAACCAGCCAGTGATTAGCCATTTCTTTTAAAGCCTCCAGTAATTTTTGACATTATGCTACTCCAGATCACCACTTTCAGGTAATCAGATTTTCTCAGTGGGTAATTCTTCAATTTTGTGAGATGACAACTAAGCAGAGTAGAATCCACATAACTAAGCTCATCACATTTTACCTATTTCTATTATTAGCTTTAGATAACTACTCTTAGGAATTACAATATAGAATGGATATTCAAAAAAAGCAGAAAATACCATATTTATTTGCAGTCTCCCTTACACACACAGTTTCTAACATATATAAAAAGTTGGAAAAACTTTACTACTCATCACCTCTTGGCTATAGTTTTCATAAACATCCATATCTTTGCCATCCTTCACCAAAGGTAGTAACGACTCGTAAGCCTTAAGAAGCTGAAATTCGTTTGGAGAGGCACTTCATAAACCTTTCCTGAGAATTTATAGACTTCAGACACAACATGGAGCATCAAGGGACAAAACATGCACAATACTTACATTTATGGGAACAGGAAAATCAGATATACCATCATACACACTCTCACAGATCCAAGCTTCAATCTTTCTCATATTATTCTGGACCCGTGCCACCAGATCTGAAGTTCTTTAGTATTTCCAAATACTGTCAATGTTTCCATTGTTTCTATATCCTTTCAGGTTGCACTGTAAAACAGCTTGGCACCTTTATCTGAACTGGTATTCAAATTACACCTTCCTTCAGAAATAAAAGCCTAAAAAATGACTACTAGCAAAATCCTTAAACTATTATCTTGTTTTCTGAAATTAAATCATAAGATTCAAACAACTCAGAGCTGCTTGACAACATTCATTACCCTACTTGGCTAATAGTATACAATTTAAACAATTTATGCACACACCCTTACTTGGACATTATTTGCCTTCTGAGAACCAAAATCTTTTCAAGAATGAATAGAAATAAAATCGTTTACTGAGATTTAACCCTGTAAGTATTCTTCCTTTTCCATAATCATCAGAATGCTCAAGTTTCACCCAAGTGTGAAAGTATACATGGTCATAAACAGAACTGACTCTGGAGGGGGGATGGTATGTGGAATCTTTTATTAAATCCTAATTGGTTTCCACTAAATTTACTTTTTTAAAGTCATTTACCATTGGCATAACCACCTGACACAACCATCTAATGCAGCAGAACTTTATCAAACGCACTCAGAAGCTTTTTTTACACCTTTTCAGCTTCTACAACATAAGAAAGTAGCTGTGAAATTATCCTGCCCAGGCATCTGAAAAATTAATTCTATCTTGATATGTTTATAGTATGTTGTGGAACTACTTTTAAAAACTGTTTAAAGGTAATGCATGTATTTATCAGACAGTTTTCCAAGTTGGATTCTGAAGATGCTGCTCCAAAGTGATGANTAAAGTATGTTATAATGTCTAAATGAAATTTCTTCATTTCAATTTAGGCCTTTTAAAGAAGTAATTCTTAAATTTAGACCAAATTGAAATTAGTCATTATGCAATAATGAAAGAGTATGGAAAAATGTTTCAAAATACCCTGTGCCTTAGTACACACATTTCATTTTGGCTTTTTGTTTTGGGAACTCCTCAGTTCATCATTTCATTATTTCTTGAAACTGAGTGACAGCATAGTACTAATATCATATAAACATTTTTACAGGGTCGAAAACCTAAACAATGTGATACCTTTGGATTTAGGAGGCAAAATCCTTTTGCAATGTTCAATTTCTCACTATAAAACAAAAATTTCAAAACATCTAAGCAAGGCTCAAAAAACCCCCCCAAAACCAACAACCATTCAGTATACTTAGGTAGAAAATATTTCCTTGTAAAATTAACATTTTACACTCTTCCTCAAACGCATCTGTAGAGGAATTAACAACACCAGAACTTCTAAACAACTAATCTTATTCAGCATATTCTCCTTATAGACTTTTTTTTTTAATTAAAGGCTTGACTGTAATGGAACTTGAGTTTTCTGTAACTGCAAGTAGCAAATAGTCCACTTCATGTAGATATGGTTATGGGAGGATAAAAAATTTGTTGCTCACTCAGGCAGTAATCTCCCACTGGTGAATACTCCTGTATTATGGAGCACAGTTTTACAGACCTCCCTCTTTCTGCCTTCAGCTGTTCCATTCCCATTGACTGTAAAATAAAACCTATTAGTTAACTTTATTGCAGACTTCTTGATTGATTATTCCGTGATGACTGTCCTTTTTAGTGCAGTCAGGAGGGAAAAAAGAAAGCAACTTTATTTCTACCATATCTTGAGTGTCTTCTCAATTGTCCAGATGTTTTCAGGTATTGTAAGACTAGAGCTGCTCAGTCTGGCACTATCTTGGTAAGGATTTATACTAATTTCTAAAAACACTAGAAATGCTTTTTCTTGAAGTTTTTGAGGGTGCATGTTATTTTGAGTTATTCTGTATGCTGCAAGACCATATTAAAATCCTGCACTATATAAGTTTATGTTTCTTGATGAATTAGTCTCCTGTCTTGCACTGGTCCTAATCTCTTGCTCTTACCTTCAAAACATAAAAAAACATACTAAATTGAGATGTTCAACAAAGCCAGGTGGCTTTTTTTGATTATGACATAGTTCAACTCACAAAACTGAGCTATTAATTTTGCGGAGAGGATGTTAGCTAAGTTACTGACATTGTTAATAGTCCTTCAGTGATTCTCATAAAACCTGGGTCTCATTGAATAAGGAATAGTTTTCGCACAGTGCATTGAAACAGAAGAGAGCTCTTCATTTTACTGCCACACAAGAGATACCCAAAATACTCCAAGGGGAGACAAGTAAGCACAGATTAAGTTTGATAGGTCTTTGCAATGAGACTATTGATACCCAGTGCAGTAATTCTGATTGCTAAGACACAACATTCAATCATCCATGTTCTTTTTATAATGAAGGTCACACACACTGCAGTCAAGTCAGTTCTTATTCGGCTTATCAGTTTTCTCAAACAAGAACAGAGGCAGATAAGGATAGTCAATAGGTAAGAATTAAAAAATGGAGAGAAATGACATTTTAAAAAATTGCACTAGGCACACCAAGAAAATTTTTTTGATCTGCTATTAAGATGTAAAATGACTTAGTAAAAGAAAAAAAATGCCTTAAGTATTTGCCCTATTTTTAGACAAAAAATGTTCTCAAATAGCCTTACAAATAAAAAGATGATTGAATAATTCTTGCATATCCCTCTTCAGCAGGTATTTGTATCTATTTTAAAGAAAAAAACCCAAGCATTCCGAGAAAAGTATGCTACTGACCTAGTTAAATAGCAAATAAAAGCAAGGGACAGAAGAATCTTCACATAGCATTTAATTGCAAAGGGCCTTTCAAGGATTTTTTCATATTTTCCCAAAGAAATCCCTTGCAAAGTTGTATTTCAGCATCCACTTCGCAATCATTTATACTGAATACAGTACCAATCAAGTTCAACCTCAGCTCTGCAATTCACTGTGACTAGACTAAGGAATGTAAATGCCACTAAGTGTCCTTCAAGTCTTACATTAAGCTTGAGCACCAAATTTCTTTGTAGTTCTTTTAGGGTATTACCATTAGTATAGAAGGGTTAATAGCAAAGGCTGATGATTGTTTAAAAATTCACATTACCAAAGTGGATTACATTGCATCTACTGAGGGGATCAACAATGTAAGCCTACACTAAGCCATTATTGCAGAAACAAAGCTTACATTTTAAGCCTTTGGAAACAAGCATGAAATGGACAAAAGAAAAAATTCTTCTGATGTAAGAACAAGGCAAACACTACATGCTTTTCATACAGACTCACAATTTCAGAGCCATACAGAATACATGAAAATGGACAAATAGCCACCCCAAAAAGCTCATCATGAACTCCTGACAAGATCAGCAAACTTGAAGAACAGGACAAAATGGATAACTGTAAGTGATCAAATGATATAAAGGAAGCCTTGTCTGCTCTTTTATTCTAGACACAACCAAATTTATTATCTTGAATCTAGGAACGACAAGTAGAAGGATCAAGCATGCTTGTTAAAAGCTGGGGTTTTACATCTCAGTTAAGTGCTCGATGTTCAAAGGCGCTAAATGCTGCAAATTTCTATTAAGGTCAGTGAAATCTGAGGTTTCTCAACACATATCCATTTATCTGGCCTGTTAGAATTCAAACCTCCTTAATTCAAGTTTGAAAATATTAACAGAATCCTTTGGGCTTTCTTCCATAATTCCTCTTATGCTCCCTGAAACCATCACTAAAATTTGTCTCATTACACAAAATTAAAAATGAACAAATGAAAAGAAAAATTAAGAAATCCCAGGCTGAGCATGCTTTGTTATCTGGAATGCTATCCCAGTTTTCAGTTATCTGCTATCCCAGTTTCTCAGTACCTCTTCCCAAACACTCTCCTATGGATGAAGATGCTTATAGCTATTTTCAGTTGTAAATATAAGAATTGCAGTTTTATGACATAGCACTTGGCAGAGTAAAACATTCTGACGTTAGGAAAGTAAATTAATATAATGTATTCATGAGTAAATAATTACATATGCTAGCTAAACTACAAAAAACACCCTTTCTTCAGAAACTGTATTCTTCAGCAGTGAAGATTATTTTCTATTAATAGCACAAAACAGCTTATTTTAAACCCCATGCTGAACTTCTCCTAGATGCAACTAAACAGGAAAGCATCATTCAACATTTCTACAATTTAGGTTTATAAATATAGCTTGGGGTTTTTTTAATTCTGTCTCAATGACTTGAAATTGGATCAGCTACTGAAAAGTTGTACAAGTCTAAGAGTTAACATGAGTCATAGCTGAAGCAGACTACTGCAGACGAGTTCTTTTTTCTGAAATGTTTTTTAACTGTTAGCAGAAACAGACTTTAAGACATTTGTCTTCTATGTTTACTTTAAAAAGAGCACCATTATTTAAATGATCCTTTTTATGACTGCAAGTCAAGTAATAAAGTTCACACATGGAACAGTAATTTTCCTAGCACAAGAAAAATTAATTCAGTGAATGTCGCCAGTTTTTAAAGGTTCGTTTTGCAATACTCAGACTGAGTACTGCAAACCCATAGCTGTTTTGCAAATTGGACAATTAATTTAAGCAAGGGTAGACGATCTTTATACCAACTAAATTCCCAAGCTTTTAAAACTAGGATGATCTTAGTATCTCCCACAACATTTTGTATCATAGGAGAAAACAGAACAGAATTCTTTCCACAGTCACCTGAGTCACACGTTCTAGCGTGTCAGAACAGATACAAGTTGGTCAACACTTTTCCTCCTTCCATCTCTGGTAAAGTGGCTTGACCACATTTTCTCCCCCTCAGTCTAGAAGCTGGTCTTCAACTTGGTATTTTCAACATATATAACCAGGTTTGCCCTTTTTTCTGCCTGATGGCTTTCTTTGTTGAAGGAGGGGAAGGGATACAATTGCATTTATGTCTATCTTTTTCTCATTAAGGATGCTCCAGTATTTTCTGAAAATTTGTTAGCTCTTCTGAAATTTTAAAAACATATGTATCAGAATAGCAAAAAAAACCCTGACAACAAAAGAAAAAATAAAGAAGTTGTGCAGATAGACCATATGCAATTAAATATCTTTAAAATTGCATCTATGTGTGACAAATAAATTGTATGCCTATCTACCCTTTAATCTACTGATGAGGCAAATATTAACTAAACAGAATAATCTATTTAGGAAAATGGGAAAGTCAGAATATAACCTCTTTGATTTGGCTTTATCTCACTAGCTTACATTTCATGCTCAAAACAATCTTGTTGCTAGCACTTCAAGTATAAATTAAGCAACCAGAAGACAAATTTTAAAAAAAAAATAAAAAAAAAAGAGAAAAAAAGCGCCATTTCTTAAAAGCCAGTAAGTTTTTAGAAAGCAATAGGAAAAAAATATTCTAGACTGTATTCTTTTTCCTTTATTCTTACAACATTTTCTAAAAAGCTGAACAGTATAGAGCAAACTGGTTGCAGTAGCCAAAAGCATTTTTTCTGACATGTAATCAATTCCTTGACCTATGGACCACTTTGACATCTCATATGTAGCACACACATAAATTGGCCAAGATATATCATTGACGCTGACCTAATATCCCCATTTTTTCTGATTATAGATCCATTTACATTGTGGAGCTACACAACAGTTTTTGAAAGCAAGAAACTCAGAAAAGTAACAAGGAAACTGAAATTACAAGGTTTCTATATTCCAGTAAGTAGGAACTGAGAAGCCGAAATGCACTAATGCTCCGACTTTATAATACCTAAACTTGGTTTTTCAACGACACTTTTTAGACACAATCATGTATCACAAAAAAAGAGGTAATACAATAACTTTGCACTTTTCAGAGTTAATACATTAATAAACAATAATTGCCACCATAACAACAATTTTTCAGACATAACCTATGAGGCTTAACTTCAGTGATCTCAGGCTGCAGTGTCCCTATGAACAGAATGAGCAAGGACCGATGGTAAGAGACAGCAAGATGCTCTGTAGAGATGGACTGCCTGCCTCATTGATATTCCCCATTATACTATTCCTCTTCGGTGTACCTGAAGTCTTGTACTTGTGTCTTTAAGTAACATATTAACCTTCTCCAAGTAACACAGGAAAGGCTAAAATACATGAACTAATAAAACTCTAAGAAATTTCTGTAATTATTTTTAGATTCACTAACTTTTCACCTCCTTGCATCAACTCTATTGTATTCACTAATCTCTTAATTATTTAACATGGAAAAAACCCATCAAGTTGTCTAAAAACAAAAGCATATTAAAATGGAATTCTCTACTTGAGCAATTTCCACTCATCTGACTTTAAAACACAATTATATTAAAATGCTTTTTTCCTCCTATCATTCTTTTAAAATATTTTAACATTTCTACAATACTTGTGTGAATAAACATACTTCTCTTTTGCAATCTCTTTCAATCAGCAGAAGAACTGGTATGCAGCAGTAGTAGAGACTCCTCTTTGGCACCACAATGAAATCATTAATGGCTTGCAGGGGCAATGAAAGGCCAAAACTAAAATATTTTCAATGACAGCAAGAGGTAGCAAAATTATACTTTTATTTATGTTAGCATTTATGGAAGTGTGACCTTATTTAGTATGCTTATCTCTGAAGGAGGTCAGGAACAGTACACACTGAAAGAGATAGAGTAAAAATGTTTCTGTGGGAAAATGTATATAACTACCTATTTTTTAGATATCTATCTACCTGATATTAATACCTGATATTAATTCTTTGAACTAGAGATGTTCTGTCCATTGAACTAGCAACAATATGAAAAGGAACCTAGTGGGCTTTAAGTGCTCAGCACACTAATTTATTTCTGACAAGGGGAGAAAGAGCAACCAGCTCCTCCACCAGCCTTGGCATAGAAAAATACTAGTTCTACATGATAAAGCTGTCTTTGAAATGAAAAAATTAACTGTGAAGAGAATAAACAATACAGAATTAAGATGCATCACAGGGCAGAAATGCAAAAAATCCTTTTATTGCTGATAGATCCCTTGGCACAAGCCACCAAACTAACTCAATAAAGATACTGAACAGAAACAAACTACAGCACAACTCTTTCCAGTACCCACAGATCAAATTGACAAGCTGATAGTAAAAAGAATGGGATGGAAATAACCACAGTATCCCCATGTCTAAGGCACTGGACCTGTTGACCCCAATCAGCACCTGATCGTAAGTACAAGCTGGAACATGCCCTGTCCTGTTGGATGAAGGGGAATCAGGGAAGGAAACGGTATCCCATCAGCAAAAGATGTCTTCTCCACTCTAAGCTCAGAACTTGGTTAAATTCTGACACCCTGGCTGGTCCACCCTGGCCAAAAATCTAAAGAAGCATTCATAAAATAGGTTTTCCAAACTGCCTCATCTCAAATTCTGCCTACACATGTAGGAGCTTAGGACTTTGGTTCATACTACATTCATGTATCAAAATAATGATTTCCATGCACCATAGGAAGTGATGCAATAAATACAACAGGTAAGTAAGCAATGAGGAAAATAGAACCAATGCTAGCACACTTAATTACTGATAAAGAACCCAACAATATCTGCACTAGATTTCCATTCTTTTATTTCAATATACAACTTAGAGAAAGAAAAATCTTATGGTAAAGGTACAAAGTCTTCTCAGTTCATAAAAACTTTGATCTTTGTATCAGAATTCAAGTAGTAGTCCAAAGTGTTAAGTGAAAACTCAAGTTATGCTGTTCCACACCAAGGAACAGAAAAATAGCAGTGGGAAAAAATATAAATGGTTTTCATCCTCTTCCGTTCAGGTTTATTAAACTCTACAGTATTTCAAACTGAGTTATATTTTGATCAATAAATACAAATTTCATGAATAGAGACATATTACTACTGAAACAGATTCCATAATCACAGCATAGCACTTAATTTTCCTTAATTATTACAAGGTGAAACAAAACACAGACATTAACAGCTAGGCAGATTAAATTAGGGCAAATCCTAAACAGGATATGTCACTCATGCACTATGACTTTCAATGAGTAAGCAGTTTCTTTAAAATTTCTGTAGTCAAAGCTTCTGGAGACAAGGCTGATGAAGCACTGGCCCAGGCTGCCTCAGGAGGCTGCAGGATGGCCAGCTGTAAAGGTCCTCAGCACCTCCCTGGGCACAGCCTTCAGCAAACTGCTTCAAATTCAATGTGTGCTCTGCTTCAGGCTAAATACCCATCTGATTTATCCTACAAATTTTTTGATCGCTTTATTGCTTGTGAGCAGTATTCAACAACATTTAATAAACCTAAACTCACTTGTTTTGGTTTGATTTTATACTCTATTAGCCTTAAATATTAGTTACAACTGTTTCTGAAGAACAATTAAATATGTAATACAGAGATTATGTGCAAACTGACTAAAAAGAAAAGTATTTCTTGACTAAAACATAAATGAGTGAATTCCAATTTACTTCATCATAATGCTACCTTTATTCTAATTATGCTGTTCACTTCCTTCCTAAACTGGTATACTATCAATGTAAGACTAAATTCAACGTAAGACTAAGTTCTTGTCTGGACAACAAATGGTACTCAGATGCTCCACATTGATGGTGAAGAATTAGTTACTCTGCTTCTTATTCTGCCTTCATAAAGCAAGTCTTTATTACAAACATACTTTACAGTGACATTGTATAAGCAACAAATGAAATGTGGTTTAGATTGATAAAAACATAAATATTTAATTAAAGTAGATGAATTGATCACAAAACAAAACTACTTATCATGTAAAAAAGATAAAGCACATCATTAGACTATAAATAAATGTACATAAATTCACACGTGTTATTCTCAGTTATCTCTACTTTAATGTTCATGCACTAGGACTGATCCAATTAATAAAAAAATTAAACTGTTCCATCTTTAACATTTACTGCTTTAAGACATTACACAAAGTAAAATGAATAGCTTAACATTTTGAAGCTTCCTCTTTGCTTACACTGAAACTCCACCAATTCTAAACCATTCTAATTAGGCCCCTAGTATTTAATATAAAAGAATGTCTGAACTTCAAACAGAGGCATCTGCCAAAAAAAAATTGAATAATATTTAAAAAACCAAACCACCTTCAAGTATAAGTGTTTCTACAGCACTCCTTAGTCTCACGTCAGACGGAAAATGTGATATTTTTTTCATATGTATATAGTAGAACTAACCATTTTTTCTTTTCTTCTCTTTTCATCCTTTATATTTTTCCCCTAGTTGTTTTTGAGCTGCTTACCCTTTGAACAGAAAGCATGTTGTCATAACCCCCCTGCTTTCCATTTGTGTGTTCTCTTCAGTTTCATGCTATACTAACTGAATATAAATTGACTTGTGACAATATATCCAAGTCACTAGTACTCCTGAAAATTTTAGTCACATGTTAACTGACTCTAATGTGAAAAAGGGACATAAAAACACACTTGCTATTCAGAGATGCTGTGTTTCCTGAAATACAATGAACACTGCGTGTGGATGCATACACATTTAAGCATAGAGTTGTGAAAGCTTTATTTTGATTATAATACTGATTTTAGTCATGCAATGAACACCACAATTATCTTTTAAGTTCTCAACCTAGCAAGAAAAACCATCTGACTCTTTCAAGTAATTATGGACTCCAACAGAGTCAATGCATTACCTGGCTGCTGGCCATACGTGCCAAGAGAAAGATTCTTATCCCGAAGTTACAATAATTACTACACATCTCTCAATCTTTCAGTGCATCTGCATATGTAGTGTGTATAGGTCTGCAGACCGTACAAGTTCTTGCACTTGGTTGGGGCAGCCCCCAGTATCAACACAGGTTAGGGGATGAAGGAATTGAGAGCAGTCTGCAGAAAAGGACTTGGGGGTGCTGGTGAATGAAAAGTTGGACACCATCCAGCAATATGCACTCATAGCCCAGAAAGTCAACTGTATCCTGGAATCAAAAGCAGCATGATGAGTAGCTTGATGAGGTGATTCTGCCCCTCTGCTCCATTCTGGTGAGACCTCATCTGGAGTACTGCATCCAGCTCTGCGGTGTTCAATACAGGAAAGAGCTGGATGGCTTAGAGAGGTCCATATAGGAGGTCCACAAAATTGGTAAGAGGGATGAAACATCTCTCCTATGAATGGGTTTTAAACTGAAAGAGTATAAATTCAGAGTAGATAGAAGGAAGAAATTTTTATGATGAGGGTGGTGAAACACTGTCGTGGGTTGCCTAGAGAGATAGTAGATCGCTGTTAGACCCCTGGAAACAGAATCAGGCTGGATTGGGCTCTGAGAAATCTCATCTAGTTAAAGATGTCTCTGATCATTCATTACAGGGAGGTTGGACTACATAACCTTTAAAGGTGTCTTTCAACCCAAACCATCGGTCAAAGCCAAAAGGATCCAAACTACATACATCCAGCAAGAGCCTGGCCCTGAATACACCAGTGAAAAACTGCATTCGTGTTCCATGCATGCAAATTATTGCAGCCTAAAAATGGTCAAATATAAATTTATGCATTACAACTCCACAAACATTCCACTTGATAAAACTGAATTTGTCAGTTAAGAATACAGAATAATTTAGGTTGGAGAAATCCTCTAAGATCATTGAGTCCAACATTTGACTGATTACCACCTTGTCAAATAGACCACAGCATTAAGAGCCACATCAAGTCATTAAATATACAGAGAAAGGCATCCTCCTTCTTTTCTGGGGTCTCTCACGTCCAGACAGATTTTCAGTATTTATCAGTGTACAATCAAAACCACTATAAGTAACTGTAATCACACAAATAATCTGTTGAGGAAAAAGACTGGAATAAAAGACAACATGAATCACAATGTTTATCTNGAGACACATTTAGATATGAGAAAACAGTTATATTGACTACTAACACAAGTCAGTGTTTCCATAATTTCTCAGACTTCCGTGAATTATTTCTTTATCTAAACCAAGACTCTATAGCAAAGACTCCAATATATACAGTGTTTTCCATTGGCAAACTCAAGTGAAGGTGATCTCTGAAAGGTAAATGTATTTCTTGCAATACTTCCATGAAACTAGGCTCCATTGTGTCATGCTGAAGAGTTACAATTACCTGAAAACAATTTTGAGACATTTTTTAATAAAATAAATAGTATCAATTAAAAATTCCTAGTTAATTTAGGAAGAGAAAGAAAGATGAGCTCTCAAATCAAAAATGCTCATCTTTGACTATTACTAGGCATATGTTTTCTCATGCGGCTGTCTCTGTACATGATACTGGATTTGAAGCACATCTTTTCCAACTACTGTACTTCTACACTTAAACAGCTCATTTTATACCCAAACGCTCTGGGTATTGTGGCATTTCTTTTTAGTTTGTCTGGGGTTTTTGTTTTGTTTTGAGGGTGAGTCTTGCAGAGAACTTGCTTTCTTTGATCTCATGCCCCAGAGAAAGAAACAGAATCAGCCAAAATACCAGCATCCTATCAACATATAACTTCAGTTTGTTCCTACTGAAAAGGGTGCAAAGGGTCAAATTTCAATGCAACTCTGATGAGGACAAGCACTTTATTTAAACCACAACTTCAGAAGAAAACATCGCCAGACTATATCATTGGGTACCTAACTGGATAAGCAAAATGCTGAAAAGGCACTATCTCTAGCCTTTCTATCAACTCAAATCTCTTAAAATGTGCAACTAATTTATACTCTAATGGCACTGAGTGGGGGATATCTGTAAGTGACATTTACAACACAACCCTGCTTGCATTGAGATATCCAAATAGTACCAGAATGTACACCCACATTATTTATATTACACCTAAAAAATTCCCAATAAGATACCAAAATATGTTCGGTTCAAGTCAATGCAACTTATGCAGAAATACCTATTGCAAAACACTGCACTTTAACCTGGAAAGCTGAATAAATCACTGAACTAAATTAATGCTGAATTTTCAGGTGTGGCCCTAACCATCATCTATTCATAGGACACCTCTTTTTTAATAGGAGCGAAACAATATTATGACAAGTTACCATTCGTCAAGTCCTGCTAACAGATGTATCCATTTTCCAGGCATGAACCCAGGGGGACTGCTTGTTAACCATGGCAACTCTGGTGGTCCAAGCAGGCAACATGTCAACTTATTACTGAAACTGGTTGCCGTTTTTTACCAAAGGTTTCCACTAACAAAAAAAACCAGACAAAATCAATGCATCTGTATGTAGTTAAAAACAGTTTTTCCCAATGTTAGAAGTTGAAGTGTGAGAAGCTCCACCTTCAATACTTGAGAAGCAGAGATAGCCTGAAGTTAGCTTGAGAACACAAGAGGAGATCAACTCGGACAACCTCTCAAAGTGCCCAAATCTTTCTTTGAGAATATACATTACAAAGCTATACAGACTGAAGCTGAGAATCAGGTCTGTATGCAGTTCTTGATCACATGTTTAAGCCTTTATACTTTGGTCAAGCCAATTTACCTACTCACAAAAATACGTAAACCAAGCCTCAAAGTGATTTATTACTGTTACCTACATCAATGTCACGGGTGCTGTGAAGCTAATGTTGCCTCCACACTTGAAAATCCAGGGATACAGTCCACAGCATAAGTGCAAAGTATAGTAGCATAATTAACTGTTCAGTTTAAAAGCTATCCTGGGCTTTGAAAAGCTATCTTTTGCTTTGAAGCATGTGGATATCAATCCATTTCTGTATTAACTGGCTCTGTTATCCACAGTTATCCCAGATCACCATAAAAATTCCAGACGTGATACAATATTTACATTCAGAAACACTATCTTTTGTCAAAAGAACTATATTTGCAATTTTGGGAAGAAAAATTACATTGATAAGACATTGACATAGGACTGCTTATAGTAAGAGAATTACTATGTATGAATGTAGACACATAATGGCCTAACTCACATAAGCAGAAGGAACTACAATTTCAATACAAAACCTGTCAGGTGGTGCTGGGAGCTGATGACTATTATTGAAGTCAGCACAAATCAAGTGTCAGGATTGGTCTCTCTTTCTGGTACCTTATTTAGTGGTGGTATTTAAAAAGCTTGAGAGGGGAGAAGGAAGGAGGGAAATTCTCTGCCTTTTCTGTAAATCCTCAGACATTATAAAAAACTTCAGACACCAAATGTCATACAAAATCTCAGATATTTAAAAGTAATTTAGTATTTAAAGTTATTTCTAATATATATTTAAGTAACATCAACCCCTTCAATTCCTAAAAAATGCTGTAAGATACTTTAGCTAGTGGTTCTATTTCTACCACCACATCACAGATATTACATCTTGGCTCAACTGTAACAAATTTCTCCTCATAAAATTCAAGATGGCCTTCTTCCTAAACTAGCCTTCAAAAAACCAAAAAAAAGCTCTTAATAAATCTAGCACCTGAAAGCTCCCTGTCAAATACTAGAATTTATTAGCAGCATGTTTTCCTTGAGAAATGTTCTTATTAGATTGGGAGGGGGGGAACTTACTCCTGTACAACAAATTTGGACCTAAATTATTAGATCACAAGATTTTTCTTTTTAAATACATTCTTCCAAGAGCTCATGAATGCATGAATGCATGATAACACTTTGGTAAGTCATGAACTCAATAGCTACCGATACCATTCCATCTCAATAAATAAATATGAGTAAGACAGATATCTCATATCTTAAAGCTATGATATATTAAGATGGCATCATCTTTCAGGTTAGCCATTTAAAGCTTCTAAAATGACAAACTGCCAAAGCTCTTCCAGTGTTAAAAATGAAGACTCCTAGGTACAAAAGGACTCCGACCCCTGGGCTTTAAAGAATAATGTCAATTAGTAAGAAACACCAAGACCTAAATCCACAAAATTAGTTCCAGGTCTCAATGTCAGACATCACCGATATCCTCAAATTTCCCACTCAACTGCAACCTAATCCTTTACATGACTAAAACCTCCATGGCAAGGGCATTTATGTGCAAGACCACCCGAATTCTAACATTCAGAGACACTTGCACCTGTACAAATGCCTGATAAAATGAGAAACTTCTTCCCCAAACTACCAGGTGCAAAATATAGCCAGGCATAGTAAGATCACTCTGTTTCAAGGATGGAGTCATTCTCAGATCTCTACTTTCAAAAACTTGTTTAAATTTAGATGTTCTTCATCCCAGGAGGTTGCCCTAACCATAAGGCTGCTTCTGAGCTAAATTTTTCCTTTGTACAACATACTCTATTCAGTAAAAGCCACCAAATACGCATAAGAAGGAACAGAGAAAAGGAGAAGGGAGTCACCAATAGTATTGCAATGTCAGAAAGCAAAAGAAAAAAAAAAAACCACGCTGCAGCCATAACTCCATTTTTGCTGAGAAGCAGAACTTTTTCAAAACCAAACATTATGAGAACTTGGTTCCAAATCAACAAGTGAGCAGAACCATATCCTGGCATGCATGGTGTGTCTCTTCCAAGATACAGGGGCATCTGTAAGCAAGACTTCAATGGCAATATCCTATTTATCATGTGAGTAAACCTGAAAAGCCATCTCCTCTGTTAAGACACCTTTTTTTAGCTTTCTCTTGTTTCTTTTAAGAAAAGCCCAGCTATCCAAATATGAAGAGAAAGTATACCAGTAAGAAAGAAAACAAGGGAGAATCACCTGACTGATGTGAGGGGAGAAGACTTAAACCATGCTGCTGCCCCCAGCATTTCCTACTGTTTTTCTTAATTCACTCCCTGCCAGCTTGCAAGTTCCTAAGAAACATGGGGACCTGGGCACCAAGTCAAGACTTGTGAGAAGCTAAATCCATAAAAATACAGGATTTCCAGAAAAAGTCATGTAGGTGCAAACTGCAAACTTAAACTGTTCTTAGCTGGCACTTCTACTTTGTAGGGACCACACTCCCTGTAATATATCAGACAACACTCTTGCCTTTATTCATGCCAAGAGTCACCCCAGCCTTAAAAAAGCTGAGGAGTATGGACCAGTCTTGTAGACTAAAACTAATCTACAAGACTAATAGACTAATACACTAAAACATCAATCTTAGATCAGTGTACTCAGTTTGAATTCTGCTACATCACCTCTGCTTTATTTACGCTGTATCACTCCATGATCACAAATTCTCCCTCACCTTCACATTTCAGGGAAGTAAAATTAAAATCCCAGAAGTATACTGTAAACATGTTCTAGCAAAAGCCAACTATTTAACTAAACCACAATCTCTCTCTTCATAACTCTTACACAAAAAATAAAAACAATAATTGCCAAAACAAGGTGGCAGAGAGATTATTTTATCTTTTCAGGTATTCTCCAGCCTAAATGCTGAGATCTTAACCCGAAATAATTATTAAGAATTGAAAACAGAAGAACTGACTTCATGCTAGTAAAAAGGGTATCAGAATCACAATGCAATAAAAACATAGCAAGTAAAGCTCTAATTTACACCACGGTTGCTGTAAAAAAATGTTACTTGAAGCCCTCGAGACAGGTACATGCACCTCTCCTTCAGCGTCCTAAGTTTAAAATTAAGGCTCAGATGCACAAACCAATCAGAAAAGAGAAAGAAGTCATAAAAGTTCTACAGAGAGAAAATGAAATCAATGATTTTGTATTAAAGCAAAAGAAATTAATGGGTAAACACTGAAATTCTCTGCTCTTCTGAAAACACTCCTACATGTTAATAAATAATCTGAAACAGATAACCAGTGATATGAAATATACCACAGTTTAAAAGCACTTGGGGAAGAACATAAAACATGTTTCACAATGAAATATACTGAAGGATGAAAATGGAATGCTCTAGATATAAATGAATAATTGTGTTGAGTTTTGTGTTCTGGGTTTTTTTCCCCTTAATTCCAGAAACTTACAGGGCTTTGAGAGAAGAAAAGCCTGCAAACCATCAGAACATCTTCAGTAACATGTTTTGGGAGTGAGACTTTAAAAGTAAGAGGCTAATAAATATGAAAACCACTGGAAACTTTTTTTTTATGGTTCTAATGTCAATTTAAATGATCTGGTTCGGGTTTTTTCCTAATATATAAAAGGCATAGCAGAAAAGCATAAACTTTAGTAGAATAATTCTACTAAATTCTAAACCCTTTTTTTTAATATGTATTAATAAAGCCTTCCTTTCCACGCTCTTTTTCTCTATTGAAGTGCTCCAGAAGGTTTTCATTTCTGCATTACTCTGAGCAAAACGCATTCTTCTTTGTTAATGATATTTCCTCTGTCAAAATCAGGAGCTCAATGAATGGGTTGAAAGGCCACCTAACTTCAGTGATGCTGCTGGAACACTAGCTTTAGCTTTCTCAAAAACCATTCTATAGCTTTTCATAGTTATATTCAATGAAAGAAATGTTCTACCTACTAAACTAATTACTATTTTGTGAGGGTAGAAGTTCATTTATTCAACAACAGAATTAAATTACGACAGACCACAGAACTTAATAGTGATGCTGTACCTTACATGCGGATCAAAAATGAATAGCCATCAAGGAGAAAAATGGTGAAGACTTTTAAAAGCTGAAGAAATACATCTATGTTCTTCTGTTACATTATTAACAGGAGCAATAAGAATGAAGTCATAATAGCATAAATAATTTAGGTTTTTTCTGTAACCTAGTTTGTGTCTTAGCAAGATGAAACTAAGAAGAAAGAAAAAATGGTTTATCATCTAAAAGATGTAATGTGAATTAACTGAATTTCTTATAGAAAGCACTTCAAATTAGTATGATTAAATATAATTTCCTATCTAATATGGCAACATCAATATTTATTAAAATTGCTAAAATTTTCTTACAATGAAAACAAAATATATTGAAAAGAGGTCTCTAAATGCTTAGCTTGTGAATGTGTCATTCCATGTTACAAGCAATTTACACAGCTAAACTATCCACTAACAGACACGTATCAACTCACTATTTAAAATATCCACTGCAGTACATTTTCAAAGATCCTTGGTATCCTTTCACTAATTCAGACATTAGAAAGTGTTTTCTCGTTTTTAATCTAAACTCATCATTCTAAATGAAATTGCTGGACAGAAATGAAAAAAAAATGAAAAAAAACCCCCAAACAATTACTTGCTAGTAACTTCGTAACATTTTTCACTTACTGTCCAGCCTTCTCCCCTCTAGGATAAGCAAACCCAACTATCACAAGATTTTCCTCACAAGCTAGTTTCCTTAAACTCCATAGCACTCTTTTTTAGTTGTTTTTAAGCCTTGTTTTTCTACACCCTAGAATTTCTATGATCATCTATAAAACATTTTCCCAAAGTAGACACAGATGAAGATTAAACAGAAGTGGATCAATCGCATACAGTCTTATGTACAGCAGGAACTTTAATAGGTCATAAAGAGTATATGCCTTTTCTGCAACAGAATTATGACTTGCCACCTATCCTGTGAACACCAAAACACTCACAAGTTGTATTTTGCCATACCACCTGTCTATGCCTTCTGCATTTAATTTCTCAACACTAGTCTTTGCTATATTTTATGAATGGATTTCAGATAATTTATGCAATACACTACAGACATTACGAATTCCAATTTCAATCAAGGTGTTTGCAGCATCCACTCTGTCCACATGCCCCAATGCTATGTGTTACAAAGGTAGGCTAACTCCGTTACCCAGCTAGGTAAAGCATAAGTGGATCTAGAACTGCACTTGTGACACCGTCTCAACCTAACAATGAATGGCTGTTAACCATTCCCAAGAGAGAAGTTTCAACTAGGAGGATAACTGAAAACAATTTATCTAATTCTAGTTCCTTATATGATTTATGAGAATGCAGTAGAAAACAGAATAACAGAGAAACACAGGTCATATTCATTGCTCACCATTCATCTTGAAGGCTAGTTTTCCTGTCCCATTCCTACTCAACACATACTTAAAGTAGGGCATAAACTACTGATGCCACATCGTGATGATACATCAGTTTCCTGGAGTGCAACATGGCCTTGCACTGCTGAGACAAATGTGAAAAACATTATGGGGCATCTCCCTGAAAGGAGAACTCAGTAGCAACGTAGGCTCTCGGCAGCCTTACCCTCACCCTGATCACCCTAGTGAGCTTCTACCAGAAATGTACACTTACAAACACTCATTAGCAAACATACACTTACAAACACTCATTAGCAGACTAGAGCTGCCAAACTCTTGAAGTATTTAAATTCCACAATTTATTTTAGAAATATGTCACAATCATTTAGATAGATGATGGCAAAGACAGCTCAATTAAAGTAATATACTGTAAGGGATAGCCCATTTGTCTCTGCTTCCATCTCCTTAAATCCATTTAACGAGTCAGAAAGCAGCTTTTATGACATGATCTTCCCAGCCTTGCCCTTTTCATCTGGATCACTGAGAATACATTTAGAAAACAGTTTAAGTCAGTTAGCTAACCCAAAGATACCAGTAGTGGAACAGGAGACAAAAGTCAGGAAAGCTAAACTTAGAGAGAAAGCTACAAAGAACTTTTTTCCTGTCAGGATACCCCTAGACTTCCAGAAAGGTGGTGGGTATTTTAGCCTCTAGTATAGGACACCAAAAATGGGGAACCATGAAGACAGAAGAAAATGCAATTTATTTTTAGTAATCTTCTGCCTTAACCTATTCAAACCATCCTATTCATTCACTGGTAATTACAACCTGCTTTATTCTCCATTTCTCTATAGAATTCAGGACATTTTTCCTCCAAAAACCTGTGACCTATATATGCATTTCTGAGTGCTCCACTGAAGAAGAAAAAAAACAGGCAGTTTTAAAGGCATGTTTTATTAAAGGTATTTTTACAGCACAAAGAATAAACTAACAGCAGATTAACACAAGCCATCAGAAGATTAAATACTACTGTAATCACAGCTACCTTCCCACAAAACACTTAAAACAACTATAGCACAACAAAAAACCTTTCATTAGAAACCTGAACATTAAGAGACAACACAATTTTATGTTAATGCATGCAAGTAACAGATCTAGTAATAGGGCAATTTTTGTTATTTTAGAACAAAGTACCAGTTTCTTCGTATTAGACCTTTTCCACAGGCAAATGTACAGACTAAAAAAATAACATTGAATGAGGAACACAGTTCTGAACATTTTTCAGCTTACAAATTCTAGAACTAAAATACTTTGTAATTAAAAGAAAACAGCTTGTGTAGAGATAGTAGAATCAGGTTACCTGATATGTTAACTCAAAATAGTTTCTGAAAGTATTTTTAAATTTCATCCAGTTTGTGAACTCTGGATTCATTTACCTATTAGATGCCCAACTTAAATGCAATCAAAATCGAGTTCAGAAGTAGTAGTATTTTCAGCATTGTTTTGAAATTCAAGAAATTACCCATACTAAATCTATCTTCTGCATTCACATGCTTTTTTTTTCAAATGTTTCTAGATCTTGTTTTTTTATTGTGTTACAGATCATTTTGGGTACACAGCCTAAGTTTTTGAAAAATTTTCATATTAAATTATATGTTTGGATGGTAGAGGCCTGTTACGGTTTTATTTTTTACAAAAACTTTTTATCCTTTGTTTACAAGCGGCTGCAGGGAAGGAGGGGGAGGGTCCTGCTGTGGCCTGATCCTGCTGCCATGGCAAAGAGGGGGATGCCCCATTGCTGCTGGTCACACGGGGCCGTGCCCCGGCTCCCCAGTGCCCCGTTTCTGGCTCATTGTCCTGTCCCTGTGCCAGCGCTGCCCCATCCCTGTGTGGCTGGTACTGCCCCAGCCCTGGCGCGGCACAGGCGGCCCTGCCACCTGCACATGGGGGACACTGCCACATGTTCCTTGCCCCCGCCACCCGGCCCCACAGCCTGGTGGGGTTCGGGGCGATGTTCTGTTCCGCCCGCCATGGCAGGCAGTGCGATGCTGGCACCCGGCAGCTCGCTCACCGTCCCCTCGCAGCGCTTGGGAGTGCCTTGGCTGCAGTGCGGGTCCCACGGCCATGGTCCCCCGGGCTGCTGCTGCNACGGCCATGGTCCCCTGGGCTGCTGCTGCTGTGTTGGTGGGGCTGTGTGGGGTGTCCAGGTTGAGGGATGGCAGTCACCATGTGTGGACCAGAGCACATGGTGAAATACAAAGAAACTTCCCGCGGTTTGGGACCAGAAGAAGGCAGGGGAGAAGATGGACCAATGGAACACTAGGCTACGCCTCCTGGGACAGGAAAAGCATGGGAAAAAAAGACTTGCAGGCATGCAGACCACAAAGTATGCTGGCCCAGGACAAAAAGATATAAAAACGGCAAAGCCCAGACACCATCCCTTCTTTTTGGCCGTGCTAAGCTGGTAGGAGGATGACTGGTGCTTGAGAACCTGACAGTTGGACCACACGGTAGCTGAAGCTGGGATACCAGGGACTGTTTTCTAACAGCAGAGAGCCTCAGAGCCAACTCAGATCCCTTCCCTACATCACAGGCTTCTGGTTTGGCCAAAGAAACTCACCCCCACCCCTTTTGTTTTCTCCTGTCTACCTTCAGATACTTAGTTTAATTTTCTGGTTTTCATATTGTTTGATAAGGGTGTTTCTAACATAAATGTATTCTTACTGTATAACATTTTTATTTTGTTTTAATAAAAGTTTTCTCTATCTTTATACTCAGACAAGTCTCAAAAATTTAATATTGAATTAATTTTAATTCACTTCCACTGTTCTTTGTAAGGTAACAAGGCCTTACAGCACATAATGCTGAAAAAAGCTATACGAAATGCTTTTGGAGTTTTTTCTTATTTTGGAATTTTCTTGATGACAAATTTTTTAGATTCTATAAAAAGAACCTTTACTGTCTGTGTCCAGGTTATTAGAGGAAGCACAGTAATTTTGTCATTTAAATACCTGGATTCTGTTATGAAAGGTTTAACAATGCTTGAATAAAAATTATCCTAATATGTACTGCCAAAGTATTCAAAGATGCTGAGACTCTTGCTAAAGCATAAAATCACACCCAGAACTGCACATATAAGTTAGTAAATTCTCAATTCAGTAATTTCCTAGATGCAGTTATTATTGTCTCTTTCTCTCATGAAAATCCTTCACTGTATTATCAGTTAATTTATTTCAGTCATTCTCTTTTTTCTTGCTGCTCACAACCTTCCCAATTGCCAGAAGTATTCTTGACTCTTCAGGAATGGAAAGAACCTGAATGCTAGTGTCTATCTTCTTCACATGGTACTTGAATCCCCCATCCTCCAGAGAGCTCCAGACATCTCTGCTGCTCAGAAATTTCCTTAGAATGAGTTGCTGCAGTTTGAAAAAGCACTCAGGAAAGGTGACAGGTCCAACTGAACATGGTAACATATACTGTGTAAAAAAAATAATTTCCAAAATACATTTTTCCATTTTCACAACACATTTTGCTGCTTAAGTTCCACACTATACTCGGAGCTCCAAGCAATATGGAAAAGAGGGCTACCTGTTTGAAATGAGAGCGTAGACTAAGAACAGATAAAGAACCTGTTTCACAGCAAAAGAGCCAGTTAGCAAGGTAACATCACAAACCCTCTTAACCCAAGATGTGAATGATGTGATAGATGTGTCTACGTGATCCACATGTGACACCTAAAGATAAACTTGCAGCATTGCCCCAAATTTTACACCAGCTGTCTTTCGCCTCCCTAGAAAAAATATAGTTAACTGAAAGCTTCAAAACCTTCAAAATATGTGAATTATTTTTCTTTGCTCAAATGTCAATAATAGTCTTCAGCTGAAACAAAGTATGTGTCATTATGATCCTTGGGTCCTGAAATTTACCAATCTTGTCCTCACTGGTAAAGCTCTTCAAGGGCAAACCAATGAACTTTCCACAGGGTTTTTCAGTTTGTTTCCTTCCTTTCTTTTGTGCACAGTGAGAGGAATGTAAAACTCCTCTGTTGGGGAACGTTAAAAGCTGCATAGACTTGATATCTGTTTTCTAGGTGAGTCTTGTTTTGGAAGCACATTAGAACACTAGGTGTTACTCTGCAGTTATTACACTAAACAAGGCTTTTGTTATTCAAAGATTTTTCATGTTACAAAGATAATTGAACAAAGTAATGGGAAACAAATACGAGAAAGTGCAATGTCTGAATTTCCTTGTGCCAATACTGTCTTATATTAATACAAATATATCACTTTTTGGTTACATCATACTAAGGCTTGGAATGCAACATAACAGTGAAGCCTTCTAAAAAAAGGAAGAAAAAGACAAGTACATTTAATTTCCTAATTAACAACAATGCCAAGATACATTGGCAGTAAGTGTAATAAAAATTGGATTGAAGCTACTTCCTTAAGTTTGTGTAGTATCTGTAGCATGGCACCATAGCACAGTATATCAGAACACAGTGAGACTGTTTACCCTGTCAGCCACTTGTCAATCTACCCAGCTTTCTACAAATACCTCTTGTATTTGGAAGCCATTTCACAAATCTCAGTAATTAATTTTTAACACAATGATAGACATGTTTAGCAAATCTACTAAATTAAAGCCACTAGCAAGCACATGGAACAAAAAGTAATGTCATAGTTACCTTTGGGCAATTAGGAAAGTTAGATGTAAGAATCCTGTATAGTTACTTAAAATATATATTTATTTTTCAGATATTTTTGTGGGCTTTATTTAATATGTATTTTATCAATAAGCATGTGTGTAGGATTTCAAAGTGAGCAGGTAATTTTTGTTTTACTCCTCCACTGCATGTTTCCCATAGAAAAAAATAAGGAAACACTTTCTTTTACCATAAATGATTCCAAGATTCTTTGTGTAAAGAAAGCTACACTAACCAGATTTTCCATTAAGAATACAGAAGAGAATTGTTCAGGAGAAAAAGTAATCTTGTCCAGAAAAGATAGAAAAACAAACATCACAAAAATCTATCAGATGAGCCCACACAAAGTCACCAAGAAGTAGGGTCATGCTGAGGTTCAGGACACTTCAGGACGAAAAATAATATGCTGAAAAAATGATATGCTGAAGAAATTAAAAAGACAAAAAGCTTTCACTGTACTCAAGAATGTGATGCAGTTGATAACTGAAGTATGGAAGAAGCATGACCAAACATGATATCCCCCGAGCTCTGACAAGTTATACAAGAAGAACAAGCATCATCAGAAATTATTGCTGATATCATTAAACCATCCTCTTTCTTTGCACACAATTTTTTCTTTCATTGATCCATGACATCTAAAAAGGGAATTCGACTAATACAAAGCTCCTCCTGACTGCCCAGGAAACTTAATCTGGAACACTGTCAAATTATGGGTTTGATTGCAATATGCAGTCAGAGTTTGTATTGGTGAGGAAACAATTACCCCATCCTGTAACTCTGGGTTCAGGTTTGGCAAGCATGAATTTTCTGAAGAAACAAAACCACCTGCAACTCTAGCAACTAGCCAAACAAAATATATGTCCACAAAAAACTGAACAGACAGTAGCATCTTTTTCCCAATATATATCCAACTACCAATTTGTAATTAATACCCATCATAATTCAGACAAGGTGCTAATTCAATGCAAGGTGAATTCTTCATCTTGTATGTAGAGCACATTCCAGAGAATTATAGTCTGTATTTTCAAGTTACAATACAAAAAAAAAAAGTTATAATTCGCCAGATTTCTTGGTCCTGGTTCATGATGCAAGCTTCACTGCTTGGTGTTATGGTCTGCAGTTCCCTTCTTAGTCATCTTACCCACTTCACACTGAAAAATGTGTGAAAACAGCAAGCAACAATTCAGTGAATGAGCATAATCTGAGATCAATCGTCTCTCAGCCAGGAACCCACAGGTATACTATATAGTACTGCCTAGTACTGTGATAAGAAAAAAGGAATCTTCAATGTTTCTGAATTTCAAAGCATATTACTACAAGACTGTCATTCACTTCAGAGACAATGTCAACTACTAGAACATTGATTAAGCCATCGGATCAATTAAGTTTAGTCCACAAAGAAATCTTCAGGGTTAGAGCTGGCACTGGAATGGAAAAGTGGGGAAGACTGACTTCTTGAAGATGAAAAATGCAATCTTCCACCTACAGACTATTTTCCAACATTTGCATGCAACTTGTAGTATTGTTTCCTATATTTCCAGTGCTTCCCTTGGCACTGGATTTCATTAAGAAGCTGGCAGTGCCATCTGCATCTCCAAAAGCACCTCCTCTGTCAACAGCTTGATCTCAGATGAGTCATCCAGCTTGGGCTAGTGAGCAAGCAGAAAAGCCTCTTAAGACCGTGTAAGTAAGTCAACTCAATGAACTGCATTAAAGACCCTGCAAGAAACAGTCAGTGAAGAGAGTAGGCAAATTGTCATTACCACAGTTTAAAATTCAAAATTTCAAGGTTCAAATTTCAAATTCTAAAATTCTAAAATCTGTAACAGCCCAGATTCCATTGCGAAGTCTTGCACCATTGTTCAAGACAAACAAAAGACACTTCATTCCACCCAAGCAATACAGCTCTCCTTAATTTTTGGCAGAGGAACCTGGAGAACCCGGTGGAAAATAATATTCCAGTGACCAGTGCTGATACTCACAGTGGTATCAGTACCATATGTTAGACATCCACTACAGGACATGACC
The DNA here is from genome assembly GCA_013390005.1 of Calyptomena viridis. NCBI lineage: Eukaryota > Metazoa > Chordata > Aves > Passeriformes > Eurylaimidae > Calyptomena > Calyptomena viridis. The sequence continues at coordinate 44,010 of WEIV01002564.1, forward strand.
TTATTTAGCAGAGAAGCTAAGCAGTAAATTTAGTAAAAGCTAATATATCGAGTTTATATGGGAATTGTTTATATCCAAAAGCAGCAGACAGTGTTACACCAAAAACAGGAACAACAAAAAAGTTAAGACTTTTGTGTTCTAGTAATAATTTTCCCACTCTACAAACCTGCTTTCTAAGACTTTTCAGGTCAGTCTGGCTTGAAAGCCACTTGAGAATACAAAAAAACCCCAGCTCTTGAACAATATACAGGCACTAACTTAAAAAAAACCAGATGGAATTGTAGGTTAAGTCAGTGCAATGCTTGGAAGCTCACGGAAGCTTGTGAGTAACCAGCTCAGCACCCACAAGGGGGAGCCTGCCCTTGGGAGCAAATCTGAATTCTCATTTCATTAGACAGTTTATGGTTATCAGACAGCTCACCAGTCTACAGTTTGTTACAGTACATTTTCACAACTTTTTGGCTTTAATCAGGGCTGATGTTTGCATAAGAGGAGAGTCACAGAGAGGGAGAGCAGGAAGGAAGCTGAAAGAAAACAAGAAATCGGGCTATGACCTTTACAAAGGGAATATATATAACCTGTCTAAATATACTGATTTTTAAAAGGAAAAACCAGCCCAGGGAAGCAGGAATGGAACACACATATCAGAAAATATGTATTTCCTATTTATCTTAGTTCTACAGGATGTCTATTTGCACTTCTAATCTGCTTGGAAATGACTAAATATTTGTTACTATTTCCACTTTGGAACTATTTATCTTCATAGCCATGGTAATACATTCACATAAAGGTATCAGAGCTGCCAAATTCCTTCGTTACAATTTGAATCATGGTGTAGGGGCTGGGGCGTTGGCACTTGCATCTCACTGGACCTGTAACAGCAGACACTCATCATCATCAAGTCATTATCACATTTTCCCTTCATGGCTGTGTTTATTTTAAGAAATTCCCATGTGTGCAAACACCACCTAGGCTTATTTCAGAGTATAAATTCTATATAAAGCTTCAGCACAAACAAATATTTCCTTACTTTCCCTTTATAGTTCATACCTTCTGGAACAGTTCCTACAGATACACATATTCAACATACCATCCAAGAACAAAACAAGAGCATAAAACAGACAAAAAATACATTTATTATACACGTTTTAACTGCACCTCCCCATCCCCCCAAAGGTTACTATGTTTCCTTTCAAAACTACAGCTAATTCACACCACATTTTCCTTTTAAAAAATGTCTCATATTTGGAAAGTTTTAAATAGTGTAATCCTCTCTAAACATTACACAATCTCAAAAGCACTGCTGATAAAACTACACCCAGCAGGATATTGTAATTAAGCAAATAAAGCAAAACAAAGCATCAATTAAAATGTGATTTCTGGTTATATAATATTTTCCCCTGGTAAGGAACAGAAACCAAATTCAGAACATCTTTTCAACCTTCTTCTGGACCACCCAAATTAAACTGAAACATTGAACATATTTCAAGTTGTTTGGGTTTTCTAAATTACTTGTAATAGCTTTCTGTGTACAGCATTTCTTCTCCTTTCTATATGCAAAAAAAAAGATAGACTGAGGGTTTTACATATCTTGTTTTAGAATGAAAGAGGTTCCCAGTAGACCCAGGCAAATTCATTAACCATGGCATACCAAACTGCTGATGGCCACAGGCTTGAGCAGTAGGGCTACACTGATTATATTCTCTCTGTATCTTCTTTTGGGCATACTAAAACTACTCTCCCTTTTTGTTTACATACTTACCAAATTTATATGGGAGCTGCACTATTATTGTGCAGAATGAGATGATACCATTAAAAAGAATTTAGTGCAGCATTTACATTTAGCAAATGAATTGAAAACTCATCCCCAGTTCAGAAGCCAAAATAAAATACAATGGACAAATACAACCATAATTAAAAAGTGAAGTGAACAAAACACATTAATAACAGCAGACTTTCTTACAAAACCATCCCCCCCACAGCTAGATAATGCAAAAAAGGAGGCTCTGAATACTGTTACAGAGATCTAGATTAAGTTCCATTTTCAACGAAGTACACAGCCAAATACCTTTAGGTTTCTAAGGACCTATAAACTGAAACTACAGCATCAAATTCTTATTCACTATATAAAAATATTAAGTTCCAAATTCATAACTCTAATACATAAAATAATGCAATATTTAATGGATACAGATAATATTTTTCTTAACTAGTTTCTTTAGAAGAAATCTTTTCAAGACAGACATCACCATTATTGGCATTTTCCCTTTGACTACTTCTCAAAGACTGGGATTTCATTTCAGTTCTTGGGGGATTGTTGTTTTGATTGTCTTAAAATATTAAGATCTTAAATATTAATAGTGAAGGCCTAAAGAATTACCAGTGCTAATGTATTTGGACTCTTGCATTCCATGTGATGTATTTGACTAGGGTCTTCTTCCCACTTGGCACCTTTGTGGACAAAATCACTCTAAGGAGAGCTTGTAGCAGAATGGTTTGGAGACCAGCAATGAATAAAATAAAATAAATGGCAGATAAAGCTTCTATTTTCTCCTTCTACAGAGAAAATCAGATAACTTCTGATACTCCTAGATGTTAAATCTTATAAATTTATAATTCCAGAAGACTGTTAAGGTCCATTTCTTTAATAAGAATTTGTATATCTGGGAGCATTATCAGTATTTTAACTTCAACACTGAATATATACCAAATTATTATTTTTAGGTCACCTATCTCAACAACTTGCAACTCAGAGCAGAAATCATTTCTTGACCAATCAACATCCAAATTCAATTACATTTCTCAGTTTCACTCCTTGTTTCCCCCATATATGTACACACACAATACTGCCATTATATTTGATTTTTTCAATCTGATTTACAAGAACAGATGAAAACTCAATTTAGCCAAAATACTAGCAAAGTATTTTTAATGTTGCAACAAAATGGGAAAAAAAAAAAATCATTTGACATGAACATCCCACAACATCAGCTAGAGAAGCAAACCATCTCAGCACTGGTTTTGCAAAACTACATAGCATAATTAAAAATATTTTCTTTTCCATTTCCTGCAGTGTCTTTGATACATACACATGAAATTTCATGACCGTATTGTTCCATGCTGCACTATACATTTACAGGTGTTATCACTAAGTCTCTTACAAAAGTTTTCTCCCCAGTGACCACAATCCTTAATTTGCTGTAAGTATTTTGCATTTCCCATATTCTCCAGTCCACATCCACAGGACAAACAATTCCAGCATTTTTTTTATTTAACTTCCTTATTATTTCCTCTAACAAATTTTACTGGTGTGCATTATTTGCACAGTTTATATCAGCAATCAATAGACTACAAGAAAATAGACCAAATAGATCTCACCTCAGCATCTTATCTAAAACTTCAACGGTATGTGGCACAACTGGCCATGCTCAGGCAGCTTTGAATCTGATTGAAGTCTTGCATACAAAACTAAAGGTGATAAAATTTTGCAACTTACATTATACTTTCATCTTAATATGGCACGCTAGTTGAACAAATTTTACTAACAGTAATCTTTATTTTAGATCCTAAAACAGTCATACAATTTTCTGATTATTTCCTTGTGAAAGATTCTCTTCTTTTGCACAGGTAGAGTCACTATTATCAGCCATAACAGTGAAGATGACCTGCTTGGCATTTAGACCCTGAAATATGAATGTGCCTGCCTACCCTCATTGCTGAGCCAAGGAAGAGCAACACTCCGGTTATTCTTTTTTTCTAGATGAAATTGAAATTCAACATCTGCTAAACCTACATACAAAACTAAAGTTTTGCCATAAGACATCTTCATACTCTGTACCAAACACATAGTTTTGGCTTCTGCACCTCTGACTCTACTAGAGATTAAGAAGCAAAGCACTTCTCTATAGATTTGATAGACTCTCAACTTAACAAGAATTCTGTTTTTTTCATTATTAGAAATGACCCCAACCTAAAAAAGTCATAGGTTTTTGAGTGGTATTTTCATTTTGTTCTTGTGTTACAGGCACAAAAAGTGATGAAGAGATTACTGCTGTTATAACAAATTATAACATTAGAGAGTTACCCAAAAGTATTTACTGTAACAAATTTAAATACGTTACTAAAATCAAGGAGGGAATTCAGTCTCTTGCCTTTTACAAAGAACACACAACTCATAAAGAACACCCAGAATGACAGAATCAATTAATCATTGACTAGATTTAATATTAATGCACAAATAGTAGGGACCAGATAGGAATTTTCTCCAGTCTCAGGAAATGATCACGGCTTCCCTGCAGTATACACCTTTATGTTATTTTTTTCAGTTCATGTAAATAACTGTCGTTAGTTCTGCTAAGCTTCTCAAAATTTTTTCTCCCTCTTTTAGAGGCACATTTACATTCTTTTCTCTCTATTAAGCCTTCCATATCTTTATACACAGACAAGCAGCTACTACAAATACCTCTTCATTACACTAGCTGTTATGCTATCTTTGCAACTCTTCCCTGTGGGCCTTATCAAACTTGATATGCAACCTTTGCAGTTTCAGGGTCAATCAACTATCTAAATCCCTGCCAGCTATACCTCACTGCTACAAAGAGCCACAGAAAGGGAAAAAAAAAAATAAAAAGAGTTGATGTTTCTTCTATCTCAACCATATTAAAGTACTAAAAGCACTGAACAGCTGCCGATCCTCTCCTTGTACATGTTACCTTATAAAGTACAAGCAGCCCTTTCTTACAACTGTATGGATTACACATTCATGGTAAAAATAAAAATGTCATTGAACTGTCTGGACAGAAGGAGAAATGAAAAGAGGCAAGGATTTTGTCTCTTGTACATATTACCCTGCAAATCCTCAAGGAGTGCTTAAGCAAAAGACTTACCCCACCACCCCCACCAGTTCAGCCCCTTGTTTCTTCCCCCTAAAGATTAAGGGCCATGGAAAGAAGCCTTCAGAGTGTGGTCCTTTAAACACCCTTGAGCCAGGGAGGGCCTGCACCTGGGCTTGGCTGTAAAGATGAAAAGAGTTCAGCAAGTCCCAGCTTTATTCCCCACGAGGTGGGTCTGAACAGCCATTAGCAGAACAGGCCTCTCAAGTGTCTGAGGGAGAGAATAAACTCTGCTCTGCATTCATAAGCAGCCTTTCCCAAGTAAAACCACCAGTCCTGGCTCCTTGTACCCTTACAACAGCTACAAGGATCAGCACAACAGTCTGAGTTGTTCATCACTGCAGCCCTGGCTTCAGTTCTTCTCCAAGACCAAGTATTGTACTTTGCATACTGGCACTTTCCATAATGTAATGAGAGTCCCTCTAACTGGTACTTAGATAATTGATGTAACCTGCACACCAGGACTCCAAGTCCCACACAGTTCAATGTATTTTCAGTTGAAGTTTACTGGTCTGCATGTAGAAAGTGCAGCCAAGGTCTTCCTGCACTTCACTCCCCAGTTTGGCAAACCTAAAAGCTCTACCAGTTCTTAGAGAGTAATCTCAGTGTGGTACAGAGTAAGCCTCTCTAATCTTAGGATACTCAGAATATCCAAGCACTCCTTCATCCAACATGTCAAGTAAGAAATGGATATTGCAGAATTACTTTTTCAATTAAAAACTCTGAAAAAAGTACTGAAATTTTTATATACTGCTTTAAGTGTAAATGGTCAAATATTTCAGACAGAAGCAAATGCAAGTACCACTGATGAGTCTATCTGAATATTAAATTTCAACTTAATAGATACATTCAGAGAAATTTGAAAAGCATTAAGATCCCACTGCCAGACAGAAGTCTCCCTGCAGCTGTAATATTTCATCAAGTGTTGGATGGTTTATGTCATTTGTGTGGAGAAAAGGAACATTTACTGTATCAGCAGTTTCCAATCTGTGTTTTCCAGCTCAGTTATTGACATGGGTGAAGGATATGATCATCAGTAAAAACAAAAAGCATTCAATAAAATTTGTGGATCATCGATAACTGAGTTAAGATGTGCTTTTTATTATCAGTCTCTTAACATGCTTTGAAGTCATAGGGTTTATGCCCTAAGCAGAAACCAAATAATAAACAAACAACCCTGAAACCAATCCCTACATCTAGATGTAATTTCAGTTTTTGGTACAGTGTGTTTATAAAAATACATCAGTGGAAAAGCATCTGCTCTTTAAGACAGAGCATTTCACCTAGCTTTAGCTCTAGGATGCAAAAAACCTACACTTTGTAGAGGAATATTATTGCAAAAAGCATTTGTAGATCAACATGACAACAAAAACCATTATTAGGGACCCAAAGCAAATTAAAGCTTTTAGATAGCCTTGACTTTCTTTGATACAGTGGAACATATGAAAGTAGATCTGTACTAGGTAAACTGGATATGCAATTTTGCAGTAATGTTGTTTCCCTTGCCAATTTCCCATTCTTTTTGAAGAATTCAGACAGTAGCTACTGCAATCAGTACACGATACATGGTCTGTTTCAAACTTCCTTTTAGTTTTTCCTTATAAATGCTTGTATATTCTTATCAAAAACGTACAGGCAAATCTGGCAAAATAACTCTTTTTTAACTACAGTAAAATTTTTGTAGATACATTCTGTATATATTAGTAATTTTCTAGGAAACAGCTATGCTCTTTACAAGAATACACGCTTTGGGAAATATATTTTAAAGGAGAAATACATGTGTTGTTTGAATGCTGAGTAATTTTAGAGAAGCTTCAAAACAAATTCAATGCATTTAAAATGCTATATAAATCAACATTCAGAAGGAAGGGTCAACAGGGGTTAAACTGTCTGTCCTTCTTGGCTGCATTCATAAATGTCTTTTCTCGCTGTACTTATAGGAGCAACTGCAGTGTAACTTGGATATTAAAACCTCCAAGGAAACCAACCATAAAAGCTGCTAAGAATTTCACTAGAGGGTTTTTTTTTTCCTTAGGTGTTAATTAAATGATCATTTAACACTGAAATGTAAACACAACATTTTCATCTACTGACAGCATAGCCTATTATGAATCCAGGGTAATAAACGTCCTGGTGTTAATACTCTGAACCAAGTTCCCACAACACACTAAGATGCCTTGTCGTGTCTAAGGTTAAGCATCTAGACACAAAACAAAGATTGTGCCTACTCGACTTCCAGTTCAATTTTCCCATCGCCCAGTGACCTAGGTAACACTTTGAGCAATAAAGAATAAATTTAATTTCTCCAGCATTTTGTGAGGATTAGGAACAATTGTTGGCCTGCAATGACTTTTTATCCTTGGATTCTTTCTCTTCCAGAGCATTCCCCCAGTTCTAAAAGAAAATTCTGATGGTTTAAGACACAGAACAAACAGAACTTTAAATTAGGCTTTTTTCAATCAATTGGAACTGTTGAAGGGGAAGCAATCAACCTTTCTTTGGACTTCTCAGCTATTCAGTTACTTTAGGCTTTAATCTTCTACTTGCAGAAGAAACCTACCATCACAGGGACAAGCCTCTATGCTTTCAGATTTTCCCTTGGCCTGATTTATTCCTCTTTTCTGTCGGTTTTTTTTTCTTTTAATCAAGATGACACTGTTCTTTTTTTTTTATTCAAGATGACATGGCTGCACTTAAATGTCCACTCAGTGCAAATCGAGACTTACAGATGTCCTTTTTATAACATTTCACACCATATTTCTGCACCACATAATGGCATTTCCTCTGACATGCCTTTTTACTTTCATGACTTCCTTCACTGAGATTCAGTTTCCTATTTAACTCTTGCCTAAAAGGTTTCCTACATCACAACTTACCAAAGCTTTCAAGGTCAACCCTCCAGGAACAACACAGGGACTGATTCAGACCGAACATGAATACGGTTACAGGTGACCCATAATCAGCTACTTTAATTTTTGTATTAAAAGGCTTAGTTCTCTGCTTTGACTGTTTTCATGTCAACAAAAATACAGAAGATACTTGGAGCCAAATACTTATGCTTGGGGCCAAACAGGTCAGTGTACCAAAACCATAACACCTAACAGATCTCTCAACTACAACAAATACCACCACACTATTTTAATAGAGCTATTGCTTGAGTAATTAATATAATTCGTATTTTCACATTACACACATTTAAATGCCAACAGCTAATAGCATAAAAAATTTTAAATAACATATTTGTGTTGGTCAAGAAGAATCACCTTAAGTCATTATTTTTGTTTACTTGGTGTTTAATATGATTTTCCAATTAAGGTTAAAAGTGACAACAGTTTTAGAGTGCTTGTTTGAATGAAAGAAATTAATAGTTATAAGTATTACAGAATATGCTGAGTTGGAAGGGACCTACAAAGATCAAAGTTGCATTCTATGATACTCTCGGGCACATGGTGTGACTCAGGAATGGTCCTGTGCTGGACTCAGTCTTTGCGGGTCCCTTCCAATTCAGCATATTATGTGATTCTGTGAAAGTCCAACTCCTGGATATCCTTAGAGATGCCTTTTGCTGAAATTAGTCAGCTATATCACTTAGTAATGCAGCTTACATAAAGAGTTCATAATCTGCCCAGTATCAGAATTAGTTTACAGCTCCAGCAGTCCACCCAATTTGCCATTTTATCCCATAGCAAAAGAAATATTTCTTGTAAAGAAACTACACAAAATTGCATTTTTATAACTAAATGCAAATTCAACCACAATCCAAAGACAGCTTCCAATTATCTCAAATGTAAAAATATAAACATCCATCTCATGAGCATGGTTTCACAGCAGAAAAGTTCGCTTCCAATTTTAAGTCTCATACTATTACTTCAAGTAACATTTCACCTGATTTCTGTGTATTTGGTATACCATTTTGTTCCTGCACAGCATCACAGCAGGTGACGTGAAAATACAAAAAAAAGCATAGTTCAGAAAAAGCTTATAGACTAAGAGATTTTACAACAAAGGGCAGGAAGAGTAACCTAGTGAAATTTGAAGTCCAATAATTGCACAAAGTGATAATACATTTTACTTTTTCTTCCAACTAAATTTCAAAAGATCATTCTGGTTCTGCAAACACTTCCACTCAGCTCAATCTAAGGCTGAATGTTTGCTGTTGCTTGGATATAGCTAACTTCAAATTGTACTCCAAATGCATATATATGCAATACTTGTTTCTGTGCTCAAAAAAATTACCTGATGAATTGTACACATTTTTTGCAGCTCTTCCACAAAATTCTAAAATGTCATCTTGCCATATAAGTAAGGCTTATGTCTGAAGCAAAGCTACAGTGACATTTTTGTTTTGCTCAGTACCTTTTGATGACAGTTTTCAATTTTGAAACATTATAGCAGGGAATGAAAACTCAAGGTAGAAGCAAGTGATGTTAAGATCAGAGAAAAGATGCACATGCAAGCCAAATGGCATGAAGCACTCAGGCTCCCACGTCAGTTTTGTGTCTAGGTTAAAAATGAGCAGGTGACAGAAGCCAAAGTCTGTCATGTCTCCCAAAATTTCTCTCCCGGATCTTCCATACCAGAAACAAATGCCAGAGAAGTATTACAAACCTTGAGTTGTTCAAATGGATTCAGACTGAAGATAAGTATCCTTTCTACAAAATTATGACCAGTCTCACTTTCCATGATTACTGTTAAAAGGAATAATGCAAAGCTGTAAATTACAGCTCAAATGCATGTATCTTAACAACAGGGAGCCCAGCAAAAAAAAAATACTTTAAAGTCCCTGCTCTAGCACCTCACATGCACAATCCTGTTACCTTTTTACCTTTCTATCTGAAGTGGGGGCTTTTTTGTTTGTTCATTTGGCTTGTGTTGTGTGGGGGTTTTTTGTTTGCTTTGGTGGGTTTTTTTTCCCCCTCGGCAAAGGTAAAAGCAAAACAACGCTCAGCAAATGATGCGAATGGCAGGTTCTCCTGCAGCAGATCCAGCACCAAGAGCCGCCGGGAGAACTTACCCCGGCCGCCGGCTCCCCGTGCCGGGAGCGGCCGCGGCGCTGGGGCTGCCGGCAGGGATGAGTAATGATGTCGGTCCGGCCGGACAACGGTAACCCTGGCAACTGTAACCTGCAATTCCTGCCTAACCATTGTGGGATTTATTGTGGCAGGGGCCAAAGAGGCCAAGAGTAAAATGAAGCGGAGAACTATGGTGTCTGACACATCTAGTACCACACACTTTAATCATAGCTGGCAGAAATTAATTCAGGAGGAATTTTTGCAAGGGCCCCCCATACAGCATGTTTTGTTGCTGCTGCTGTTCTGGCCTAACATTATTTTCTTTTCTTTTTTTTTTTATGTTTAATACTTCTCCCCTTTAATTATTCTGTTAGGACTTTTTTTTTAAGTGACTAACAGACATCTCAAATACAATGTTAATAAATCAGACTATATCAAGATTGTTTCTCCTCTAAAGGAAAAAAATTCAATGTGTACCTTCAAGTACACGTATTAGAAGGAAAGCATATCTTATACTAGAACATACCCACTACAAAGATTGATTTCTTTCCCAAAGCCAGTATCTCCAACTTACACCACAAATATTGGTCAGTAAGGAAACTTTACCTCATTCCAAGTGTAAGAAATGTAAATCAAAAGGGACAAGCTTCATGCATGTAATTCAATAACCTTTACATGCCACTGATTAATAAAGGTATCTTTTAAAACTGATTTTTCAAACAGCTTGGGTCCAGGACTCAGTATCCTGCAGCAAACAGCAATCAATGAACTGTGATCTAACCAGCCAAAGTAAGCAGTCAAAATCTATTTGCCTCAGATAAGCACTCACTAGGCTATAGTTGTTCTCTGTAGTAAGGTACCATCACTGACACTAGACAACTTAGTATGAGTGGACATATGGGTCACAAAAACAAGGCATCTCCTTCTTGCAGGAAAACTACTTGTTGAACAAGAATTTATATTTTCCCGGGGGATTTACAATGTCACCTTTATTTTAACAGTATTGCATCAGAACAGAGGTTCATGTAAACTGTGCTTCGAGAGATTCCCTGAAAGGTAAGATTAATATACACTACAGCACTCTTCATACTATTTCTACCATTAACTGCTTCCTACTGAAATATTTGTCAAGACACCTTTGTAGATAACTCTTAATGGGAAAATCAGTTTCTGCTTTGACTAAAATTATCCATTTTAACTAGTTCCAGGAGACTTCTTGGAAGGCTGCTAAACTGGAAAGAAAGTAGCTTGAAAAATAATTTGTTTAACTACCTTTGAAATTAAGTGTCTTTAGACACAGAAAATAAGGCACTGTCTCTTTTAAACTCTCAACCTATCACTTTCCTTTACTTACACTTCTCATCTGTCAACAAGTGCTTGTAATTTTATTACACTGTCCTGTAGTTTATGCAGAGTTGGTATTATTTTACAGAGTTCTGTTAATGGACTGGATAAATGGTAATGCTATTTAAACTAGTCTCCTGGTCCAGCAAACACAGCTGCAACAGTACTACTATTTCTAGGCAAACATCTTGACCTGAACAAGCAGTGCTCTCTCAACCCGTCCAAAGAGAAATTGGAGCAGACAGCAAAGGGAAAGCATAGCCGGCCGCTGGCAGCAACCAACTGTGTCGAATCATAATTCATATACAGTGTACCCTCTTTCTTTTATATTGCATTTAGCCTACACAACAAGCATATGTGCTTCTTCACCTGGCATCTCATTTACAGCAAAGGGTCAAATGGTAATTATTATTCACAGAAGCTCAACAGTATGTTGAAACCTTGCAGTACACACATTGTTTGATTAGCTGTTAAATGCCAAAAATAAATACTAAACCCAAAGTATATTATACATTTTATTGATCATGTTTAGAGAACTTTAACTCTCCTTACAAAAATATTTATTTGGATCTAAATACATCTAAGCATATAAAATGATACATGTAAAAGATCAAATCATTTTACACTCTTCAAAGTGATCAAGCTACATATTACCTAAAAACTGACCAAGAACACTTTACTAGTATCAATCCCTTTGTTGGCCTGACAATTCTTAATTACAAATTTAGTGCTAAGAAGCTGTAGATTTTCAGTATCATTCATATTTTCTTTTAAACATGAATACATTATAACCAGACATTCACTTTCATGGTCTGATCAACAATAGCCCTTAGGCAGAGGAAATTTAATACAGCGAAGCCAGTGATCTCTTCCTTTCCACCATATATACTATGAGCAGTTGTGTGCTTTATGTCAAAGGACATTATAAATTTAATACTAGCATCTATCAAATACACAATTCTGAAATAAATATATTCAAATATGATTTTGCCTGAAGTGTGCATCCATTTTTTGTCTGCAAATTATGGCTCATTTCTATTTTATATGAATCTACATAACCATTATACTATAGGTAAAATAATAAAATTATCATAAATCTCTTTCATATTCCTTTCTGATGGAAGTAATGTCTTTATCATTTTATGGAAATAATAAGAGAATCAATTGTTAATATATAATAGCACATACAAATACATTATAACATTATAGCAGACCAAAATATTTTTGTCTGTCAGGACAAAAGCCTTCAGCAGCTTTCTGGCCTAGTCATTGAATAACTCGCTGCACCCACAGGGAAGTTCTGGAAACAAAGCACGCATCCAAAGCAAAGGAATGAAGCAAAATACACAGAACTAAATGTTTAAAATAATACAAGTAATTTCCATTTTGCCTTTTTATGTTGCTGTGAGAAAGGAGAAAAGGACTATTGTTTCACAATATTAAAACAGAAATCAACTCCTAAAACTAAAAGCTTCAATATACCATTTGTTCTCAAACATATTTCTGTACACTAAAGCAGAAACAAATAAGAGGAATCCTGACTTCCTGCATCTTCACTTTTCTTTTTCCAAGCACACAAGGGATGAAACTCAATATAACCAGCAATTTCAACAGCAGAAATCTCACCTGAGGTCTAAAGAAATGCGTCAAACACATATCTAATTACAACAGGGCTGAATTTGTACAACCTTGCAAAGCCTACTTAAGCCTGTTGTATCCCTTCAATACCCACATACTTTAACTTAAAAGTACCTTAAAATTAAATTTGTTAAATAAACCAGAATCCAAACTTTAGTCCACAATTCAATTGCAACAGAATTAAGTGGCTTCTTAGAAAGGACAATCGGTCAAAATATTTAAAATATTGCCAAGAGTAAAAGCATTATCAAACCAAAGAATACAATCAAAACAAACCTCATTACCTAATCTGATGTTATTTCTATTTAAGGTAGATTTCATAGTTTTTTCTTCCCAGAGCTTAAAGTTACTAGCTTTGTTTTCTTTGTGAGGGGACATAGGAGACAGTTCTCCACAGACCTAGCATTTGCCAATGCTATAATTTCCTGGTCAAGTACAGCCACAAATATCACAAAACCAAAGTGCTTATACAGTGCTGCATCTCTGGGTCAGAATTCCCACAGGCATTTTTTATTTCTTTAACACAGGAAAAACAAACAAACAAAAAACAGGAGAAAAAGAAAGTCAAAGTATTCTTTCAGCAAAAGTTGCATAAAGAAGTGGGAATCAACAACACAATACTTTGTCTTATACAACAGTATCTGACCTAGATGTAAAATAAATTTTAAAATCTTCCAAAGCAGTTAAAGTACTCAGCTTAAAAAAAACACACAAATGATCCAAGATGCATTTTAGCCCTGTTTGAGGCAAAAGACAAAAAACCTAATGCAAGACAGAACAGACCAAATCCAAATTTTCCCAAATAACAGTTATTGGGCTGACCCTACTTACAGCCTGTATAACTTCGGCGTCCCCAGAAAGAGCAGTTCAGAAAGCAACTGGAGGTTATTTCTGTTTAGGCGCCTTTAAAAAGAAAAAGAAATAGTTGTGTTAAATTACAAATGCTACAGAGCAATGCAATGCAACCACTTTGAGTAGGCATACCAGTGATGTAACAAGCTGATTTTAAAGACCAGAAAGGTCCATTAGCGGAGACATGGTCCAGCAGTAAATTTACCATGGACTAATTACATTTTCTGGTTTCCCTCAGACCATATTACCTATTTTATGAAAGATTTTGAATCTCTGCAGTGTGAGCCAATCACTAAGTCAGGACTCTATCCTGCATAAACAACATGAAAGCTAAAAATACGAAATCAGCAGTGTAACTTCAATTTACCACCAATTCTGTGTTCCTCTTAGTATAATGAAGCACATAGACATTTTGTGACCATGAAGAGGATCAAGGGAGCATGCATCAAATGCATATCCTTTAAGTAACAAGGTAATGTTATGTCTAAAGATGCATTTAGCCTATTTATTTAAATAAAAAAGCAAAGGAAGCTGTTGCAAAAACCCGATCAAATCAAATTCAGAAAAATCAAGAAATCACAGCCTGTATTTGGCATTACAGGGTGTTGTGTTTTGTATGCAGGTTTCTCTGTAGCTGTAAATATAGGAACTTTGATGAAGTTAAATTAAAAATATAAAACATGATCACTTGTACATAAGACAGCATACAAATGAAAAATGAAAAACTGCAACTGAAATCTGGAAGGTACCCATTTGTCTGTGAAGTTTGTCACTGAGCATGCTGACCAGGGTCACAGCTGCTCGGACTGAGGTGACAAGATCAAAGCCCACTGTATTAGTCATAGACAACAGAACAACCACTAGCCAAGAGAAATATATTTTATCTTCATGATCTCTTCTCTAACATACAATGCAGATTATTCTTTCCGGTGTGTGTAAGTGACAGCCCTGGAGCATACAGTCATACCAGCAGAGAAGTCAAGCTCAAAACAGGTTTTGGTTGTTTTCAAGTAAAGCCATGCATGCCACTTGTCATTCAAGCAAAGCAACCCACTGGAAAAAGCTGTTTTGTTCCATAAATCTTATCACAAGTCCCAGTTTGCAATGCATAATGCTTGTCAATATAACAATTCAAGGCATTTCTAGACCCCAGACTGGATGGGATTATCTGATATATATATTATCCTTCAAGTTGTTACACTACATACATCAATAGACTGCCACCAAGGCATTCTACAAGGTGAAAAGGTATACTGGGCAGCAGTTTTGCAAAATTAAGTTTTAGAAGGTCACAATGGTTCAGATTTTCTTGTTTATTAGTCTTAGGGCCGAATTTAAATAATTAAGCCTACCTAGCCTATCAGGGCTCATTTTTCATAAGCACTGATCCATATAAAGGTCTTTCCAGTTTAAAGGTTTTTCCATGAATTCCCATGTAGGTACACAGAGACATTCAAAATCCAATTTTACATAGTTACATAGTTTAGTTCACCTAATTATTACTCCCTTAAAGCTCAATGTGACTACTGATGAGGGTAAAATAGTCTGAGAAGTACTTTTATGTACACACAGGTCTGCTTACACATTTCAAGCCCATAAGCAAGCAGTCAGCTTTTAGAGTTATAGATATCCATAATTCTCCAGTCAATGTCAGGTTCCTTTTTGTTAGTTCCTTTTTGTTAGTATCCTGATTTCTTTAAGCTGAAAAAATATAAATCACACATTTAGAGATTAAAAGAAAATTTAGTGTGAAAGAGCCTGAAAAGTAAGGACTACACTACTAGGATAAGAGAGATGAGTGACAATGCAGTTTAAAAGCTTGATCCAGCAACAACAAAAAATGACCTGTGATCTTCCCAGTCATGTTTCCAAACCAGTAGAAGGGAAGTTTTCCATATAAAACAAAAACAGAGCTATAATTAAGTTAACCACTAGTAGAAGATTTCGGATTTGAACATTGCTTAAAAAAACCTTACCTACACAAAAGCAAAAATGTGATATATTTTAGTGCTCATGGATGTACTGCATTTTCAAAATAAGGTCATTTAAAAAGACATTTATATATAAAATTTAGTAAAGGTCAGAAAAAGTATATGCTAAGATCACAAAACTGAGGAAGTAAAAGCAAGTTGTTTCCAAGTTTGTGATCCAAAGAGATTGTGAAAATGAAATGGTAGAAGTCTGAATCTTAACAAATTATTAAACAGAAAGGGAAATAAAACTCATTCACTGCTTCTTCTAGCTAGCTAGAGACTTAAGCCTCTAAGTTCCATGATTACAGACCCAAAATTACATGGAAAAACATGAAGAGTAAAGACTTTGAAAAGTTGTCTCTAATTAGCTGTTCAGGACAAAAATTTCTGTTGATATTTCTTAGGAATTCTATTAAGTTCAGACAAGAGGCAACAATGGTGAGCTATAACTGAAAGGGCAATGAAATTACTCAGTATCTTTGTGTTGAAGTTCTGCATAATACAAAAAGGCACTATAGTACAATGACAATAATTGGGCAAGTTCATCAGGCAGGCTGCCTTTCACTAAGTGCAACAAGAGTCTTACAGAAGCACAGCATCACTCAAAGATACTTCCCAGGCAAAATACTTGCTCTATTATATAACTTCCTATACAAAGAGTTAATACCTTAGATCAGGAGTTTCTCTTACCTGCAGTTCACGTGGGTCACACAACTGAGTATACTATTAACATACAGCATGTGCTGCTGTACAGACTT
>WEIV01002567.1:1598-26819 GCA_013390005.1 Calyptomena viridis
AAATAAATAGATAGATAAATAAATAGATAAATAGATAAATAGATAAATGAATAGATAGATAAAAAGCAGAGCAGGACAGGAGCAGAATCAGCCCCTCCAGGCAGAGGAACAGCCCCTCTCATGGCCCTACACAGGGGATAGATGAGAAACCCAAATAATACACAAATAAATGAGTAAACAAATAAATAAAATTTAAAAACCCCCGCACACACGAGAAGTAGAGCAGGACAGGAGCAGGATGAGACCCCATGGGGCAGAGGAACAGCCCATTCCATGTCCCCCCGCAGCCCCTCGGGTCAAGTCCAAGGATGCGGGAGCGGCTCGGACACGGCGCGGGGTCGCAGCCCCGGGATGCCAAGCCTTGGCCAGAGCCATCGGCTGCTGTCAGACGGCCTTGGGCTCCATTTATCACCCGCCTGGGCTCGGTTTATCAGCACCTTGGGCTCGGTTTATCGACAGTTTAAGCCGACGGCAGCTCGGAGCCACCCGCGACCCGCGGGAGCGGCGGCAGGAGCGGGACCGGCCCCGTGGGCGCGTCCTTCGTGTCCGTCACAGGGCGAGGATCGGCTCTGGCAAAGCCTGGGAAATATCCAGATAAGGTTGGAGCGTCGGGAGAGAGGACGAGGAGCTCAGGGAACGGTTGAGGGCAGTGTTGGAACACCCGCGACTGAACCATTGCAGGAGCAAAGCGGTTTTGGGCAGGGCTGGAGAGCTGCGACCTGCCAGAGCAGGACAGCGCGGATCTAAAAGTGAGGCTGGAAATCACCTCTGGCCTCTTTTAGGGCTCCTGGAAAACCAGCCCTCCCTCTGCCATCCCCTCCACGCGGGAATGTGTGGGGAGGGTGGAGTGGCCGCCACCAAACAGAGTAAATAAATAAATAAAATTTTATTTATTTATAATAAATGGAAATGGGGTGTTGCTCATGGGTGCAGGTCTGAGGTGGGGCCTCAGGGTGGGGAAAACTGGCAGATGCCAAGTGCAGCTCCCAGAGGACACAGGTAGGAAGCTGAGGGTGACTTTCCTGATGGTTGAAGTTGGCCACGGTTCCCACACAAAGGTGAGAGTCCCTGGGCCATAATTATCACAATTAGGGCTTTTCAGGCAACAAGGTGCCCTCGGAATTGTGTAAGAACTGTGGTTTCCATCTTATTCCTCATTCAGAGACCATGTTTTCCAGGGATCCCCATTAAGCCCCTCAGAGCCCCCCAAAGCCTCAGCCCTGGGCCAGACACCCCCAGCCCCCCTTTTCCCATTTCCCTCAGAAATGTGGATTATCCAGGCACTGGGAGCAGGTGGAGGGGTTAAAAAGGGTCTCAGGGAGTGGCTGATAAGGGGCTGGTTGATAAGGTGATCAACCCCAGTGTGAGCAGTTTGCAATCCTAAAGCCCTTGTTCCTCCACTGAGGCTCCTCATGCCTTTGGGAGACCCCAGGCTGGCAGATTCCTCCCAAAAACCAAACAGGAGCAGTGTCTGATCTCACAGTTGGTCTGTCCCATCCAAGGGTGATCTCCCCTGGCTTTGGGAAGCCACTCAGCTCCATGGACTGACCCCTCTGCTGGAGACAACCTGAAATCAAACCCAGGGCCCCGTTAGTCTCCTGCTCCTTGTGGATATTCCTCCAGCACCGCTTGGCTGAAGATCAACTCATTTTTCCAGAGAGCCAAAACATCTTCAGATGGGACCTGCTTTTGAATTCAGTGCTTTGTTTGAAGGCACAACGCCTCCTTCCCCACTGCAAAGCCCCCAGCCATGTATTCCTCCCTATTTCTAAATATTTTTCCGCTTGTTGATGCCTGGCTTTGGCATTTAACAAGAGCCAGGTGCCTGTGGAGCAGCCTGGTCCCTCCCTGCCCTTCCCCTGCCCAGGCTGGGGCTCTCTCCAAATGAATGCATAAAGAGCTGGTTGTATTGAGAACAGGCCAGGTAATTGTCCTTCCCTTGTGCGAAGCCACAGTGAAATTAAATGTTTTATTTATTTACGTAGCTTTTCCACCTTTTCATTAACGAACCAAGCGAAAACATCTGCAGTTTCCCCGTGTGTGTTGAATATTTCCCTTTTTCCAGCCTCCCCCTCCTCACTCTTGGCACACCACAGGGCGCATTAAGCAAACAAGCCACCCGAAGGCACTTTTAATCCTTTTTTTTTTTTCCTTTTTTTTTTTTTTTAATGTATAACAGTTATGCCTGAGTTACAGAAAGACACCTACAGGCAGCAGGTAGTTAAAGCAAAACCAGTTTTTCTCTTTCTACTATTCTACTCCATATAGCTGAATAAATTATGGTGCGATTATATATATACACACACACACACACACGCAGCACCCACACGGTCCCACTCACACGGAGCAAATGGCTATGAGGCAAACACAGAAGCGACATCTCCGCAGTTACTAGGAATAAGGAATGCCCTAGAGTGCTATGTAGATATTCCCCAGGCTGGGGACATGGAGGTGTTAAGGGATGATGGGTTAGAAGCATTAAATACACAAAAAGTCTCGGAGCGACAGGAGCCAATCTGCTGAGCTGCTGGACACGGTGGGGAGAGGGGTTGTGGGGAGGGGTGGAAGCAGGGCTGTGGGGAGGCTGAAGGAACTCGTTTGGTGGTGGGTTTTTTCCACTCAGGGATGGTAGGTCTTGTCTGCAGGCAGGGAAGGGCTGTGGAGATGGGAGAAGGTCTCTGGAGTGTGTCCCTTTGGATCTCGTTTGTGGGAAGAGCTGTGGAGCTGGGAGAACATCTCTGGAGTGTGTCCTTTTGGATTTTGTCTGAGGGGAGAACCGTAGAGCTGGGAGAACATCCCTGGAAGGTGTCCCCTCATGTATTATCTGCAGGCAGGGAAGAAGCTGGGAGAAGGAGCTGGGAGCTGGGAGAAGGTCCCTGGAATGTGTCCCTTCATGTCTTATCTACAGGCGGGGAAGGGCTGTGGAGATGGGAGAACATCTCTGGAATGTGTCCTTTGGATCTTGTCTGGGGGGAGAACTGTGGAGCTGAGAGAACATCCCTGGAAGGTGTCCCCTCATGTATTATCTGCCGGCAGGGAAGAGCGGGGGAGCTGGGAGTTGCCTGGAAGGTGTCCTTTGGATCTTGTCTGGGGGGAGAACTGTGGAGCTGAGAGAACATCCCTGGAAGGTGTCCCCTCATGTATTATCTGCCGGCAGGGAAGAGCGGGGGAGCTGGGAGTTGCCTGGAAGGTGTCCTTTGGATCTTGTCTGGGGGGAGAACTGTGGAGCTGAGAGAACATCCCTGGAAGGTGTCCCCTCATGTATTATCTGCCGGCAGGGAAGAGCGGGGGAGCTGGGAGTTGCCTGGAAGGTGTCCTTTGGATCTTGTCTGGGGGGAGAACTGTGGAGCTGAGAGAACATCCCTGGAAGGTGTCCCCTCATGTATTATCTGCAGGCAGGGAAGGCCTGTGGAGCTGGGAGAAGGTCCCTGGAATGTGTCCCTTCACGTAGTATCTGCAGGCAGGGAAGGGCTGTGGAGCTGGGAGAACATCTCTGGAGTGTGTCCCTTTGGATTTTGTCTGTGGGAAGAGCTGTGGAGCTGGGAGAACATCCCTGGAATGTGTTCCTTCATATATTATCTGCAGGCAGGGAAGGGCTGTGGAGCTGAGAGAAGGTCTCTGGAATGTGTCCCTTTGGATCTCGTTTGTGGGTAGAGCTGTGGAGCTGAGAGAAGGTCCCTGGAATGTGTCCCTTCATGTATTATCTGCAGGCAGGGAAGAAGCTGGGAGAAGGAGCTGGGAGCTGGGAGAAGGTCCCTGGAATGTGTCCCTTCACTCGGTGGTTTGGTTGGATGAGGCACAGAAGGATTTTTGGGTCCCCAAGCACCCTCAGAGTGACCAGGAGTTGAGGATCTGCTCAGTCCCCACTTGGTCGGTGCCAACCCACCACGACCACAGGTTCTTCAGGGTCTGATGTGACACAGTTCCAGAATCATGGAATATTCCCAGTTGGAAGAGACCCATGAGGATCGAGGACTCCGACTCTTGGGTGAATGCCTGGTGTCCAACTGCTGCTCTTCCATTCTCAGGGTTGTTTCACCTTGAAGGTTCCTCCCCCATCCCGTCCCACCCCACCCCTGAGTTTGTCCTTTTTCAGCAGAACTGAGGTTGGCAATCCATAAATCAAACCAAACCAAACCAAAAAATACTTTGCCTTTCATACATGAACGTACCTTAAAACAAAACGAAGAAACAAAACAAAACAAAACGAAAATCTTGAAATTAAACCCATCCCACCCCAAAGATTCTGGAATGTTTTTTGAAAACACACAATAGGCAAATTTCTACAGTTCATCCCCCCCACTTTTTTTTTTTTTTTGGGGTTTCCTTTTTTTTTTTTTTTTTTTCCTTTTTTTTTTTTAACTAGCACGGCACTCACTGTGGGTTTTTTTAGTATAAAAAAAAAGTCAACTTTCTATAAACATACAGCACATGACCAAATTTCCAACTAATGTACAAAGTGCGACCACGAGGGGAAAGGTCAGAGAAGAGCTATTTGTGCTAAGCATGGGGCATTTTCATATTCCTCTAAGAATCCTATTTACAGCAATGCCCGGGTGGCCACGGACTTCCTGGTGAAGGGAATTGGCAAAGAGGTTTCTGCAGTTTCTGCCTCTTTCAAATTTCTTTTGGTTTTGGGCTCTGAGCTCAGGTCAAGTCCTCTGGTTGTTCCCTGGGGAGGGATCCTTGGGAGAGGTGTGTGGGATAACAGAGGAGATAAGAGCAGGACAAGCAATTCTCATGGAAAACTGGGGTTTCCTTCTGGTTCAGGCAGCAAGGAATTCATTTGGTCGGGAATTTCAAGACCAAGGAATGCATTTGGTTGGGAATTTTAGAATCACCAGCTAAAAACTCCGTGTTCCACTGGTGGGGATGATGAAGATTTGAAGGTGTTCCCAGGGTGGATCATTGGAATTTGGCCTCTTAAATACTGTTAAGTGTCAGAAAATCGTGGGCTCTGTTGTTTTAGCAGTTGGCTCGGAATGATGCTGGGACAAGGGAGAAAATCCAAGCAGGAGCTCCAGTCTGATCCCTATACTGGTGTCCATCATGGAGACACCTGGATCCCCCAGTTCAGGTGTGGCTGGAGGTTAATTTTGGGAATGGCATTTAAGCCAGGACTGGAATTGAACAGGGATCAGCTCTAAAGTGAAAACACTGTAAACCAGCACTTTTTTTTGTTGCTTTCCAGGATCTGGAGCAAAGCAGGGAGAGTCTTTCAGGTGATGCAACAGGTTCAGGGAATTTTGGCTCTTCAGTCACCTCGAGGAAATTGGTCGCTTTGGCCTCACGTGTCCAACCAGCTGTAGGTGCCAAATATTGCCCTGAGAAAGGATGTGAAGGATGGAAGTGCTTCAAAAGCTTTGTGACCCAAGGAATGCTGTTCACAACTAGAGGGAAGCTTTGCATGGGATACAGCTGGGCAAGCAGAGCCTGAACTGGGATTTTTGGAGCATAAATGACAGGAATCAGCCTCTGGATGCAGATACCTCACACAGGGCTCCTGCACTGACACATCCCTGTGAGAGGCCGAGCTGGTGCATGGGAAATGCTTTTGGGAATGTGGAGCTGGCTCTGCCAGAGCCGATGGAAAGCTGATGGAAGCCACATGTGGCTCCAAGAGGAGGCTGAGCAATGGCAGAAAGCAAACCCTGCTCTGGTCAGAACAGCTCCTTGTCCATATGGCTCGAGAGAAAGTGGTTCATGATAAATGAGGGGGCAAGGCAGGGGATGGTTCCCCACAAAAATGTTGTTTCAGCTGCAAAAACAAGATCAGATCATTTGGGGAGAATGGAAGAAGCAGCAACAGAAGAGAGCAAGTGGGAAGTGTCTCCTTTAACAACCTAAACCAAACCCGACCCACCTTGTGGTCCCTTGTTATTGTCAGTGGATAAAAACAGACAGACATTTGTTATCCTAAAGCAGAGGTATAAAATATTAAGTGTATTACAAACCCTAAGAGCCCATGGGTGACACTAAACACTGTCTGTTGGCACTGGGCTGTTCACACCAGCTCCTGGTGGCACAGATTCCAGGGATTGTTCATCCCAGGGACAGATTTCCTTGCCCTCTCCGTGGCAAATGTCTCAAAGTGAGTCCTCTCAACACAGGAAGGTGAGGGGGTAAAAAAAAAATCTGTAATATTAGATATCTGCTTCAAAATCATCCAGGATCATTCTCACATCCAAAAGGGAGACTATTTAAACCCCATGTGGGTCGTGCCTTGCAATAACCTCGTGTGCTTGGCTCTGTTTATCTGTGACACCAAAGTGAGAGCAGCAGCTGCTGGGGAACAGGGGTGAGAAATCCAGAGAACAAGATCTGCCTTAAAGAGAAGCTCCTTCCAGGGAAGGGACAGAGTGAGCTGTACAGAGGAGTGCATGGAATGAGAGGGGTGATGGAGCAAATGTTTCTCCCGGTGGTGAGAGGTTAAGGAATGCCTTGGGAAGGTAAAGCTTTTCCTGCAGGACAAAGAGGTGCAATCTTGCAGCTGAGAGCTCCTGGTCTCAGACTCTTCAGGCCCCTCTGACTCCATCCCTCAGTGATCCCAAATCCATCAGACCCAGCGCTGTTTCCTCTCAGGTGACCCTTGGTGAAGAACTTGGCTTTGCTCACTGAGCTCAGGAGCATCTCTGACTCTGCCCTGGTTTGTCTTTGCTCCCACGGCCAAGTTTTCTCCTTCTGGGTGACAGAAGGGCCACCAACAGCCCTCACCCTTCTCGAGTGGATGGGAAACAGCTCCAACACCGCCGGGTGTATCCGAGGCCCTTCCTCTGTGTTCTCACATCTCCTGCTCCTGTTGCCTGTGTCCTTTTGGTGATAATCGAGTCTAAATTGGTCCCTAGGAGGAAAAGTAAATGTAGCTCGTGCCTGTGCCCACCATCTCCAGTCCTCATGCAGCAATTCCTGTTTTCCAAAGGTCCCAGGCTGGATTTCCATCCTGCCCCTGCTTAGCAGCAATCTGGCCCTGCTTTGGGAAGCCACCAGTGAGAACGGAGGGTAGAGTGGGGTGGGGAAGTTTGTTGTCAGTTTAATGTATGTTTTTCTGGGTTTGTTTGTCTTTGTGGTTTGGTGGTTATTTTTTTTTTTTGTTGGTTTGTTTTTTAAATAAGTCCTTATATTTGGTCCATAGGTCTTCTGTGGTCCCGATTTATATCACCCTTAATGATCAGCTTGGTTATTCCTTCCTATACAACATTCACCAAATTTACAGCAATGGAAAGCAAACAAAATGAAAACATTTCTCTCCTTTTTTTTTTTTTTTTTAACAGAAAAAGAAAAAAAGATCAATTTGGCTTTGACTATGCCAACTACCTAGATCAATGGAAAGTCCTTTCGTGGGGGCAAAATGCCATGGCCAGGTAGTTTAGAGGGAGGGCATGAACTCAGGGTTAATAAATGTACCCAACCCGTTGTCTGTGGCCACAGGAGGAGGCAGGTGCCAGAGGCCAGACTTGCCTCTGGAGTGCTCTGGAAGAGTTGGATACTTGGAGAGCCCTCCCGCTCTTTCCCGTCTCCTTCACAGCTCAGGTCGGAGTGAGGTGGAAGGGAATTGGGAAGGAGAAGGGTCTGGGTGCAGGCAGATCCCTGGAAGGCTGGTGGTGTTTTCTCCAGTGGTTCCGAGTCGGTGGCACAGCTGGACTCTTCAATAAGCCTGGCCTGTCTCTACTGGGAGGAGCCCCAGGACAGCGGAATGTTCTCCCAACTTCATCCTGCGCTGTGTGGACAGACTCACGTTCTTGGCCAAATAATCCACAGCAGCTGGAAGGGAGGGAAAAGAGGGAGGGTGAGAAAATGGCACAAAATCAGCCATTAATAACTGTGACTTTCGGCACCCAGGGGGGTGTGACCACCAGAGCCCACGAGGAGAGGACAGTGGTCACATACCAGGGTCTTTTAAAGGGTTTTGAATGGTTTTTAAAGGGCTCAGAGGATGGTCCTGCCACATCCAGCTGCAGGACAGCAGTGCTGGGGTTCAGCACACTGGGGCTGCACACTGAGGGTCCTCAAATCCCTCTGTGTGCCCACTGGAAAGAGCTAAAATTCTACCCCTGCCGTGGAAAATGGTGTTTCCGAGGGAGCTGCCTGAAGGTGAGCCTGACAGAAGGTTTAGGATGAGCCTGACAGAAGGTTTGGGATGAGCTTTCCAGTCTCACCTCCCTGTTGGCCAAGCTTTCAGTGATGGTGGTATAAATGATTCCAGAGGTTTCAGTGGAAGCTCACCACGTCCTGACAGGGCTGGAATCTGACTCATCCTCTGGGTGCTGATTCATCTCTGGGAGCTCTGCCTTCCTCCTCAGGGAAGCAGCTTTCCTTACCCCCATCTGGGTGAGAAAACAGCCCCAACTCCCAAGGCTGTGGCACATCCCAGCTCACCCAGTCGTGGTCTGAGAGGGAAGAGGACCAGGGCAGGATGGTGACATTGCTCATTAGCTGAGCTTCAGTCAAAGTCTCTGCCTCTCCCTGGCTTTAATGTCTCAAATTAGATTAATAAGGAGCTGGCAGGAGATGTACAGTCGGTGCCAGTGAGTAAACAAATTTCAGCCATCAACGTCTTGTCATCCTCCTGCCCCAGAGGAGGTCCCTTCCACACACAAATTCTTATTAGACTTGTCATATCTATTAGGATTCCTGTCACGCTTCTGCGTTCCATCACCAGCATCATTAACACAGCTCCGGCCTTTGGGAACGGCCAGGACCACATTAATCTGGCATCCCTGCTCCTCACAGCCTGTGGAAATGCCAGTGGCATGGGAGAGAGTGAGCTATCCAGGGCTGGAATGAGGGAGCACGGAGTCCAAAAGGAGCAGAGTTAGGCCAGCAGAGCCAAACTGGTGCTCCCGGGGCACTGGGATTCTGGGATGGCTCAGCTGGGCTCTGGAATGTTGTGTTGTGGTGCCTCTACCTTCAAGGGGGGTGTCCAAAGGATTAGATCCCAAGCTTTGGATCTCATCCAGACCTCATCAGCCTGGTTCTTTGATGTTTCAGGTGGCCACGTTAAAGGATGTCTTGGAAAAGCTGGAGGTCAAGAGGAGTTTCCCCCCTCCAACACGCTGTGTGTGTGGTTGTGACTCTGGTGCTGATGTCCCCTGTGCCCTGGGTGAATCCAGGGGTGCTTGGGAAAGGAGGGAAGTGGGAGCTCAGAGCCCACAAAATCAGCCGTGGAGTCATTAAGGTTGGAAAAGACCATTAAGAACATCCAGTCCAACCATTAACCCAGCACTGCCAAGCCCATCACTAAACCATGTCCCCAAACACTGTATCCTTGGTTTTTGAACACTTCCAGGGATGGTGACTCCAGCAGTCCCTGGGCAGCCTGTGCCAGTGCCTGACCACCCTTTTAGTGAAGAAGTTTTCCCTAATATCCAATCTAAACCTCCCTTGGGGCTATTTTGGGCTGTTCCCTTTTGTCCTATTTCTTGTTCCCTGGGAGCAGAGCCCGATCCCCACCCGGCTCCATTCTCCTTTTAGGAAGGAATTGGAAATTTGATGGCAATCCTACCCTAAAAACCCACATTTAACTCCAAATATTGCTTCCTGTGGCAGTGGGAAGAATCCAAAGACACCGGGGAATCCCATGCCAGAAGTCAAACATATGGTTTGTTGGTTTAATAGAATAGAAGCCAAAATAAAACCAGAAATTTACCCAAAGTACTTTGGGTGTTTATTTGCTTCTGTGACAGAGAAAGTGTGCCTGGGGTTGTGTTTATAAAACAGAGAATAAGGAGGAAAAAAGCAGGGAGAGAGAAATTCTCTGCAGGCCAGGTCCAAATCCTATCAAAACCACTCTAAATTCCAAGCCCTGTTACACAGACCTGTCCCAACATAACAACTCTCCTTTTTTATTATCTAAGTGTTCACTAAAGAGTTTTGATACTTTTTTTGCTGCATCAGAGAAGGAAAAATCGTATGATTTGAACTGAGCAGGAATAAATGATCCTGTGGATGTCACCTCACACTGATGGGCATTTAAACAGAGTTTGAAAAGAAGTGAGGAGTTAAAAAGGAGGAGGAATTAGAAGGATCTGCTAAATACAACATGCACTGAGAAAGACAAGAAAAATGTTGTTATATCAAGGTCAACTTCATGTAAATGATGCTCTAACAGCACTAATTACCAATGCAAACTGTTTCCCTGCACAGAGGTTATTATAAATGGGAAATTAGGAAAGGGGGCAAATAAAACAACAGAAATAGGGTTGTTTGGGGAGCTTTTCATCAGCACAAGGAGAGGCCAAGTGAAAATTCCTGCAGCAAACCAAGACAAACCCTTCTTTCTCTTCCCTCCTTTGCTGGTCTCTCTCTCTTCCAGAAAACGTAGCTCGTCCTCCTTATTTTATTTTTTACACACATGGGTGTGACTAAAGTCTTGCCCAAGGGAATCTTTATTGGAAATACATGGTATTGGAATTTGTTTAAGATTTTTATCAATAGCACGTGTGTCCAGCCTCACATCCAGAAGCGAGGGGAAGGTCAAGGGGTCACA
The DNA here is from genome assembly GCA_013390005.1 of Calyptomena viridis. Taxonomy (NCBI): domain Eukaryota; kingdom Metazoa; phylum Chordata; class Aves; order Passeriformes; family Eurylaimidae; genus Calyptomena; species Calyptomena viridis. The sequence continues at coordinate 12,085 of WEIV01002567.1, forward strand.
GATCAAACTCCCGAAAAACAAAAAGGGGAGGGGTGTGGGGAAGCTGCTATTGATCCCGTCTGCCGCCACAGCCGGTTCTCATTTAGCTGGAGAAGTTAAAGACATTAAAGGGCTGTGACGGAGAGGGGAATAAAAAGCCACAGCCAAATGGAAGGAAAGGTCACTGAGGACAAGCTGTGGGCAGGCAGGAGCGCTCCCGGAGGAAGAGGATGCACCTTTAACCCTCGCTGGGTCAGTGTCTCACACCACCACACTCGTTATTAGTTTAACACGGCAGGTGAGCCCTTTGCCAGGCTCCGGGTGTTTTTGTGACCCAGCCATTCTGGAGCAGAAACAGACCCTCCCAGGGTCCCTCTGCCTTTCAGGCCCGGGGTGGAGGTTCAGGATTACAATTCCAGTCTCACTCCAGCTTTCCCAGAATCCCAGCCCAGCTTGCAGGCACTGGATTAATGTAGGACTGGATTAATAGAGGATGGGACACAGACATCACTATGGGATGGCACTAAAGTCCTGGATTTCCTTTGGCTGAGCAGGGGGAATATGTCATAGGGCTTTTGGAGAAGTGAGAATTGGGGATGGGGAAGGAGAGGGGGCTGGAAGTTGTCCTTTGCTAACAGAAATATTCTCCCTAAAATATTTCAAGTTTGAATTGGGCTGCAAAGGGACTGGGGAGGCTGCATGGAGCAACCCCCATGCCTGGTGAGCAGATCCCGTTTTTGTCTCTAGATGGACACATTTCCACGGGAATTCCCTCCAATACATGGCATCTGAATACATCAGAAGGCACGGTGTATCCATATCTCGTCCCATTCCCTCCCTCTCCTCTCCTGTTCCCTGTGCAGAGGGAATACAAGCAGAGCACTTACTTTGTCCGTACTGTCCATACTGGTATCCAGCCACTGGGTCCACACTGTAGCTGGTGGTGCTGTAGGTGGGAGGACAGTAGGACTGGGAAGTCGGGAGACTGTCCACGGATTTGATGGAGTCGCTCCTCTGGCTGCAGCTGGCAGAGATGGAGTTGGTGGTGTCCAGGCCACCGTGGAGGGGAGAGATGGAGAAATCAGCCTGGGGCTGGGGAGGGACCCCGCTGGGATTGCTCAGGATACTCATCACCTGGAAAAACACAGGACACAACACGTGGAGGCTGCAGGAGAAACCGGGGGGTGCTGCTGCCTTCACACAAACCGCGGAGAAACAACCTACCCGGGGAGGTGCTCCAGGAAATAGGTCAAAAAATAGGCTGGAGAAAGAAGGTCTGCTCCCACCAAACACCAGACAGACCCACAGCTGCTCCTCTGTGCCTCACATTTTATTGTAAAGCCCTTAACAGGGATCATGGAGAAGTTCCTTCACAGCACACTCAACCTTTGGTGGGTTTTTGCTGCCTTGCCAACAGCGTTTGCTGTGCTGTTCACAGGGAACACTGGAGAAAGGAATAAACCTGGGAAAAACCTGCCGGGATCTAGCACCCCTCCCTTCCTATGCACAGAAGAGGAGGCACTTAAAACAGGGAGCAAAAATCCATATTTTCCAAAAGGGACAGTGAAGAAAACCCCTTCCCTGGGAAGCCAGAGCAAGGCTTGGTTTGCAAAGCTCCCTGACCCAACCAGATGCAAAACCTTCTTGGCTTTGATGCAGATTCGGCTTTAGGGACTGAAATGTCAAAGTTCCCTTTACCCCCAGATGTTAAAGGACAACAGGTCCCAGTCCCGCTCGTTTCAGTGCTTGGTTTGAAAACGTAATTAAATTTGCACACAAACAATTTTCCTGCCTCGAGACCCGAAACAGATGAACTGTTTTATTTACTTTTCCCCTTCTTTTGCAGCAAAAAAATACCAGATTTGTTCCTGGGGGCGAGCTCGGGGTGAGGCTCTACCTCTGCCCTTCACACAGGGACCCCGAGCCCGGCAGGGCTTTAATAATGCAATTGCCTTCCGCGATCAGCAGAATCACCCCGGGGCTGCCAACTTACAGGGTGTAAAGAGTTTGCAGAAGGCCGGGAATTCCCGATGCCTCCCGGTTGATCCCGGCAGCAGCCGCGGGCTCGGGAAGGGCGGAGGGAGAGGGGACAAGTCACCTCGGGGGGGCCCGGCCGGCGCTCGGATGCCGAGCGGCTCAAGATCTCCGAATTTAGCATAACCTTATTGACATCAATTAAAGTGGCAAATTGGAAATATTTGGAGCCTGGCAAGTGGTAAAATGAGCCCTTTATCCCCCCAGCAGCGGCCTGGGGAGTTATTGTGCAGGGGCTGCATTCTCGGGAAGGACACAGGAGGGGATGTATAGAGAGAGAGGAGTCTCCCCTTCCTGCTCACCCCGACACCTTCCCCATCCCCTCCTCCCTCACCTTCCTGCCCGAGCCGGGATTTAGGCTGAATGAGCAGCTCCACACCGGCCTTTGCTTTCTAAAGCTTCTCCTCCCCCCGGAAAGGCTCAGGAGTCCTGCAAAGATGCTTTTTCCCTTGATGTGAAACCACGTCCCGGCTCAGCCGGCCTGAGATCCTTCCCAGGCATTTGTCTGGGAGGGGGATTGGGGAGCAGGGGTGGCTGGACCCCGTGGAGGAGGAGGCAGTGGGGAGGGGGAGTTAAAAAGCCTGGAAAATCAATCTAACCCCGAGCACTGGGTTTGGCTGCAGTTGGAAGAGAGACACAGGAACGAGCTCTGTAGAAGTAAAAGCAGCAGCACAGAGCTCAGCCAGGGCTCGTTTACCCTCTCCTCCTTCAGGCCTTTCAGCCTGCACTGCTCCTGGTCCCCCAAAATTAAACCTGGCTTAGCTGACCCTACGCCACGGGGTTAGACAGAGCCTAAACTACCCTCAGCTCTCCAGCCCCTCCAGGCACAGCTAATTACAGAGATTAAGCCTCAAGGTGTCTGGATGAAGATGTTCAGCCCTAACTCTGCCAAAATGAGCCCGTGGAACTCCCTGCCCCACGACAGTCCAAAGACTGGGGGGATGAAGAAAAGAAATTGCATTTAAATATGCAAGGCAGCGGATTAATACAAGAATAAGGCTGTCATGCTTTCCTGGGTGGATGTAACCTAAACCTCTCTGCCTCAGGGCTTATGCAATGGGGAAATCATGGAAGTGCAGCCTGGAGGGAGGTTTTCCAGCTGCAAAGTTATTTGTAGCCTTCCACTAGAGCCGGGTCATGAACTTTGATCTGGCTCAGCCACGAATCCCCCCAAATGTCCCTCGATCCCGGGGGCTGCAGGCAGAGCTCAGAGCTGGAGGAGTTCTGTCTGCCCAGGACACTCACACACAGCAGCAACCAGACAGGACTGGATTTCGTTCACAAGCAGAATCAGGTGTTAAAACAACAAACATGCACAAAAACACAGATGTATGAATTATGAGTTATTTTTGGAAAGCTCTAGTGCAAAGCCAGGCCGTTTCTCCTCTGCATTCCTGAGCTGTCCAGGTCTGGAAGTGCTGCCTGGCTGTGGATGTGCTGCCTGCCCTGCCAAGCCCTGCAGGTGCAGGAAAGATTTTGTGCACTGTAAAATGAAGGGCAACTGGAATCACTCCCAGAGCAGAAGGTTTTCTAGTCCTCTCCCTCCTGGCCACCTCCCCAAAAGAGTCAGTCAGCTGCTTTATATTACTCCAAGAAAATAAAAGGCTCTTGGAGCAAGCAGAAGTCACATTAACACTTCCTCTAAGGCCCTTTTGGAAAGAAAGGGGGATGTAAAGTAACGTTGGTAAATGAAACCCAGATTCACACTCTTCAAATCCAGGGAGCAGAGAAGACACTTGCACAAATCCTGCTAAAAAAAGTAATTGGCTTTAATCAGTCGGAATCAGGCCTGATTTCTAATCCCAGCTCTGCTCCTGCCTCACAAGGGCTTGTGCAAGTCACTTCAGCTCGGACTCAACTCAACCAACCTGAGTCATGTGAAGTTTCTAGTCTTTGCTAATCCTCTAGAATCCCTCTGCAGAGAGACTGACACTTCTGAAGGACAATTCATCCCATCCCAAGGCCTCTCTCTGTAAAAGATGGGCTGAATTTCCCTCTGGAAACCCAGGGTGAAACATAAGGATGCCAGTATTTCCTCACAGTGATTCCAGGGTGGGGAATGGATACGTGACTGAACAGGGGCTGGAGGGGGGACATGCACATCCCTGCTGGATGCTCCCATGGATTTGGGTGACTGAGAGCTGCAGGTGAACCCTTGTAGAGGTTTTGGGACTCAGCTGAGCCAGGAACCCCCAAAATCTCGGATTCCTCTTCAGCAACACCGACCATGGGAAGGATCTGCCTTTTCCAGGCATTCTGAGAACAATCTGGGACTGAGCTCCTCCAAGACTCTGTCTCCACAGGTTTATCAGAGGGTGGCATCCAATCTTCCCCAGACCAGGATATGGAGGTGTCAGGAATAACGAGGATGAACCAGAGATTCCTGTTTCTATTCCCCAACCCTACACGAGCCCTCCAACCTCGGCAGGCCCATGTTACCTGACTTCTTGTTTCAGCTGAATAAACTCATTTTCCAGGCAACTTTTGAACTTAGGAAAGTCTGGGGCATCCAGAGAAATGCCCTCCTTCAAGAATGCAAAGTCCTTTTACCTTTTCTTTCTGACCTTGCTTTCCTATAATTTATTACTTCTTGGTGCATTATCATCACTAACTAAAAATCGATACCCACTTCACATCTGCAAGGTTTTATCTGGAGGCAAATCTGCCACCTGCCCATCACTGTGACTGACAGCCTTCCCTTTCCCCTCCCTCTCATCTCTCCCTTTCCCTCTTGCCTTTCCCTTTGCTCTTGTCCCAAATCAGTCACAGGCGTGGCGTGGGCTCCCACTTTGGGAAAAGTCAATAACAACAATTCCAGGAGCCTTCAGCCTCATTTCTACCCTTTCCACAGGGTCATTTGTCATGGGAAGAGCAGTTTGGGGTCCTGATGGGTTGGGGAGACCAAGGTTAATGCACAAAGACCCTCCTGGATGAAAGGACCAGCTCCCCCCTCACCTCCTGCTGCTGCCTCCCTCCCCACCCTCATCTCTGCAGCTCCCCCTGTTCCCCCCCGGGACGTTTCATCACTCTCTCCCATACTTTAAAAGAAGGGGAGTTAAAAAAATGTAATTAATTCCCTCCATTTCTGAGCTGGCCCTCAGGGCCTCTGGCCATGGAAACTGTAGCAGGGGAAATGTGCACCCTTTATGATAAACCAAGGCGGCTTTGGGAAGGGAAGTGCAATTAGGACCTTCAATCTGTGCAATCAGGCTTCAGATTTTGGGGGGGGGGACGGACAGTTGGGTGTGTTTGGGGGGGCAGGAAGGGCTGGAAGGGCAGACAAGTGATGGGGAGAGATAATGTGTGGATAGAGAAGGGTGTGAGGAGGGAGCAGAGAAGTTTTGTGGTCAAACCTTCTGGTGGTCTCTGTGCTCTGGAGCTCTCTGGGACATCCTCAGAATCCCTAAATCTCCCTCCTTTCCTCATGATCCTGCTAAAATGATGGAGACATCAGGGCCTGGACACAGCAGGGTTTCCATCCCTGTGATCCTGCACTGCTCCATGACCAGGAAGGTTGGTGGGAGGGGATCAAACTCCGGCAAACCAACCCCTGGGAAGGCGGGATGTGCCTGCAAACAGCGTTTTCCAGAGTGACCCCTTGGTTCTGTGGTGTCCCCGTTTCTGGCCACTCGATTTGACACAGCACAGAGCATCCAAAATCAGAGGCTGCCTCGGAGAAATGCTGAGTTTAGAAACTGCTGAGCCTGGCTGAGCTTGGAATGAGGAGAAATGGGAATGATCCGCAGCTCCCTGAGGGGTGGTAACTCCAGAGGAGCTGCTGGGTGGTCCCAAAGGATTTCAGCCTGGATAGCAGGCAGAAAACAAGGGAAAACCAGAGGAAAGGTCTCCTGCTTCTGTTCCTGAGGCTGGGGTGCTGCTTTCCTAGGAAGGGGTAGAAATCCTCCCTGTTTGGGAAAGGCTGGGAATGTGATCAGTTGGATGATTCGATGCTACACCAGGTCAAAACACTGGGAAATTCTCTGTTGTGAGGGGAGTTTGGAGGCTGAAATCTCCCTGTGTTTCAGTTTCTTGCAAGTTACCACTGGCATCACTTCCTAAGGGATGGAAAATCTGCCTCATGGCTCTGCTGGGAAACGTGTTGGATCTTAGGGATTCATTAAGGACATGGACCAAGCTAATGATCCCCTCTGAGCTCCTCCAGGAGGGTTTGGTCTCTGCTTTTTGGGGCTGATTCCAGGTCAGTCCTGCCCTGTCCTACAAGACTGGTTTTAGCGACTTGGTGTGGACCCAGCCTAATCTTTTCCATCTTTTTTTGCAGCCTGTTCAGTTAATCTTTCCCTCCTCCCTTGCAGAAGGCAACCCTTCCTCATATTAATGCTTTTTGATCTCTGTGGATTCATTTCCACTTGGTGGGAAGAGTTGATTATTCTATACATACATTAAATGGAAACAAAATGAAGAGGTGACTGTAGGACTACTGAAAGCTGAAGAAAGAGTTAGGAGGAGATAAATACAGTTTTCCCAAAGATCTTCACTTGAAAGGAGGATAAATATATGCAAATATGCCCCTAGGTAGGACTAAAATGACTTATGTAGCAATCACTAACACTGCACTCACAAAACCAAGCAATTAATTTTGAATATTTTCTAAATCACTAGACCCAGCTGAGTTGTATCCCAATATTCCAAACCAGTGAATGCACCCATTAAATTTGCTGTTGCAATCAGGCCAAGGATCCAGACAGTGTTTCACATTCCCTGCACCTGGAAAACATCAGATATGGGAAGCAACAGTCCCTTCCATCTAGTGTCACTTCCAAAAAAATTTTGGAGCAAACTGGAATTTCTTGGGATGGTTTAGTGGTGTTTGGTTAAAGGTTGGACTGGATGATCTTGGAGATCTTTTCCAGCCTTAATTCCTAAGGTGGAAATACAGTGGAAATGTCTCTGTTTCCTACCTTGACCTTCCCTACTCCAATGGAAAACGTGTGGAGGCCACGGGAAGCGTGGAAAGCTGGGAAAACAACACGATGTGCCCGAATCCTTTCATTCCCTACATTCCCCTGGGACAAACCACACCAGACCCCTTCAAAGTGCTCACAAACAGTTACAATTTGGCAGCAAACAATAAACCCCCAAATATCATCGACTCCTTCCAACGACTTCAAACATCTGCAGGATGTTCCAGCGCCGCAGGGGAGGGATCTGGGACACAGCAGGTGGAATGGAGATGAGCATTTGTGTCCTAAAATGCCCCTGTTCCACTTGATGGATGGAAAACTGCCACACACCGATGATGGAGAGGGTGCTGGGGGTGGGATGGAGTTGGGAATGGGATGGAAAGCTGCGGCAAAGCGGAGCAACGTGGGCTGCACGGGGGGAGGATCGGGGGAAAAAAGGCAGTGGGAGGTTTATTACCTGATTGTTCAGGGCTATGGTGAGGTTCCACCTGGAGCACTGCATCTTGTTTTGGGCACCCTGCTTCTGTAGAGATGTACAAATCATAGAGAAGGTCTAAAGAAAAGTTTCTAAGCTCTACAAAAGAATGGGAAGGTCTTAACTAGAGGGGTGAGAGAAATGGCTTAAGTGTGGATGGTGTGGGAAAGAGGAGTGGGCTCTTCCCCCAGTGGAAAGGCCACGAGGGAACCAGAAGCTCCACGGGGTCATACATCCAATAAAGGGCTCTGAGAAATCCTGTGGGAGAAGTGGAATTTGGAGGGGAAGGGTGGAGGCATCGCAGTGAATGGGAATTACATTCCAAACTGCTGGATCTAGAAACAGGAGCCACTATCCCTGGTTTTAGGGCACCAAACTCTGCTGTCCCTGAGATAAAAGCAGGTGGAAAAGGCTTTAGTAGCTGGATAACCAGAGAGGAAACAACAAGACATGTTGTGCCAGTGTGGGCTGGTGGAGGTAAAGGGGTCCCAGTTCTACAGGCATTGATTTTATTGACAAGAAAAATCAGGAGATGTGGGCTCATCCCTCCCACAAACAGCAGAAACTCAAGCCAAAAGGCAAACGAGCACCTTGACACCTCAAAACTATCAGAGGGCTTTGATTTTCATGCACTGAAAATGGGCAGTTTGTGCTTTACTAACCATCAGCACCATTATCATCTCCCGTTACCTGAACGCAAAGGGTTTTGCCTGATGAAATTGGAATTGCTCAGACATTTTATGTGGAATGGCCACAAGAAGGCCAACACTTCCCAAATGTGCTGGTCAGCAAATTGAGCCACCCCATCCCCTAATTCCTAAGCAGCAAAGTCACCACAGGGAAACTCCACCCTGATGCTGCTCCCATCCTTTGTATATTTAATCCTACATTTCTCTGTGAAGGCCGAGTGCGTGTATTGGAAAGGAAATTCTCCATGGGAAAATCCCTCTGGTGGAATATGGAGCATCTTTGGGCAACTTCACACAGAATTTGCAGGAATATGAATCTTGCTTGTGGAGTTCTGGAACTCACAAAGTCACCTGGGGTGAGAAAGCAGGAAGGCACGACCACGGAAAACTGGAATTCTGAGCATTTCCAATCCCTGAACATTTCCAAAATTGACAGAAGGACTCGGGTTAGGCTTGGCTTTGGAAATGGGCTGGGCTTGAGTCTTGTCTTCTGCTGTCTTGTGTAAGCTCAGATCTGCTGATGGCAGACAAGCTCTGGGGCCTTGGTGAGAGAACTGAATACCGAGAAATAAATAAATGTATCCCAAGATTTCCCGCTACATCAGCCCTAAATCTACGTCTGGGATGTGAGGAACGCCAGGGAGGGGACATCACTCAGCACAACCACGTCCCAGCAAATTAAAACTGCTTTAGAAACTCCTTTCACTCCTCTCTTCAGCAGCCCCACGGCAGCAGAGACTAACAAAGCCCGACCGAAATCCACAGAAAGGTCTCCTCTTCCCCTCCTCCTTTTCCACTTTCTGCCTCATTTCGTGACGGTTTTCCCCCCCTTTCCCCAGCTAAGCTGCTGCACTATCGCAGCCCCCCGCGGACACTGGTAATGGAGTGCTGGTGCTGACTTACTGCTTCCAAACAAGATTTCCTGAGATCCTTTGAGTCCTCTCAGTGCTCCCCCCCCTCCTCGCCTGCTTTTCTCTCCCTTTTTGGAGGGTGGAAAGAAGCCTCTATCAATGTGAAAGGAGCTGCACTACAAAGAATCCCCCGAGCTGCACATCCCAGCCCCGGGCGAAGCTGTTCCGTGCGCTGATAGTCCTGGATGTGCTCTAGGATTCCTCTTTCCCTTCCCCTCCCTCTCTCTCTGATCAATCAAGGGCTGTAATCAGTTAAAGTCCAGCTTAACTGCAGTGTAAGATACACCAGTTAAGCAAAGCCGATGCCTCGGGGGCTCCCAGCGAGGTCGTGGGGAGATGAAATAACCCTGATAAGTTCAGCAAGTGCAGGGCTGGCCGGGCTCTCACCACACCCCCGAGCCGGCAAAAGAATGGAAAAAGGGAAAATCAGAAGCTTTTCCCATCGCCAGCTCCTCGTTTCCTTGCTCTCTCAGCTCCCTGCATTTTTTAAGGGGAGGGTTTCTCTTTCCAGCTCATCCCAAAAATGAGCGTCCCAGATCCTTCTCTTGGCTGGGAGCGCCTTAATTTAAGTTTGGGGCTTCTGAGGATGGATTTTTAAAGTCAGGACTTCTTTTTCTCTCACCCAAAGGAAAATCGCAGCTCCTGAATGCAGGGAATTGCCTTTTCCAGCCCTGTATAGTGCCATGTGCTCTCCCTTCGGGCTCCTCTCTGCTGCTAGGGAGCACTGTGGAGTTTCAATAGACAGGGCTTACATCAAATATGAACTTCCAAACCCTCATAGCAGTGGAAATCTGGGATAATGGAGCTGCATCCACCAAGGAGTGAGGTCCACTGCTGTGGAGGAATCAGTGGAAACAAATAGTAGAAAATAGAAGAGAAGAAAGTGGGAATCCTTGCTGAAAACACTGATTTTAATTGAGTTATTCATCAGCTGTTCTTACAGTTAAGATGTTCCAGCCCAACCACCTCTAGCCCTGCTTTGCTTCATGGCAAGGCTTTTCCTTCTCTCCAGGAATATCCTTTCTCAGACACGGCCCAGGGAAAACCAAGCCCTTTGTGTTCACTATTTGTAATCACCTTTACACTGAGTCCCTGCTGGGCTGGACCCAGATTCCATAATTCCATCGTCATTCCATAATTCCATAATCATTCCATAATTCTCCAAGAGGACACTTGGACTGTCGAGGGGACTTTCTGAGCAGCACAAGCTGCTGTTTGCTTCCCTTTCCTGCCCCTCAGGTGGGAGAAATCCAGCAGGATTCCCTCCCCATCAAATCCACCCCCAAATTCTACCTGGTCCTGATGCCAAACTCCGATCACAACACGAGGTTTGGATCCAACACCACTGTGTGGACTCCTGTCTAATTGGGCATTTCCCCATTAGGAATTACAGATAGGGGGAAAAAACCATACAGGATTTATTACAAACGGTGCTGGCACACAAAGAGCAGAACAAAATCTGCAACCAGAAGTGATAAGAAAGCCCCGAAGGGTTGGAGTTTAGATCACTATCCCTCTTTGAGTCCTCCAGCTCTTGAAAAGCTATTTGGACTGGAGTTTTCCTGGGGTGTTTTAGGTGCTTACTTAAGCAGGGGCTGAGATTAATTCTTCCCTGGGTATTTTGGCTCTCCTGTACCTGGGGTCTGCTAAATTCACAATGATTATTTGTGAAGTCATCTCAAATGGGTGAAGCCTTTGAACAATAAAGTATAAAAGCAGAAGCTCCTGTGCTACCACATCATTAACTGCATTTCTTTTCCTTTGTCTGGCACTATTTCATTTTGGTCGTGGGTGTAGCTACTCCAAAAATATAATATATTTCAGAAATACAACAAGAAGGCACCAAGAAATGATCCCAAGTAGCAAAATGGCTATTTTTTGAATCTTGATTTTCTCCTGAACATCGTTGAATGCCTTGAACTAAGTGATTTTTAAGAAGAAAAGGATACACTGATGAAAGGTAGCTGGCTGCTGGCAAAGCTGTGTCCGTGCCTCATTAAAACTAAACCTTTTCCAAAGGAAAACAGCGATACATTCACTAAGTGGGGTGTGATACAGCACATGCTCTCCCGTACAAACGCAAGCAAAGAATTTTATTCATTAACCCCCCAACTCCCAGCTGAGCTACGAGCTCCTTTTTATGAAAATATCCCCATCCAAAGCCTCTAAAAAAATGGCAAATCCTCCAAGTTGCTGAGCTGTGCCTCTCGCCTCAAGCCAAGGGCAAGAGTGAAGGTATCACACCCTTCTCTTGCTGGAGCAGAGTTTTTAAGGAAGAAGTTTAAAAGCACACAAACCACCGCTGATCCAGAGATAAATGGTGGAAACGGGATTAGAGCTACTTAACGGAGGAGAGGGAAGACTCAGGAAGGGCTGATTATTTTAAAGATATGACTATTTAAAGATAATGATTGCATAAATTTAATTAATGCATTTTCATGCCGCAAATGGCCGTTTTGTAATTAATGTATCTGGCCTCGCTAAGCGTGGGAGATCACATCTCCCAGCCCCCCCTGCCTTCCCAATCCCCCCCCTCCGCCTCCCGTTTAATGAAAGACAGAAAGCAGATGACAGAAACAATTTGTCAGCCAGTACGGGTGTCAGATGCCTAATTGGATGCGCTGAGTTAGTGGGAAGTAAAGGGGGAGAGGGTCGAGGCTGGGGGGGGGCTCGTCCCTCTTTATCCCGGGCTTTGAGGTGGGTGTGTGGGGGGGAGTGGGAGCGAAAAGTGTCCCCCGTTAATTGCGGGAGATTGGGACACAGCTTGGCTGTGGCGGGGACTGGGCTGTGACAAGCAGGGGACAGCAGAGCCAAACTGCCACATGTCACAGGGCGTGAAGTCCCCGCAGCGGTGACACATCGCTGGTTGTGTCCCGGCTCCCTGATCCCGCCGCATCCCGGGATCCCGCTGGGTGCTGGGATTCCTTCCCCGCAGCCGCCGGGATCTCGGCAGGAAATTTGGCAGCCTGGGGAGAGGGTGCAGAGCCGTGAAAACAAGGCTGAGGTCCCCCAAAAACGAGCCCAGGCTGGGTTTTACCTGCCCTAAGCCTCGCCCTGGGCTCAGCAGTGCTGAGAGGTGCTGGGAAAATCTCCATGTCTTGTCTCCTGCAGCCCCTGCCTGCTCTGGAAATCGGCAAGATGAAGGAAAAGGGGAGTTAATGGATGTCCCAGCTGGTGCCTTTGGGGCAAAAAGCCCCCACCTGATTAATTCTGCCCTGGTCATTGTGTGGAGGAGAAAAGCTCCTGTCCAGACGCACATAAAGACAGGGAGTCTGGAGGTTCCCAGTCAGGGAGTGACTCCCTGAACTTCAGTGAGAGCTGAGCATCCCAAAGCCTTCCAACACCCCCAGGAAAGCAGCAGGATGAAGTCACACCTACATAAAAAGCAGAAATCTGCCTTATTTTTACAATATTCTTCCTTATTTACAATATTTTTTACAGTATGTTACAATATTCTTTACAATACGTTACAATATTCTTCCTTATTTGCAATATTTTTACAATATTCTTCCTTTTTTCGAGATTTCTGTGACTTTCTTTAATGTATTAGTCAGGCAGGGCTGCCACCTCTCACTTTACCCCTGGAAAACTGAGTCAAATAAAGGCTAAAACTTGAGCCAATTTATTAGGGAGCAGGAATTTGAGCATCCCAACACCAAGGTTGATGTGCTCATTCCAGCCAGCCCGGCAATAAATTAAGAAAATAATAATAACTTCATACAATTAGTGCCATGAGATGTTTTGGTGCATCTTCAGACCTTTCTCTGAAGGATATAAGAGAGTTTTATAAAGGTGGGGACAGTTTTATCAGCTCTGTTTCGCTGCCACACACAAAAATGTGATGGGGAGGAAGAGTGAGAATAGAAAATGTTGAGTTTCTATGTCTAAACACACAACCAGCAGCAATAAAAATACAACTAAGCCTCGGCATTATATTAAATGTCCTATAAAAAGGTTGCAAAGGGTCAGCAGGTGATGAATAAATGTTATGGAAAAGATACACAATATTTTCTTTTAGATCAGAGAAAGCCTTTCAAATGGCATAAATGAAAAACGGAAAGGATGAGGAATAAAAGTGGAAATACAAATTTTTGAGGGAAAGACCAAAACGAAGTAAAACACTGCAATTTGTAACTAAAAAGAAAAAAAAATTAAATGTTCAATTGCAAATACATTTTTGTCCCTTTAATTATAAAGAGAGAAAAATAAACTCTCTAGGGAGTGTTGAATGAAATGAAACCATTTTGCTCTTCCAGAATGTCCCAGCAATGTGTCCCCTTATCCACAGCCATCCCAGTTTTCCTTTCTGCCATGGGATGAGGGTGTTGCAGGTACAAACCAGGACTTGGACATTCCTGTTATTTATTTGTGCACAAGAGACCCTGCAACAAAAAGGAACAAAACCCAAAAGCCCCAAAACACTGGATATTCAAATCCAGGAGCTGTCCTTCCTCCCTTGGGCCTGGATCTCTTCCTGTGCCCATCCTGAGAAAACCAAATCCAGAAGGAAAAGGGAGTAGGCACCAGATTCCTGAATCTCTTCCCCTGTAAAGTCAAGAGAGGAGAAGCCAAATCTGGTCCAACTTGGAGAACCAAAAAAAGGGCTGGAGATGCTGTGGATAAAATGGAGGAATGGGAATTATTGAAATCCCTTCCAAAATTCACCAGGGCACGGGCACTGAAGACACTCAGCATTTGGGAATGCCTTCAAACTGGAAAAGAGGAGGTTTAGGTTGGATTTGGGGAAGAAATTCCTGGCTGGGAGGGCGGGGAGGCCCTGGCACAGATTCCCAGAGAAGCTGTGGCTGCCCCATCCCTGGAAGTGTCCAAGGGCAGGTTGGAGAAGCCTGGGATAGTGGGAGGTGTCCCTGCCATGGCAGGGGTGGGATGGGATGGGCTTTAAGGTCCTTCCGATCCAAATCATTCCATGATTCTGATTTACTCCTACAAACAACCCAGACACCCCCTGGATAGTCCTTGAGAGTCTCACACACAACTTTATTTTTCCTTCTGGTTTATAAAACATCACTGGGAATGGTTTATAAACTGGAGTGGGAATGGATTATAAACTGGAGTGAGAATGGTTTAGGAAACAGGAGTGNAAACAGGAGTGGGAATGGTTTATAAAGCAGGAATGGGAATGGTTTATAAACAGGATTGGAAATAGTTTATAAAACAGGAATGGTTTATAAAACAGGAATGGTTTCTAAACAGGAATGGGAATGGTTTATAAAGCAGGAATGGGAATCCTTGAGCAGTGGACTCTGCCTGGGAGGAAGCTGGTTTATTGTCCATTAACCAAGTGCTAAATGATGACAAGGACCATATTGGCTGAGGAGAAAAGCAGGTTGTGGGAGCTGGGCCTGTCAATCCCGGCTCTGCTCGGCAGAGAAGTCCTAAAGCACAATTGGGGTTTATTAAATGACACACAACAACTGTCTCCTTAAATCAGGGCTCCAGTGCTGGCCAGAAATCTTAATTTAAAGTGTCACTGGCTGCTGAAATCAGGGGGTTTGGGCAGGAGAGGAGGGAAGGGAAAAAGGGGGAAAAGAGGGGGGGAAGAGGGAGAAGGAGGGAGAAGGGGAAGAACAGGGAAAAAGAGTGAAAAGGGGGGAAAAAAGGGGGGGAAAGGGGAGGAAGGGGGAAAAAGAGGGAAAGGAAAAAAGAGGGATGGCAAGGCAAGGCAAAGCAAGGCAAAGGCAAGGCAAGGCAAGGCAAGGCAAGG
>WEIV01002567.1:27042-47086 GCA_013390005.1 Calyptomena viridis
AAAGAGGGATGGCAAGGCAGGGATGGCAAGGCAAGGCAAGGCAGGGCAAGGCAAGGCAAAGCAAGGCAAAGGCAAGGCAAGGCAGGGCAAGGCAAGGCAAAGCAAGGCAAAGGCAAGGCAAGGCAGGGCAAGGCAAGGCAAAGCAAGGCAAAGGCAAGGCAAGGCAGGGCAAGGCAAGGCAAAGCAAGGCAAAGGCAAGGCAAGGCAGGGCAAGGCAAGGCAAAGCAAGGCAAAGGCAAGGCAAGGCAGGGCAAGGCAAGGCAAAGCAAGGCAAAGGCAAGGCAAGGCAGGGCAAGGCAAGGCAAAGCAAGGCAAAGGCAAGGCAAGGCAGGGCAAGGCAAGGCAAAGCAAGGCAAAGGCAAGGCAAGGCAGGGCAAGGCAAGGCAAAGCAAGGCAAAGGCAAGGCAAGGCAAGGCAAGGCAAGGAAAGGAAAGGAGGTCTGAAGAAGTTGGAAGCAGCCACTGATCCAAACCCACCTCTCGGAATGGGGGGTGATTTTTATGCTGGTCTGGCCACTGGTTGGAAAAATATTTGTTCTGCATTTGCTTTCCCTACGTGCACTTACAAAGCCTCCCCCTAATAAACGGTTGGGCACCTTGGTATGTGTTTTAAATGCAGCGTCGAAAGCAAAGGTTAATGCTGGAGATTGCATTCCAATTGAAAACGCGGCAACCGGTAAATTTGGTTTGTTTGGAGTGGAAATGCTTGAACTGCTGGGGATGGGTGGCGGGAGCGAGGGGAGAGGGGGGTGGGAGACGCTCCCCGAGCCCCGGCTCCTCTCCGGGCAAAATTAAATTTCAAAGTTTAATGAGTTGCGAAGGGCGCCGGATTAAACAGCCCGGTCCCCGCGCTGCCAAAAGTGGGGCAGTGCAGAGGAGAGAGAGAGAGAGAGGGAAAAAAAATCCCACCAAACCCGAAACGTCAGGGAACAGAGCAAGTGAAAAATGTCAGGGCAAATTGCTCTTGACAGTGTTAATATCTGCACCTCATAGCAATAATTACATGTAAATAAATAGTGAAATAGCTCTCAGCTGGAGTCTGGGCTCCGAGTGCAGATGCCACTAACAGCCAGCTGGGGACCTTTCTCTCTTCCACGGCCGCTCTCCCCCCTTTCCTCCCTCCCTCTTCCCGTTTCATCTGTGCCGGAGCTGGGAGAGCGATTGCTGCCGACTGCAGATCTGTTCCCAGCGCTCCCCCTTCCCTGTGGCTCCCTATCCGCATCCCCTTCCCAGCCAGGGGCTGCTGCGGCCACTCAGGGAAAAGGAGTTTCAGCCCCTTGCCGGGGGAAAAGGAGCTTTGCTGGATTCACTGAGGGGATGGGAATGTCCTGCCGTCTCTGTGGGCTCCCGGGAATGTCGGGAGGGATGGAGCTGTCTGCTCCGAGCGCTGGGATTATGCTCCTCTTATCACCGAGGTTGTATTTCAAAAGGACACCGGAGAACGTTTGGGATGCACAAAGATGCTTCATTTCCATCCCCCGTTGTTATCCATAACATCCACAGGGATTTAGATGCCCGAGCCAGCACCTCCAACCCTTGTCCAAGCACAAAATGCACTTCTACAACCCCGAATTGTTCCTGTAAAACTGTCAAAAAAGGAGGGGGAAAACCTTTTCGGCATCAGCTTGGCTGGAATCAACCAGCACCATTCCTGGTTCTCCAGGCTGCGGGGGGTTGAGGGAAGCCTGAAAAAATCACAAATGACATGGAGAGGGGGAATGTTAATGGACTGTTCACTGTCACTTCCAGAACAGGCTCTGGAATGAGGATGGGAGGGATGGAAAACAAAGTGAGGCTTCACTCAGTGGAGTCCTTGCCCCAAAAAGCAGAGGATGCTGAACTGGGTGGATCCAAGGGGAGACTGGATAAGTGCTTGGAAGAAAAGCCTGTGGAGGATTACTGGACAAACCACCTTTTTTTAAAGGAAATTTCCTGACCTGGAAATGTGAGAGGCCAGGAGGGCACCCAGTCCTGGATCCTCTTTAGGGATCAACTGACAGTGTTTAGAGCTTGGCCCAGCTGCTGTCACTGTCTCCCAGCTCTCAGCAGCTCCAAGGGAAAAATTCCCACCATTCCTGGGCATTTGGGCAGTATGGCCAGAGGGCTGTGGGTGTCTGAGTGGGGAGAGAGGAAGGAAGGGCTCCAAAGGGCTGAAAATAAACATAGAACTGCATAGAAATGTAGAATTGTTACATATGAGGTATTTACAGAGGGAGTTTTGGGCCTTGGCAAAGTCTCAGGTGCCTGAAGTTCCATCAGGACAAAATATCCAATTCTTGGCCTTGGAGATAACAACCTTCCCATGAGGAGAAATTCATCCCAGGATGGTGAGATGTCCAGATATTACAATGAAAGGCTGAGATAAAATTAAGCTTATTATTTCAGCCCTATTCTCCTCCTCTTGGTCAGTTTATCTCCCTGTGCCCCCAGTCCAGCTCCCAGTCCTACAAGTCCAGGTCTAACTGTGAGTCTTGGGGTTCTGCTGACCATCCAGCAGAGCTGGGATGTTTATTCCCAAAGAAATCCAGGATGTTCCCAGTGCCACTGCCAAAAGATGCTGTGCAACACAACCCTCATTAACCACTCCCTAATCAGCATCACTCCAGGGCCAAACCACAAAACCAAAGCAAATAAAATAAAAATAACCTGCCACTGATAGGAGGGAGGTGGTTTTTCCTCCACCAGATCCTCGTGGAAGGGAAAAAAGCTTTGGGGCCTTTCCTTTGGGCTAATGAAATTCCCAACAACACCCCGCACTGCACTGAGCAACAAACACAGCTCCATTATTTGGAAAACAAATATGTTCTTTAGAGCTTCCTGGTTGTCAAACACCTTTTTGTTTAGCTCAACAACTAATCCACTTATCAGAGGATAAAGCTGCCAGTGAATCACCACTATGATAAAAGCAGGCACAAAATTAGCAAAAATTTGCCTATGGCTCCTGCACATTTAACAAACACCAGCGAAGAGAAAAATGATTCCTTTTTTTTTTTTTTTTTTTTAATAACTGAGATCCCCAGGAGAGATTCTGTCAGATAGAGGCTTTTATTTTGCTTGGAGTTTTTTTTTTCCCCTCTCTCTCTCTCTCTTTCTCTCTTCCCATACAACCCAAGCACTGAGGCTGGGAGATGCTGGGAGCTGATATGAGATCCACGGAAATTGGCAATATCTGAATAAGCAGGAGATGCAGCCAGGCAAAATTTTAATAAGTTGGGGGGTTTTTTAACATTAAAAAAAATAATATCCAGGCATTGGCTGCTTCCCTACAACCTCAGCACTGCTGGATGCTTTGCTGCTGTAGCACCTCTAGGATTCTGGGTTTGGCTTTCCCTGTTCCTCAGGGTGTTTTGGAGCCCTTTGGGATTAATCTTCCCACAATTCCTGATACATGGATGAAGAGAAACCCCTGCAGCTTTCCAGGGCTGGGCAACCAAGTTGGGAGGAGGAAATATGAATCACCTGAGTCATTAAACACCTTCCTTCCCTCTCTTCCACTGAAACTTTCCACAGGACCCTGCAGAGCATTAACTGGGTGAATGGGATTTCTCTCCTCTCTGAAATTCACTCAGCTCCTAAACCTTGGGAATTTCTGCAGCAGGGATGTGTGCAGAGATGCTCTGGTGGGACAGCCTTATAAACCAGGGGGTGTGAAAGGGGGAATGGGAAGGAGGGAAAGAGAACTCCTCAGGCTCAGCCTCTAGCAAAGAACACGTTCCAGTGAAGACAAAACAAATCTCTCCATCATCTGAGGCACCAACAGAGAGTGATTCAGATTTCTGAGGTCTCACTCATTCTCTGAAGGTCTCTCCTCATGCAGAGAAGTGTGACTGAGCCCCTGTGGAAGTGTGTTGGTTGAGAGGAATGAATTTTGGGTGACATTGTCTCTTTGTAGCTGTGAAAGAGAACAGAATCCCCTCAGTGTGACTGTGCTGCCTTCAGGGTTACCAGAATCTGCCACCACATCTCCACTGGTGAGGAACCAACACAAGCCACCACACAGAGCTCACAGACCTCTTCAGATCCACCTCAGAGGATAAGGATGCTCCCTTGATCCCAAATCCTTATTTTCCTGGCCCATATCAACCTCAGCTGGATGTTTGCACCACCCAGAACTCCCCACAGCAGCCAAACTGGGGAGAACTGGGAGCTCTGAAGGCTTCTGGCTGTGCTTTCCAGTCAAACATCTTTCCCTGGAAGCACTGTCAGCACGACAAGGGCTGGAGGTGAAGATCTACAATTTCTCCAGGATAATCAGGAGCCTGAGTGGAGACAACCTCACTCATTCCAAGAGTCTCCCGTTTTCCCTGCTGTCTTTGCCTAGATTTGGACAGGACCACAGCACATGGAGACAGGAGTGTTTAGGGGAGCTGGGAATTAATCAAGAGGCACCCACCTGTCAGGCTGGTATCTGGAACTAAACAGAAACACTTGCTGCTGCTTGACCTCCCGCCCTCCAGACAAACCTGCGCCTCTTGAGGGGTTTGAGAAACACCTCGGGTGGAAAAAGCCAGAGGAGAGGGCAAGGAGACACACAGGAGAGGTGGGAAAGGAGGAAAAGGCTGATGGTGGGACTGGAAATCTTGTGGCATGGCTGGGAGAATGTGGCCACAGAGCTGGTGGATGCGAGGGTTCAAAATAAACCACTCAAAGGTTTGGCCAACGGGCCGAGAGCAAGAGTTGCCTGAGGCTCAGGAAAAGGCTGGGTAGTAAAAGACACTGGAAATATTTAGAGTCAAAATATCTTTCTATGTATCCTCTGGATGGGGTTTGTGTTGGGTGGGATATATTTGATATATCAGGGGGTGCTGGGTAGAGTCCAGCACAGGTTTCAGTGCTAAATCTGCCTTTCTTGCAGTTCAGGGAGGCCAAACCCCTGTGCTGCTGGTGTTCAAACAGTGGAACCCAATGCTCAAGAGCAGAAGAAAGCCTTGCACGAATGCCCAGGCATTTCAAATGCCTGTCTTAAAGTATGGGATTAAGATCTTAATTTTTAAAGAGATGTGGGGCTCTTGCTCTTTAAAATGCATGGACAGGTTCTAAATTGAGGTAAAACAGCTCAGGCCCTGCAGGAGCATCGACCTCAGACCCAGCTGATGTGACAAGAAAGATTCCACCTTGTTCTGGCTGCCAGATTTTCAGCTTTAAGGCTTCTGTGTAAGCACCTGGGAGAAGGGAAAGCACAACAACTTCAGGAAAACCAGCCCTCTCCACCTGCCCCAATCCTGATGAGAAGAGACAACAGCACAGGACAAGATCTGGGTCAACAGTGCAGAGGGGTTGGGACATCCTGTGCCAGCAGCAGCATCCTATAATTCCCATATTTGAATGAGTGGAAGTCAGTTTGCCAGTCTGATGTTTCCAAAGGCACCTGTAACACCTCCTCACCCAAAATAACCCCCTTCCTTTCCTTGGCAGCACAACTCACTCACAAGCATTCAAGTTACTCAAGCCTTGCCTGGGAGAAATCAAAATCCTGGGAGTTCAGTTCCATTGATGGCCCCTGGATCTGCAAGGCTGGATGGGGTTTATACCAGAAAGCTGCTCCAGCTGGAACACAGACCCTAAAATTCTTTGTATGAAAGGTGCCACTTTCAGCTGGGTGTAGAAATGAGGCAGGGAAAAGGGAATGGACATTCCTGGGAGCTGGGCAGAGGCTGAAAGCTGAGGACACACCTCAGAGTGAGGAATTTATTTGCTTTCTCGGTCATATTTTGCCCAGTGATGGGACAGGAGGAGGAAGTGGCTGCTGCAGAAGCCAAGAAAACATTTCCTGCATCTATTCCCTGCTTCTTTTCCTTCATTGCTCCAAGCTGTGGTGACTAAAAGCCCCAGGGAGACCTCAAAGCCTCTGAGGCTGCACTGAAATGTGGCTGAACCACATTCCCTTGGGCTGAAAACCTGGAGCTACGGATTCTGCAGCAAGCAATGCTTTTCTGGAGTCTCTTTATAGGGGACATCAGGAAACAGAGCATGGATCCAGCCAAGGATGCAGAGATGTCTGGGACACAGCAAGGAGCTAAACTGGATGCTCTAGGAATACCTGCTCCATCCTGGAACCACTGGGAAGAGCAGGAAGCACTTTGAAACCACCCCACGAACTAAGATGGAGCAAATCCCTTCAGGAAGGGGCAGAACCACATCCCTTTTTCCTGCAGGACCAGTGAGCACCTCCTGCACCGCTGACCTGCTCTCCCCACTGCTGCTCGTTTTTAGGGAGCCCTGTGCCCCCTCAAGGAGCATTTCCCAGGTCTCCTTGGCATCCTCCCCTTGCTGCAGCACCCGAATCCTTGGAGCTGGTGCCCACCCGGGATGGCTCCTGCCAGGCCAGAGCAGGGCACGGAGATGCTTTTAGCAGCACACGTGTCCCAGGGTTTCACTGCCGGACCCCCCTCTCCCGGCAGAGCTGCTGAATCCGGCGTTGGCTTTTCGGGGCGGGAGGACCCCATGTGGCTCCTAATTCGGGGCTGGATTTGTGCTCAGCTGCGCACTCTAATCGCTAATTAAAGGTTTGCCATCAGCCTCCAGCAGCTGTCGGTGTCCTACAGGTCGATCCCCAAGCAACACTCGCCGAGCCGGAGCCGCCGGTTGGGAAGTTCATTGGATGGGCAGTGGCCAAACCCCCTCCCCAACACACCCGGCTGCTTCTTTCCTCAGCAGCAAAGGGCTGCAGCAGCAGACAATGCTCTGCTTTGCACCACCCTCTTCTTCTCCCCTTCCTGCAGTCAGCCCCCAAAGATTTCTTGCTTTTTTTTCCCTCTCCTTCATTCTTTTTTGCTTTCTTTTCTTTCTTTCTTTTTTTTTTTTTAAACGAAAACTGTTATTTTGTGCCTCCTGAGCCTTGCCGGCTGGGCTCGGCGTCTGTATCAGCTGGAGGAGCTTATGAGCTTCGTCTCCTCGGATTTAGACTGAAATTTTGATTTTCTGCCGCTCTCAGATAATGTGGAAATCCTGTTCCCCGATATTTACTGTTTATCAGCGCGGCACAGCGCGGTTCTGGGGGGAAGGGAATCTCCCCCTCCGTGTGTCCCCCCTCGCTCCCCTCCACCCCCATCCGGAATGCTAATGGAGTTGGAGTCGGGAGCGAACCCACAACAATGCCCTAATTACGGCGAGGGAAGGAAGGGGAGAGGAACTCCCTGGCAAGGAGGTTCTGCGTTGCTGGGATGAACTCTGGTCCTGGAAGTGTTCCCTTTAAAGGCCGGGTTGGACAAGGCTTGGAGTAACCTGGGATAGAGGTTAGATTTTAAGGCATCCCTGCCTTAAAATGAGCCTTAAATCCCTTCCAACCCAACCCATTCCATGATTCTACAATCCCTGTTCCCATCCCCTGAGCCAGACTGGGGTCCCTGGCAGGACAAGGGACCAGCCCTAAGTCACCTACCACTCTCTAGGCCCACTCCTAAGCCAGGCTTTGTCATCTCAAGTCCCCTCCAGCTTTACAAAGCTGAGGATGGAGAAGCACAGGAGCTTCTCCCTGCTTTCCCACAGCTCCTCACCTGGATTAAGTGGCCCTGTCCCATGTCCAGGTTGTCCCCAGCACCACAGTCTCTGAAGCCACCTCCCTGTCCCTGTCTCATCCCATTTGTCCTGGAGGGAACTGTGTGTTTGGGGACAAGCAATTCCCATTCCAAGGCGTGTATCCCACTCCTCCATGTGCCAACACACACTCCAAGTCCTGCATCCTCCAGTGAGGATTAGTGTCGCTGAGCCCTTGCAAACTCACTCCCACAAACAACCCGGAGGCCAGAAGGGAAAGGGAGGGGGACACTTCCCTGTGTGACATGAACCAGGCAAGAGAAATAAAACAATAATAAAAAAATCTGGGGCTCAGCAGCAGGGGAACAGCTCCAAGGACCACTTAAGTGGCCAGCAGTGCATAATGCCTCGCTATTAATGAGGCTGCCTCCCATTCCTGAAAGGATTGGTTATTGTCAGATAATGTACAGGGCTTTCTCTCTCCCTCCCAGCCCCTCGCAGGGAAGGCAGGCATTTCCCTGTGGTTGGGATTGACTGGAATAATGTCCTGGCCACCTGCAAATGCACTGGGCTTTCTCTGGAGCTGCATAATTAGTGGCAGCATCGGGGTGAGGCAGCAGGGTAACGCAGCGTGTAGAGAGGAGGGGAAGAAAAATGGGGAAAAGAGGGTTTTTATAGGGAAAAAAAAATAAAAGCAGAGGGGAAGAAATGGAAAAGGAGACAGGAAACATGATAAAGCTCAGGCAGAGCAGTTCTCTGTGCAGCCAAGCTGTTGGCTGGCTCCTCTGGTTTAAAGTGACTCCGCTTCTTATGGAAACGGAGAGGCGGTATTAAAAAAAAAAAAAAAAAACCAAGACACAGAGAGCTTCCTTATCTCATGGAGACAGTTGTCAGGAATCACTTTGACTGAGTCGTTTTGTCTCCATGCTTTTTTTCGCTGTCAAGCAGGCCTCAGGACATGGATCAAAGGAGAGGCGCCGAGCGCTCGCTGAAACTTCTGATCCCTTCTCGGTACAGACGCGCGAGTGGCAGACAGCTCTCCTCCACATCAAATGGAAGGAGAGAGGAGAGGGAGGAAGGAGGGAAGGGAGAGGGAGAAGAAAAGCTGGGAGAGGCACAGAGAGAGAGAGGAGGCTGTGAGGGGCTCTCTGTGCCGCTCCGGATCTCGGGGGAAAGGAGCAGCAGCAGCTTTTGCTTTCCTTCTTCCACATTCCCTGCTCTGCCAGTGTCACTCACAAGGGCAGCTGGAGGGAGGTGGGGGACTTTTTTGGTCCAGACTAAGAGCTGTCCACAGGGCTGCCTCGACCCCACATATTGGGGTGCCAGACCAAGCTTTGTGCTGAGGAGGAGTCGTGGTGAGAGTTCTCACCTGCACTGGCCACCCAGACAACCCTGCACTGGCTCGGTGGGAGAATTCCTACCCCAAAACACCCCTTCCACAGCAGTTTTGCCTCTTTCCCTTCAATCTCACAAACCACCCCTTGAGATTTCCCGAAACAACCCCTCCGTGCCAGTTGTGCCTCTTTCCTTTCCATCTCTTAACCAGCCCCTGTGATTTCCCTCTATCTCGGTGAGCAGCTCTCCACCCTTTCCCCTGCGTGGCTCCCGAGTGCCTTTCAGGTACTTATTCCCTGAAATAAGATCCCCCTCATCTCCAAACTGGAGAGGCTTAAGGGCTGCCTCCAGCTTAGTGTGGTGAGCTAAGACCCTCTGCACCTTTGATCAATTTACTGCTCCCCCCGTGCAGACCCCGTGGGATTTGTGATCTCCAGCCCCCTCTGGAACTGATCCCGTGCACGCCTGTCTGATGGAGCCAAGGGCAGCATCCTGCAGCAGGAACCCTGCAGCACCCAAACATCTTCCCTACATCCACCCCCTGGAATCCTCTGCCTGGCACGGACCCCCCGACCTGAGAGCTGCCTGGTGTTTATCTGTTGCACACAGAGCTCTGTCTCCTCTGCTTTGCACTTCCCGTGCTCCCTGTGCTCAACAAAAGTCCTTTCTCATCCCTGTAACCCCAAATTTTTGAAGAATATAATGCACAGCCATCCACTTCTCCCCCTCCACATCCAGGGCACCAGGGGAGTCGTCGTGACAAATGCTCTGCGAGCTGCTGCAACACCCAAACTCTCTTCCAGCTCACACTAAGGCCCAGCACAGCATCCTTTTGGGATACATCCTCTCCAAAACCTCTCCTGGCATTTCACAGCTCTTCTGAGCAGCTCTTCTGAGGATGCTCCAGAGGTGGATTCAGCCCCCAAAGTCCTCCCTGTCCTCTCAGCCCCAATGTCCTGCTTGCAACCTTTCCCCCAGGAAGCTGCAACCCTTCCACCAGTGATCCCAGCAGCTGGCTGGCTTTGGGATGGGAGGGAATGTGGGTTGACTTCATCATTAGCTCACATAGGTGGTGGAGCAGACAGAAAATGAACCACACTGAGTAATGACCCCTTTCACAAAGCATCCAGCAGCTTTGGGAGAGCTGGTGGTCACAGCATGTCCCCCTGACATGAACAACGCACAATCCTGTGTCCATCTTCCCTGTGTGGTGATTCCTGAGCTGGGGAAGGCTGGAAACTCTCCAGGAGAGCTATGGACCCACTTACACCTGCAATACACCATCCCACCCACTGGAGTTACTTCCCACAACACCTTTTTGTGGAAAACAAAAACCCTAGGGTTTCTTTCCCCTCCATTTTTTTCCCATGTGGTCCCTTCTTGGAGTTAGTGCCTGATCCACTACAAAATACACTGCTGTGGATTTTTCCTATCCTAGACGGTTTTTCACAGCCAGCCCACAGCTGGAGCACAGCTGTCCCAGCATTCCCAGATTTTAATAGGCACACACGAGGCACGGGCACACACCGGTGTGTGACACCCGGAATGTGCACGCAGGACATCCGTGCCCTGCCTCTGAATCCTGATTATCCCTTTTATTGCATTCCTGCCTTTTAAGCCTCCTCTCTATCTCGCTCCCCTCATTCCAGGGCTGCCTTTCCCCGCTGTGGTCCCTCTGGTGGCTCAGCACCAGCTCCCATTCCCTGGGATGCTGCAGCTCCCGAAATGCTCGGCTCCGTGTGCCAGAGGTCGCTCGGCAGTGCCCGGCTCCGGGCTGGATGCTGCATTAATTGCTAATCTCTCATTTTCTCTATCTGCCCTCCCTGCCTTGTCTCGAGTTCCCTCATTAATCAGAAAGCAGGACAAATCCTGCATTTGAATTCGCCGAGTCTGTGTCTCCCGGCCAAGTCCCTCTTCCCGGTGTGGAAAGGAGACAGGACCCAGAGGAGAAGTGTTTCAGCAGAGCTCAAAGCCTCACCAGTCCCGTGTGGATTTCAGCAGGAATTCCAGCCCTTGCAAATCCTGTTCCACTCCCTGGGCTTTGCTCCCACCATCCTGTGAGTGGGGTCCGGCAGGGGGACCCCGGAGTGGGGAAGGGAGATTTAAAGATTCGTGGGGACAGATTTCCGTCTCTTAGCCCGGGGTGCCTCAAAAACCTCTCCCTGCTCCGACATCTGGGGGCTTATCAGGCACTTTCACACCTCCCTGCTTTTCTTCTTCCTGCTGTCATCAGTTGTCTCATTTTCCTCAGGTTTTTCCCTGTATTTCTTCTCCTGTTTTCCCCTTATTCCTCCCTTTCTCCTCGATTTGTCTATGGCTGGTACCAGGCTGGTTCATGCTGGACCCACCGAAGGTAATGCCAAAATTCCTACTGGTTTCAAGTCTCAGGAGCCGACTCTCTGCTCTGAAATCCTCCAGTGTTCCTAATATTTTCATCTCTTAGTAACACACACACAGGGAACAGCATCTGGAGTGGAAATCACACAGGAATAAACACAATCAGGGCATGAGTGTCCGAGTCCAGGTAATAAGATGTTGCCTTATTTGTGTTTCCAATCAGTTTTCAATGTGATCAGAGCATCCAAATCAATCAAGAGAAGTCACGAAACCTCAAGACTGACACAAAAATATGAATTTCCCCCTTGCCACCCTCCTCAGAAACACCAGGAATCAGGCAAATAAATACGGATCTGTTTTCACACGAGAAAAAACGTTCCCTTCTCCCCTTTTCCCTTTGCTGGGAGCAGAGCTCTAACTGACAAGAGCAGATGGGCTTTGTTTGGTTAAATATGAGGAAAAAAAAAGGCAAGAAACTTTAGCGGAAAACCAACCAGCTTTCCTGGGACACGTAGGTTAAAAGTTTAGGGAGATGGAGCTGCATTTGACACCGAGAGAGGGAAAAACGCCAAGGCAGCCTCGGCAGAGCCAACTTCTCCCAGGGAGAAACCTGCAGCTCCCATGCCCCCTTTGCATCCCCCTGGCCAAGAAAAGGACGTGGATTTTAGCCTGTGTTCACCTCCTCCTCCAAAAATCCTGCCACAAGGTCGCGGGGAGGCTGAAGGAGGGAAGAAACGGGAATAATTGTGGCTCGGAAAAGGAGCAGCAGCCACTTTGTGAAGGGCGTTGGGGGGAATCCCGGGCCTCTGGAGAGCTGGGGATGCAGGGGGATGTGGAGGAATGTGGAGGAGGCAGCACGGGGGGGAAGAGCAGGGCACACATGGATAAAAACCGCAGGGAAAAGGAGGGGAGGAGAAAAGGGGAGGAGTGATGGAAAAGGGAGGTAGAGGAAGCCAGGAGGCAAGGTTGGAGAAACCCCCTCGTGTGGGGTGGCACCCACGAGCCTCAGAGGTTAAAGAATATTAGAAGAACATGTTCCTACACTAAGATAAGCCGGAGAAATGAATCCTTATCCGTCCAAAACCAACCCTGGAAAATTCGAGCGAGAGAAGGGTCTCCTTTCAGGGAAACAGGGAATCCTTAATGCTTCCTCCCTCAGCAACTGTAATGCCAGGATGTTCCCAATCTGCTTTGAGGGATGGAAAGATTAAGAATAATAAAAAAATTGCAATAAAATATGTGTGAACGAGGGGGTAATTGTGGACAAATGCAGCATTCAAATTCATTTTTCAGCTCTTTTACACACCATTTCAATCTTATTTTCTGCTTGTTAATGAGATCTTGTTGGTTGGGGTGGGCACGGCTGCCCAGTATCGCTTGGGTAATTGCACATAATTTTCTCTCTACTAGTGATTTGCATCAGATTTTTTTTTTCCTAATTCTTTGCTATTTAAACCCCCTCCTCCCTTTCCCCCTCCCCCCCAAATCTCATCCTCTCCTCCCCTTCTTTCTTCCCCTCCCCTTCTCCTGGCCCAGCAAGACTCATTTTGAATGCTTATTATAGGCACAGTGTCTCCAACAAAAAAAAAAAAAAAGGGAAAAAAAGGCACCAGACAGAAGGGATCCGTGTCACTGAGGGAAGGAGGGAAGGAGCTCTGTCTCTCTGGAGCCAGACACCACAATTCCTGCTCCCCTCTCGCCAACAACATCATGTCCTTCCCAATTTGCCAGGTTTTCCCCCCCAAAAAAGGGCTCAGCTGGCTCTTCCCATCCTTCTGCCAGGATCTCTCTGCTCCTGACAGGGATTCAGATGATCTCTAATCCCGAAATGTTACCCTGGATGGTGGCAGGGAATGGAGCCATGGGATGATGTCAGGAAAAACAAACCCCGCTGTGGTTGTGCAGACCTTGAGTTTAAAGCTTAAATTTATGGCCAGAGCCCAACCTGTGCCTTCAGTGTCCCTCCAGGAAGGCTCTCAAAACTCAGGGATAAACCAGAAACTTAAATCTGACTCCAGCCTCCAGATAGAGCCATTCCACTGGGAATGAATTTGCTCATGAAGCCCAAAAAAAAAACCAAAATAGCCACTGAAAGCCCTGAGAAAATTAAAGCAACAACTATGAGATGGTGAACAAGTTTCTCTTGGCTCTTCGTGTTCCTGGAATTGTCTTAATCTCTGGGTGATCCCGTGGGTTTGTTAAAAGATTCAAAGGTCTCAGAAATAACATGTTATGAAAGAACACGAAATGCCTGACTTTTAACTGTATCTTCACGTGTTCCCCAGCCACACAGGGGCCACCTGCAACAAACTAAATAAAGATCTTTTGCTTCTGAACGACCCCTTGCAAGACCCCAAAGTGCTACAGGGAACAGTCAGAAGTATTTAAGACACAGGCCTGGATCTAAAAGCGCAGTGGAAATTTTAGGAGGTGAAGCAGTGGCCAAAACGCTCCTAAAAACCCCATAAAGATATTTTAAAAAGCAGAAGAGATGTGGCAGAAGAGGCTAGAGATGAAAGCAGCAAAAAATACAGTATGACTCTGTTTCTTTGGTGTTTGAAAAGCACCCAGGGAATCTCCCCCATCACAAAGGGCAGAGGAACAGCCAAAGTGGCCTCAATTTAGTCTTGTAATATAAAGTTTAATTCATTTAATTTCTTTCCACCTCAGCCCTCGCTGCACACACAGATCTGAAGGACTCTCAGATGCTGGTCAGGATGCAACTGGACTTAATATTGAATTTAAGGCCAGGTTGGACAGGTCTTGGAGTAACCTGGGATAGTGGAAGGTGTCCCTGCCCATGGCAGGGAGTGGAATGGGATGGGCTTTAAGGTCCTTTCCAACCCAAACTATTCCATGAGAAGATTCCATGATTTATCAGGATATTGAGCTATTTGTCACAAGCCTTATCCCAGCTCAGTGAGGGGCACTTCTGGGCTGGAACTGCTCTGAATTCCAAACCAGATGGATGTAAAAGTTTGTTCTGCCAGTGTGAGGCACGACCTGGCCAAGGCTGTTTGCCCCTGTTTTTGTTGAGGTTGATGGTTATTCTCAAATAAACGGGAAATGATTCCTCCTTGGCATGAAAACAACCTGGAAATATTTACAATGTGTTTATGGAATCCTACCCATGCACACACTTGGTTTGTAACCCATTCCTGTGAGGAATGATCAGCCAGAAGCTCCGGGGCCAAAAATCCCACTCTGTGTGACTGAGTTACTCACTCACCATATTTAATCTTGTTTGGGGTCTCTGTATCTGGGCTAAATTTTGGCCCAGGCTTTAATGCCAGCCCTGAGCCCCTGAGTCAGCCCAGCTGGACCTGGGACAGCTGTGCCAACCCACCCAGCTGTGCCAACCCACCCAACTGTGCCAACCCACACAGCTGTGCCAACCCACACAACTGTGCCAACCCACAGAGCTGTGCCAACCCACACAGCTGTGCCAACCCACACAACCTTTGGGGACCGGGGGACACTTTGCTGCTGCACGTTCTGACTCCCCTGAGCTACTTCTTGGGAATGTGGGAGCACCAAGTGCATCCCAACAGCTGGAAGTGACTCATTTGGAGCAGCTGGTGAGTCTGTGAGGTTTCCTCTCCCAAACAGGCTGTCCCAGCATGGCACTGTCACAAAACACTGCTCAGGTTGCCCTGGGGTCTCACTAAGGTCTGGGAAGGTGAGGGTTTAATCCTGTGGGACTGTCCTTTCCACAACCAAGTGGGTGTTTTTGTAGGAAGCATCACAAAAACCCCATCATTGTAGGAGGAAGGACTTGAAGACAAAAATTCCCAGCTCAAATCTGGAGTAGAGGCAGAACACCAGGGAAAACACATGGGAAAAGCTTTGGGGCCCCAGGCTTTGTGTGTTCCAGGCTGGAAAACAGGCACCAAACGTGGCTCTTTCCCACGTGAAGTTTGGGCACAACTTTCCTCAGGCTCTGTCCGTGTGTCCGCAGGGGGAGGCCTGACGTGGGTGTGGGGAGGGGGCCGTGGCCACACGTAATCCCCCTCCTCTGCTGTGGGAATGGGAATGCCACGCTTCTCCTCTAGGATTTCAGCTGCCAGCCCCGAGTCTGGGGGGTTCTGGCCGGGACACCCAATCCTGGGGTAACTGGATAGTTTTCCAAGCAGCAGCAAATGCTGGGAGCTCTGGGCCAGGCTGGGCCCCAGCCCCTTGTCTCAGCTGCAAGGAGATCTCCCTCCTGCTGCTGCTGGGGGTGAAACCAGAGACCTGCCTGTTCACAGAGCAGACAAACTGCCATCATTTTCAGTTCCCAACTCTTTTGTTTCTATCTCCTGAACTCCCTCTTTCCCCCTAGTTGGTGTTTACTCCTGCAGGGAACGGGCTCATGTAGAAGAGGAGGAGGAGAGGGTTGAGGTGTGATGGGTTTTTGCCTGTAATGCTGTGGAAGAGCTGAATGATGCTCAGCACGACAGAAAAGTTACACAGAGCAACCCATATAGAGACCTCAGTGAACTTTTACCACCGTGCTACATAAAAAAGGGCACTCCTAGGGGTTCTCACTCATCCCATTTGGAGTATTTCCTGTATCCTTCCACTAGGAACAGCAGAGGGCTTGGAAAGGCAAGGAAGGGTTGATAAGTAAATATAAAGCACTCATGAAATAACCCGGGTTAGCCTTTCCATGCATAAAAGAAATGGAAGAATTTATATGCTGATATCTTGGTCCTCTCATGATTAAAAGCATTAGGAAAATGGGAATCTCCCCTTCATGGGGGTGCAAAGCTCTCTTTTCTTCAGGACTGCCAGATAATGGATCCTCTCTTTCCCACACAAAGGGCTTATTGGCTCAGGACTATCTTCCCCCAGCCTGAGCCTGGGGGCAGGGTAATTTGGGATAGGGATAAGCAGAGAAAAAGCCTTGGCCTGGTCGTTTCAATGAGCCTCTGATTTAGTGAGGGGGACTGGGGAGAAGATGATGAAGCTCCAGAAATGGAAATTGCAGGACGGACTCGTGCCTTGTGCCATCACATGGATCCCATCCCCAACTTATTCTGAGGTGCTAAATTGCACTTGGGATCAGCTGAATTAATCACATGCCCTGGACTCTCTAACCTGGAGCCTGCCTTTGAATTCCAGGCTCTATCCTCATCTCCCAAGCCTGGTGCTGTCAGAAATCCCTTGTCAGAGAGATGTCTGCCTATCCCCCCCCAAATCACCCTGTCTGAGCCTCATGCCAGTCACACTTTGATATTTTGCCATTCAAAGCTAAAAGTGGGGGGTTTATACCATTTCAGAGAAGCTGCAAAATTTCCCTCTTTCCATTGACACTCAATGTTTGTTTTCACACTCGAGAAACCACAAGTTATTGGACCTTAAAACCCATAAACCTCTCTGATGTCCCTGTTTATTGGACTCCTCTCTAACCAGTTGTAGCCTTTTCATTTCAGATGCCCACCTAATTTCTCCTTGTAGTTTCAAATTATTTTGCATTTCCTCTCCTAAACATCCTTGCTGGCCACTCTGAAACAACTGCTGCAGTGCACTTATGTGTCTCCATATTCCACAAGTGACTGAGAGTAAAAGAAAAGGGATTTGGTGTCCCTCCAGGAGGAATACAAGTCCTTGCTGTTAATTTTCAGCATCCAATATGTGCTTTATTCCACTTAAAAGCAAATGTGCACTTGGAAAACAAGTTACAGCAAGTAAACCAAGGAGAAGGCTAAAGGCTCTGTCTAATGAGGTGACAGAAAATGAGAATTCTTTTCCCAGGATGGGGTTAGAGGGGGATGGAACGTCCTGCCTTCTCCACTCAGCTGAGAACATAAATCTGCTCCCACAACACATGAGCACAAGCTCTGCTCTCTCTGCACTTGCTGATGATGGAGGTTTAAACTCTGCCCTGAGGCTTGTTCCTGCCCCATGCAGCACTGGAAAGCCATGTACCCCCCTGGCAGCAGATCAGACCTGGGAGAGGCACTTCAGAGGGCAGCTGTGCTGAGGTTTTGGAGCACAGACCCCAAATGAGGCGATGGGTTCAGGCAGGGATGTGAAAATCAAGTTGTATTACAAAGGGTCGCTGCCTGGTCAACTTAAACCACAATTTTTTACAGCAGCAGATGGGAGTGAATACTTTCCTCCTTTAAAACTTACCCACACCTCTCATTCTGACCTCATGGAAAGCATTAGCAGAACTGTTTCCACGACAATCAGTTCCTCAAAACTAAATCCCAGACCTACATCCCTGTGTTTTGAGGAAGCTCAGATCCCTGGCACTTCCATGGGCCAGACTTGGACAAGCTGAGTCCAGCTGATCTCTGAATCAGCCAGTCACAAATCACGGGTTACTTCTGGAATAAGTGTGCTGTCCTTAGGCTAAACTCCACAATCAGAGGGATTTTGGGCTCTGGAATTCTTTTGGAGGGCTGAGCAGACCAACACCAGTGCTCTGCATCCTGGTGGTGGTTACACCGCCTCAACCTGGACGTGGCATCCACCAGGACACAAACGCTCTGGCAGAACAGTGTCAACCAATTAACTAATTGCTTTAACTAGGCTGCCAACTTCAACTAGACCTCCAGACACCCACAGCACCTCCCTCCTCAACCAGAAGGCGCCGTGACATCCTGAAGCTCGCCCTGCTCTCAGAGGCTCTGGACCAGGCAAACACTGCCAGGCAAAGGCAGGGGATGGAAGGAGGTGCCATACCTGTGGAGAGAGGCCGTTGCTGACGGGGTTCATGTGGTTGGCAGGAGCTGCAGCGTTCATGAAGCTGTCGGAGTAGCTGGAAAAGCTGTGCCGGGCTCCGTAGGCCGAGCCGGTGTCGGCGGCGGCGGCGGCGAGTCCCCCCTGGTGCATGGTGGAGGGAGGAAGGGGCTGGGGTCTGTGCACGGTGCTCCCCCCGTCTGTGGAGAGAGTTCAGGGGTCAGCAGGGCTGGGCTGTTGCAGTTGGGGCTGGGAAAGGGGTCGTTGGGTTTGGCCATCCCAGGAGAGCTGCTGGGAGGCAGCGTCTCCCTGCTCCACTGGTGGTGGGATGGGGCAAAATCTGTGGGGTTGGGGGAAAAGAGGTGAATTTTCACTTCATGTGCTCTCAAAAAAAAGCCATGAATTCCTTTGTAAAGGCTGAAGCCAACTGGAATTGGCAATATCACAGGATATGTTGGGTTGGAAGGGACCCACAAGGATCATCAGCTCCAAGTCCTACCCCTGCACAGGAGCCTCCCCAGGAGTCCCACCATGAGCCTGAGAGTATCATCCAAATGCTTCTTGAGCTCTGTTCCACTGAATCCCAGTATGGAGCTTTATCCAGAACGAGGGACCACCTATAGGATTCCCAGTTTGTGGTTTGTGCTCATCATTTCAAACAGAGCAGAGCTACAGTCAGGACACACCTTGACACAGCAGAAAGGACCATGAGACAGAGGAGAAAACTGAGGAGTTTCCACTAATTTGAGGAAAAAAACTGGTTTTCCCAACTAAAAATGTATTACAGGATACTCAGCAGGATGTCATGAATGAGAAAGGGAAGGGACATTGGGATGATAGAATCCTATAACTAATCCTCACTGGAGGATGCAGGACTTGGAGTGTGTTGGCACATGGAGGAGTGGGATACACGCCTTGGAATGGGAATTGCTTGTCCCCAAACACACAGTTCCCTCCAGGACAAATGGGATGAGACAGGGACAGGGAGGTGGCTTCAGAGACTGTGGTGCTGGGGACAACCTGGACATGGGACAGAGCCACTTAATCCGGGTGAGGAGCTGTGGGACAGCAGGTTCCTGCTGCTGTGCTTCTCCATCCTCAGCTTTGTAAAGCTGGAGGGGACTTGAGGTGACAAAGCCTGGCTTAGGAGTGGGCCTAGAGAGCGGTAGGTGGCTTTGGGGTCCCTGGCAGGACAAGGGACCAGCCCTGTGCTCTGTCTGGCTCAGGTGATGAGAACAGGGATTGTAGAACCATAGAACAGGACAGGTTGCAGGGGATTTAAGGATCACTCCATTCCACCCCTTGCCATGAGCAGGAACACATTCCACTCTCCCAGGTTACTCCAAGCCTTGTCCAACCCGGCCTTTCAAGCCAAAACCAGAGAGCCCAAGCGAAGAGAAGCAGCCCAGTCAAACGTGCTCACCTTGGGAGATGGTGGTGGTTGGGTAGGTGGAGTCTGGCAGCTGGTAGGGGGGCAGTGTGGGCATTCCTGTGGGTGGGAACCCCCCCGGCAGCAGGTGGTTGAAGGCTGCCAGCTGGTTGGCTCCTGCCTGTTTGCGCCACCTCGCCCTGCGGTTGCTGAACCAAACCTGGAGGGGAGAGGAAAGGCCACATGTGACTCCCTGAGCTGTTGTCCCACCTCCCTTGGGCTCTGGGTGGGAACACGTCCCACAGCACTGGCCAAAGCTGTGCTCAAGTCGCTGCCTGACTCAGATTTGTGGTTGCCTCCATTCCTTGGGTTCCTTTTGGTTGCTGAACCAAACCTGGAGGGGAGAGGAAAGGCCACATGTGATTCCCTGAGCTGCTGTCCCACCTCCCTGGGTTGCTGGTGGGAACACATCCCACAGCACCGGCCAAAGGTGTGCTCAGGTTGCTGCCTGACTCAGATTTGTGGTTGCCTCCATTCCTCGGGTTGTTTTGGTTGCTGAAGCTGGAGGGGAGAGGAAAGGCCACATGTGACTCCCTGAGCTGCTGTCCCACCTCCCTGGGCTCTGGGTGGGAACACGTCCCACAGCACTGGCCAAAGCCACGCTCAAGTTGTTGCCTGACTCAGATTTGTGGTTGCCTCCATTCCTTGTGTTCCTTTTGGTTGCTGAACCTGGAGGGGAGAGGAAAGGCCATGTGTGACTCCCTGAGCTGCTGTCCCACCTCCCTTGGGCTGCTGATGGGAACACGTCCCACAGCACTGGCCAAAGCTGTGCTCAAGTTGCTGCCTGACTCAGATTTGT
>WEIV01002576.1:1841-33874 GCA_013390005.1 Calyptomena viridis
CCTCTTTGCCCCTATTCTACTGCTCTACTGTTTCTTAATGCTAACTAGAATGATGTTGCCTTTGTTTTTAAAATTAATTTAATAGTTTTTATGCTTCTAAGCACTACATCCGAGTACACTTTCTCTCCTCAGGAAGAAAGTATGCCAAAATGCTTTTCTGCTTTTGGTTTCCACCAGTTTATTTTTTCTCTTCAGGGAAATCATAGAATCATAGAATTGTNTTCACTCCTGGAAGAATCTGAACTCTTGAAAGCTTTATAGGATAAACTTAATATTGATGTTGCTTTATACTCAAATATAAATTCATCTTTCAAATTTATAGTCTGATATTCTTAATGACATTATTTGCCATCACTTATCTTCATTTTGCTGAAGTCCTGTGAGAGAAGGATACTGCAGGAACTTTTTAGGCTTATGTAGGCAGCTATGTTTAGGCTTTCAGGGTACCTTTTGGTATCCCCGTTTCATAAATTCAGATTCCTTGTGGTACCCACTTTTCATTTTTTTTTTAATTATAAGTGATGATAAAATAACTTTAAAACTACGATTTGACTGTATTCCCATAACAATTAATGGATGTGGTTTTGAAGAAGGTCTCTCTAATCTGCTTCTTTCTGCTTTTTCACAGGGGTGGAATAGCAGGAAGAAGTCTCAAAATCTTGAAATAGTTTTGTTTCTGTACTAAAATATTGTAGGTATTAAACAGGAATGAAGTCTTTTTGTTGAAACACAAGGAGTTCTGTAGTACAGATCAAGTTATATTGAGTGTACTTGGGAAGAGACCATGTTATATAGAGAGTTAAATAATTTCTATCAAGTGGAACATTTTCTGGGACCACAAACTAATTTTTGAAAACATATTTGTTAGTTATCAGATGTCGTAGTGTCTGTAGCAGTGGTTTATTAAATAAGGATAGGTGATGATTTAGGGTTGACCAGTGAGTTTGGAAAATGCATATAATTTCTAAGTAGTCATGCCCTCTGGTTATTAAATTTTAAATTCTAGCAGTTCATATAAATGTGTGGTGTTCTTTAACAGGTCAGAAGCATGGTTATCAGGAGACATGCTGAGGAATTACCCTGGTGTGACCTTGTAACTGGTGGATTTGAAAAGCATTAAGCATTATTTGAACTGGTTCAGTACTCTGAAGGCCTCTTAATTGTACTGCCAGTATTCTTTTCCTTAAAAATTCTAGTGAAGGGGGATGTATTCTGGAGTGCTTGTCTCAGTTATGCACTCGCACAGAAGGTTCTCACTGTGCAGCTATATTGTAACTTAAAATAATTTAATTTGTTTACTTGTTTGTTTTTTTAAATTTTGAGTAAATACTACAACTTTCCATCCACCAAGCAAATAGCTGTTGCTTTTGATTAGTAACTAAAACCTTGGCAAGTATGTAAATTCCTCAGCAGGGCACTGGTTTTGAATAGCTACTTATGTTCCAATGAGAAATCTTTTGAACAGATTGTTTTAGAGCATGTGACTTTTATTTTTTTAAAACTTTTTTCCTGCTTCTGTACTACATTATCTGCGCTGATTTACTCCTTTCCTCCAGGAAACACATTTGCATTAAAGATCCGGTCT
Organism: Calyptomena viridis; assembly: GCA_013390005.1. Classification (NCBI taxonomy): domain Eukaryota; kingdom Metazoa; phylum Chordata; class Aves; order Passeriformes; family Eurylaimidae; genus Calyptomena; species Calyptomena viridis. The sequence goes on from WEIV01002576.1 coordinate 3,427, forward strand.
GCTGTTTATTTAGTTCCTGCTGCTTATTGCTTCCATGGGGTCCCCTTTGACCTTACAATTAACAGAAAAATAACTGATATCCTGGGAATTAAATCAAGAAGAAATTAAGTACAAGGAGCTGATAAATTGTGATGAATTCTTTCACTGATGAAACTTCCATTTGGACATGCAAAGATCTTCAGTAATTAAAAATACCAAACAAACCATAAGGGACATGTTTTTCATAGCACCTCTGATGCTTCATGTAAGGCTTTAAACTACAAGAGTCAGGGATAACACTGGTTCCTATTGTTAAATGTTGGCTTTGTAATCAGAAAAAGTTCAGTATTTTCTGGAAGGTGCTCTAACTTGGCCTGAACCAATTTTTTTTGATCTGAGCTGTTTTGACTAATTGACTTTTAGGTAGAACAGTTGCATTGCACCATAGCATTTCGTAGTCTCAGCTGATATACCCTGACTTCTATTTTAATTTGTTCAGCTGGTGTAAGGATTCCAGCTGCAATTAGTGCAATACTGAAATAATAGTAAGTATGAGAGGTCATTCAGCTTGCTTTTAAGCCTAATCATATACAGTGAATCCAGTGAAATAACAGCGATAGTTCTGCTCTGTTGGTTTCTTTAAATTGTATAATAATATTAAAATTTTGTTGGAAACAAACAAGCCTGGTGAGAGATAAAACTGCCATATCAAAGAATTGAAAGGATTAACCACAATGTTATCTACTTAGTGTCACTTTAAATGTCTAGGCTTGGTAATTTGGTGTGTTTTGAACATAACAGTGCCAAGTTTGGAGGCACAGGATGTTTAGAAAGAAGAAGATGATTTACATCCCTCAAGCTTCCGTCAGTGGGAGTTTCAGATTTGAATTTGGCAATAAAAGATTGAGATTTTTTCCAAAAGAGCTACATGATAAAAGAGGATGGGGTACCAAGGCCTAAAGCTGGATTCTTTGGCAACTACTCTTGTATGTACCTTTTCCAAAATGGAAAGAACAATTAAAATGATATGAACAGAAGTGGACAGCCTGAAGAGGCAGTTTCATCCCTCCAATGAAGAAGGTAAGAATTGGCAGTGTTAAGTTTTTGGTTGGACTAGATGATCTCAATGATCTTTTCCAACCTAAATTATTGTATGATTCTATGGTTTCTTTCACCCAGTCATTTATCAAAACTGATGCTACAAGTGATGCAGCTAAAGTTATGCACTCACGTAGTTGGAGCTAAAGAAAAGGCCCAATTACTGATTTCTAAGAGGGAGAGAAATGATAGCTCAGCCTAGCTGTGAAATTAGTCTTGCAGTTTTCTTAGAAACTTTTGTTATTGTTACAATTCTTTGCTTTTGACAGTCAGCTGGTGTTCTTATTAGCCACCTTCGACACCAGGAGGCTAAGAGTATAGAATATTTTTAAAGGCTTCTGTCTGTACTTGCAGTCTGAAAAAATGTTTCACGTAGCCCGCAATGTTACTGTGACAGAGGTATCCCCTGTTCAACTCTGTTCCACATCAGCAAATACACAGAAAATGGAATTATGAGACAATAATGGTGAGCTTTAAAGCCGTGTAACTGCATGCACAGAAATAGAGTGAAGCGTTTTATGAACATCTACTGTTTAGCCATATTAATTTTTCTTTTTTGTTTAGCAAAGAGATTGAGCCAGGCTGCTGGTGAGTTATTTAGAAGGTGAGGTATTGTAATTCATACCATGATTAGCAGTGAGATGCAGTGAGGTTGTGTAGCCAATGCCTGGTCTTTAGATTGAGAAGATGGTGAAAGGTTGGTGGACCTTATGAAGAGGAGGAGGAGCAGGAGGGTGGAGGCATGCAGAACCACTCAGTCTGTTTCCTCTGTTTTTACCTCCTGTAACCCCTAATTTGACAGGTGAATTCTGGTAACTCCTAGCAGCAAGTCACAGCTTGTTTGATCCTCTGTACATATATGAAGTGACAAATAAAGCTGTAGCCTATTTTTGTTGTCCTTATCAATATGTCTGAGTCAATACCAGGACAACTTTGTTCAACAAACTTAATTTGTGGCTGTCCCAGAACTTTCAACACAGAACCACTTACGTATTATGGTAGCTGTAGTTATATGGTTACATTAGTTTTCCTTCTACATTCACTGCTTAGTTCTACTGAAATTGTTAAAGAAGTCTTCATGACTTCTGAGTAGAGACTGAGTAGAAGTTCAGGAGTGGAAATAGCTTTTTGATCCATTTGATCCTATTGATAGCTGTTATTAATCTTTCTTTTAAGTTGATAGTAAAATAAATTTATTTCTGCTGGAACAATGGACAAGGCATAAGTTTTAATCATGTCAGCAAGAGACAGAGAGAAGATTGTTATATATGATGGGGTTTCTGCATCATAGTTTTTGGACTCCTTCTGGCAGTGATATGGTGATAGTAGTCACCTGTGAAGTTTTTAATTTGTCAGAATATGCAAGATAGTTTTTGCATGTGTATTTAACTTACGCTGTCAAGCATACCATACTAGCAATGCAGATATCTATTTTTGTCTCTTTTGGATTTTTTTTTTTGATCATGCAGTAATTGGTTGCTCATTTAGAGAGAGACATTTGTGTTCTAAAAACAAATGACACACATGCAGCTGTGTAGCCAAGTGACCCAGAGGAAATGAGTTCCCATGATCTATGTGTATATGTAAGTGATAGGGACCAGAACTTTGTCCAATAATTCAGTTTTGCCTGGCCTCAAGGGAGTATGCAGCCATGCTCTTTGTGTAACTCTCCGTGGGAATATCAGAATGTCCCTCACAGTGCTGGCTAAGAATTATTGTGTCCAGGGTTTTATTTTGCTTTTTAAAATTTTTTTCTTATATCTAAATTCCTGTGAGTTGTGCAGAAATTTGGACTAAATATTGATTGCAATTTGAGGAAGGCTGTAAAATTGTGTGATACTGTGGTTGTTAAGAATTGGACATAAATGTTTTGCATTGCAGTGACAAAAGCTATGCAGCCATTTAATTTCTGTCCTTTACGTTCTTGAACAATATTTCTGTTCTAGGATATTTCAAAAATGAAGGGAACCTATTTAGTTATCTGCATAAATAAATAGATATGAATTTCTCAGATACATGATATGTGAAAACATACGTTGTATGTGTTTGTTTTGTTTGTTTTACTTTGGGTGAGACAGGGCTAGGATAGGCAGGATTGTTTCTTTGATATTTGATTTTATGCATTAAAATTTTAGTATTTGATTTTTATTTTTTTTTCCGCTTGGGGACATTGCGCGTGTGTGACCTCTCATCTAGAACTGAAAATTCTTTAGTGGCATATCATAGACCAAGTGCTGTTCCAGTTACTGAGCAACTGTGAAAGCTTAATGCATTGGCTAATTTAGAAATTGCGATTAGCAATTTGATTTTTAGAACAAAGAAGCCTATTTGTAGCATTATTAGATTGTATCCAGTGTGCCTTTTTTTTTCTAAAATTGTTATTTTATTTAAAATTAATGAACTTCACTTCTATTAGTTGTATCAGCACATGATCTTGAAGTGTTATGTGTAAACAGCAACATAATTAATGTAATTGATGGACTGGGAAGTAATTGTATCAAGTGTTGTCAGTATGGTTATTCAGTGTCTACAGGCCAACACTTCAGTAGAAGCCTTCTCTCTTCCAATTGAAGCAGAGGAAATAATAATAGAGAAATCTTTATAGTAATAAGTATTTTCTCTTGTGTTTTGTGTTTGGGTGGTGGTTTTTTTGGTTTATGTTTTTTGAGGGGAAGGTGCCTTAATTACTTTCTACTAAATATATGATTTTTAAGTGATATTGACAGCAGGTACTGAGGTTTTGATACCAAAATCAGTTTATTTTACCAGTTCACTAACTTTTTAATTTAGTATTTGTCAGGCGTATGTTCTGAAATAATTTATTGGCATGTAGAGTGCTTTAGTATGAGTCTACAAAGTAGGTAAATAATATACTCAAATCAAATTTGTATAGCATTGGCAATCAATGCTATTACATAATCATCTACCTTATCCAATGTTAAAGTCACACCTGTATATTGGTGTATTTCTTTGCCAGTATATGTGTTTCTTTGCCATCATGCTATCTAATAGCAAAATAATCTCCATATACAAATAGTTAAAAAATACAGGGAGTAATCTTGTAGCAGAAAGAATGGCTTATGTTCCACTTGTCAACAAGTTGGAACAATTACCAGTCCACTCTTGAAGTTCTGTCTGAGGGAATAAAACTTTCTATTTTTTAGAATTCGTGCCCTCTGGAGTAAGAAAAGATGACAGAATATGAACTAGTGTTCTAATTTATATTATGGTGCAACTGAACTGAAATACATATGTTTATTTTCTTTCAAAGGAAGATTGTTACTGACAATACTTTCAAACTGAAAACTTAAAATTATCCAGGACTTCAGCAACTAAAATGGTTGCACATAGTCATATATTATCTCTTAGCTCAGAATCTACTTAAATGTCACATTTATACCTTGAAGGGGCTTTTGTTTTATAAAGTAGAAAGTAACTGTTGCAATCCTGGATGACCTCCAAATCTCCTTTGAAAATCAGTTACTTCACTAAACGAACAGGAGTAGCTCTTTTTGCAAATGTTTTTGCTTTTAACTCAGATTTTTGGTAGGGATTTGAAATTTGGGGGAGAAGCAGCCAACGAAGCAGATTAAGTAGGCTCCAAAGTCTAGCTTTGAAATATTGCTGTACTAAGTTGTCTATTTTGGATGAAATTATGCATGATTTTTTTATATATGAGAATGAAAGTATTTTAAGTGAATGTGTTGAATGCAGTGTTAAGACTTTTTAATATATTTTAATATATTTTTCACAAGTCCTTCCTTTCAGAGGAAAATAGTTATCAATTCCTAACCTGTATCTACAATAGTATTCTTGTGTTACTGCTCTTAAATACTATTTTATGAATTCATAAAATACCATGACAATTCTGAAGTAGGTGCCTCTTTTATGGTGTGCTTTATATTCTAGGGATATTTGTTTCTAGACAATACAATGCTTGAAGAGAAACTAATGAACCACTCTTCTGTTTTATACAGATGGGATTAGATATGCTCTGATTTGCCCGGAAAAGAATAAGCAGCCAAGTAGTTTCAAAATACAGCCTACCTGCAGTGCCACCCTGTGGCTTTCTTTTTTCATGGCTTCTATTAAACCAACCAGTTTCTGTTGCCTCATCCCCAGAGGGAAAATTACTTCTAAACTTCTCAAACGTCTGTGCTCCTGGCTGCAGACCTGGTCTAACTGGGAGACTACAGCACTTTTTTTTGCCTAGCTTCCATGTTATTTGTCCCTGCTGAAAACTGCTTAGATGGAGAACCAGAAAGAGGATTTCTGAGCAATACTGGTTTATTCACCTACCACATCAAAACACTAAGCAATGGCTGGTTTGGTCATTGAAAAGCAAAGATCACGTTGCATCTGGAAACCAAAACGTGTCAATTCCAGCAGTAACTTGGAGGATTATGTTAATTGGTCTCATCAGTTCCGGCAATGTTGTGTATGCAAATAGTTTGTTTCCAGGTAGTCAGTTTTGTACGAAGATGGTTTACCTTTAAAATTAGATTGTCTAGGTAAACACAGCATTGCTTATGGACATAGTTGATATTATTTTGTATTCGAGACGTCTGCATTTTTGTTGACTTTATCTGAAGGATGTCAGAGAGATTTTGTTTTTAAAAGCAGCATTATGTTTTGAGGTAGTTGTGCTGTGCCTTCATGGGGTAAGCACATGCATATTTAAGACTGGTTTTCACATGTGAAGAGTAATATAATGTTCAGGATGTTTCACACGAAGCCGTCATGCAGGAAGGAACTTTTCAGCACTGGACCTACTTGGTATGCCTTGCAGAGGAGAACCTGTTTTCTCCCTTACAGCCAGCTTAGTTTTACAAGCATCTCTGATCTGTTTTTTTTTTACTGCTATTCTGACAGGGAACAACAGAACAGTCTCTTTTGCTCCTTCTGCCAAATGGGAGCAGTAACATCACCACTCAGTGCAGGCATCAGAAGCAGTTTCCTGACCTTACTGCCGCAGCCCACTCCCTCTCTCCAGTACCCCAAAAGCTGGCCTGCTACTCCTCTAGTCCAAGGACAGTGTTTGGATACATTTTTGAGTGTTTAAAATCGGTCCTTTTAGTGTTGTAAGAGCTTTTACTGTAATACTTTGAACACGCTTTCAGTATTTTCTTGCTGCAGCAGTATTTAGTTTAACGAAGGGCCCTTCCCACGCTGGCTTTGCTCTTGGCCTGGGCACTGCCTCGCTTGACTCTCACTTGCTGCCTCTGCCCCAGAGCTGCTCACGCTGTGCGGAGGCAGGACGAGTGACTAAGGGACAAATCAAGTCAGGGCTAGCAAAGCCTCGGCATGTGTTATTGAGACACATCTGCACTTCAGCGTCTTCGTTGAGGGCTTTGTATTTTTCTGTAAGAGAAAACGAAAAATTTGAGAGCATGGTGAGTATCAAGCTATGTATTTAATGTGTCTAGGCTTTCTCTGATAAGCAGGTTCTTACACTCACATTTGTCTCCTAATTACAAAAGTTATACTTGGCCCTTTCTGGAAAATGAGTTTTTCTTTTCCCAAATTCACATGTTTTGTGTGTAAACTGTAAGTAGAGGAGTAGGAATGTGGGTTTTGAGTTCTTGCAGAATCTTGAAGCCAGCAGTGTAAATACCTGATACTACTGTCCATACTTGTAGGTTGTACCGTTTGTTGGAAAGCCTTCTAAGTCTTAAACAGTGAGAATTAAAAATGCAGTTTACTTCTTCTAGTGTTGGCAGGAGAATTTCCATTCTTTGACAAGAAGTGTTGTGCTTTTTTTTATTTTGTTATTATAAATGCAGTGTGTATCTAAACAAAAGGATGAACAAAAGGCTTAAAAAGAAACAGTTAAGATATCGTACTTTATTTTTGTAAAACAGTTTTGAGTGGTTTAATACTTGCAGTTAAATACATGTTTTTGGAACTCTGGATTTCCAGGTAGGAACAACCAAAGATAGAATTTTTTGTGTTTATTTAGGAAGCTTATCTGCTCTTTCTACCCCATATCAAGCTTCTGCCATATTTGGGATATGTAAACTAAAATGTCTGTGATTTAAGGTAGTTATTGCAGAAACTCTACATTGCATTGGAAGGAGCAAGTTAATTGTACTTTAGATTTTGAAATTTGTTTTTCAAATGACTCAAATGTAAGTAATGGACAATTTTGATAACTCTTTGTTAAAACAAAGGTCCTGACTTGAGTCCTTCCTGTATTAGAATTTTCCTGGCAAAATTTCTCACTTCAATATGTTAGATCACAAAAGGACTGCAATTTTATTTTAAGGAGATACATTTAAAAACTTGTATTATCATAAGTCTTCAGCATTGTGAATAAAAGCCTGTTAGTATCTCTGATGGTACTTTATTTTGTTGGGTAAGAAAATCTCTGCTTGCTGTTGTGAAAGTGAAATTCATGACTGTGCTTTAAGCCTGCCATATCTTTTTGATGGGTACTTTTGCTTATGTCTTTCTTTAAAGTAAAATTTAAAAAATTCATAAGCTCACCTGTGAAACTTTGTCTCTAGGAACCTTTATGCAAAGAAGCCCACAAGGGGAGGAGAAAACACAGCAAAAACCCAAACAAAACCCCCCAGTTTTGATACATGCTGTTCCTTCAGTTCTGGGATATGCTGTGTCTAACTTCAACTGTTTGATGTTTGATAGAAAAAATATTTTCCATAAATAGCCTCTTTTTATTTGCCTTTCTTTGAAGGCTTGCAATGTTTACAGGGCTAAAGTAAAACATGGAATCATTAAAACTTGGTGTATTGTATTCCTAAGTATAAAAGTAGAAACTAACAGGTAAAGCAGACCAAATGTTCTGTGACTGGTATGTAACTACAGTAATATAATGCTTTTTTAGCAGTAAATCAAGACAAGACTTCTAGAAACTTTTGTGAACTTACTGTGGCATAAAAAGCCTTTTACTGCACAAGTAAATATTTCCTTTTTCTCTCTCGCTTCTTTTTGTGGTCCAGCAGAACTCAGCTTCATTAAACTGTGCTTTTGGAATTTCTTCTTTCCTCTTGCTTTCATTCCTTTTGTTCTTTGTAAGCGTTTTGATAGAATTTCAGTGTTTGTAGTCCACACAAATAGAAGTGTTTGAATACTTGTGTCACCACTTCTGAGTTGGTAAAAAAATCAAGCTGACAGTCCTGCTCCATGAAAAGCTTTTAAATACTTGGCGTATATTAATATACAAAATTTTTTAAGCATGTTTTGTACTATTGCAGAGGAGATAGTCTGCACTGTGGGATGAGCTGTACACCCATGCAGTTAGGGAAGTTTATGGACCAGATTATTTGGAGTGTCACATGCAGCATGCGCAGGACAACCAGGGGATCAGTCCAGCCAGCATGAATTTGTAGAAGGCTTGACCAGGCTATAGCAAAGGTTAGTGGCTGTTGTTTACCTGGACCTTAGCAAAACCTTTGACACCATTTCCCACAACATTCTCCTGGAGAAACTGTGTCTGTTCCTGGCTGGGATGGGCATACTCTGTGCTAGGCAAAAAACACATGTAATAGAGACCAAGTATGACTGGAGCACTTGTAGATTTGAATATTACTCTAGAATTAGGATTTGAAGCAGAGAAAACCAAATGAGCCTTTAAAAAAATTTGTCTCAAATAACGTTTTCAGTATGCTGACCTGTTACATTTGGTCTTCTTTGAGATATTTTAAACTGTTTTGTTAATGGTACTGTACCATCTCTGCTGTATCTAGAATGAAGTCTGTATTTTGGAGGGTATATTTTCTTATCTTTTATTTTTTTGGCTTTGTCGTTTTGTGCTTTCTTCTTTAGAGTGCTAGAGGGAATTCCCAAACATAAGTAGGAGTTGGTGTGATACACTCTGTTTAGTTGCCTGCAATACTGATTCCAAAGATATGTGCTTATCAGAATTAAGAAGCTTATGTGTGTGTGTAGCAAGTAAGAAAGAACACTTTATTTCTTCCTCATTCCTGTCTCATGGGTAGCAGGGAACCTGAGGCATATTCCTTCCCATGTGCCAACTTTGCAGCTGTGGACTTTTGCTCCCCAGACAACTGCTTACCCCTCTGTAATGAAGGCCCTCCTGTGAATCAGTTTTAGCTTCCACAGAACAAACTGATCTGAGTTGTTTGATGTCATCATTAAAAGGGGAAGACTTTTCATTACAAACTTTAGTACTTAACTCAGTGCAAATTAACTGTATAATTTTTCCATTGTCTCATGTTTACTTCGCTTTGAGGAAGTACCTGAAGCTTGCATGACAAAGTTTATAACTGTAGTATAATGTTTGCTCTTTTTCTTTCTGTTTTTTCTTTTAATCATCTGATAAGCACAGGAACACAAATGATTAAGAGAACACCACCAGATACATTATTCTGAAGAATGGAGTGAAGGATTGCTGGATGAAGCAAAACACAAGGTGTCTTTGCTTCACAAACTGTTTAGCATTGAAACATTGCAATTATTTTTAACTTTTTGTTGTAGAAGGAGAAGAGCAAGTGTTGCTGAACTTGACCAGTGGTACAGGTTTTTAAAGACTGCATTATACTATGTGTAAATATTCAGAACAAGGAACTTGTTTAACTTCTTATTAAAGCTACTGCTAAATTTCTTACAGCAACAGTGCTACAAAAAGATCTGTCAAAGTACAGATTGTTCTATCAAGGAATGGATATGATTATGAAAACTTGTATGTGAAACTGGATGTGAACATTTCTGAATTAAAACATTGTATTTTCAAGAAGAAAATCAGTGTGGGAGCTTTATTTTGTCTGTCATTTTTTTGATTAACTTTCTAGGCCTCTAGAAATCCTGAGAGTGATTTCAGGAAGCACAGAAACTGTTTGGAGCTGTAATCCTCAGATCTCTAAAAACACCGTGGGTTTTTTTCAGTTCTTTTTTTTTTGGGTTTATCTGAATTCTGAATCCCACAGTGACATTTAGTGTTCCAGAAAGTCTTTGTTGTGCATGGCTTCTGCTTCCGCTGGTTAAGGAAGATAATGTTGTTTCAATTCTCCTTAATGTTGTCTAAATAAATTGTTGTCTGATGGTCTCCAGAATCTTACAGAATAGGCATAATAACGGTGTGATTCCTGGAGAATCCAAATTCTCTTTCCCTGTGGTTCTCTATCATAAGTGAGTTTGGTGGGCTTAAAAGATATTTTTAGCACTACAACTTTTAAATAGTTGGACAGTGTCTCTTTTTAACTTTCTAACTTCAGTCACAAGTCAAGTTTTCCACTGATGTTTTGGCAGCAGCTCTCCTCTTTTGAACCTCTAGCACTTCAAAAAGTGGTGTGGTTGTTTCCAGAGTTCTGTGCTCTGTGACAAGGGTGTCGCGCTTTCTCAGTATTAAAAGATTAAAAGCCATTCAATAATATTTTGGGACCTGGATCTGCCCAGTTCCCAGCTTCCCTGCTCTGTGACACCAAGTGTGGGTATCGGTTGTGTGGGGGGGCGGCTGCACCACCCGGTGAAGGCACGGCTGGGGCGGGGTTTGGCCTTAATCTTGTAGCATAAGTAGCACAGTAATGAAGGCACAGTGTCATCAGTTGGTAACTACTTTGTGGTTATTGAAATCTAGAGGGGTTTTATCCCTGAGTTCCACGTCTTTCACTACTAATTTAATTATAGTGTTTACTAAGGCAACTTATAGCTGGTGTTATGCCAGGTTGTGATAATAGCAGCAACTTAATTTATGGAAATCACCTGAATACAGGATTTGTGATGATTCTACTTTTTTTTTCTCTTTCTAGATCTGAGGTTTAGGGGTATCTTGGTGTGCTGTTAAGCATATGTCGATTTCAAGCATTTGTGGAGGATTATAAACTGGCATGGTAGCAGTAGACAAGTAGTTGTTGATCCTAGTGTTTTGGTAGTGTGTTTGGTGTAGTGTGTATTGGAAGAATTCTCCAAGTTGGTATCTCTAAAATAAAAACAAGCTGAAACTTCCCAGAGGCAGCTGAATTAGGCCTGTTCGTGGCTTTCCTGCCTACATGCTCTGCGAAATAAAATAATACAGTTGTTTCACAGACAGAGGGAGGGTTATAAAGGTAGCCTTATTCTGACATTAAATCTGTCTTGAGAGCTTTCCCAGAAAAATGAATATAGTAATTATATGATTAAACAATAAGGAAACTTTTTTGGGTTGTGCACTTCCTCAGGCTATTAACCTAACCACTAATTAACCAACAGGAAATTCCAGACCTGAAAGTTTCATTATTGCTATACTGAACTGTGAAAATATAAGTTGTTAATGAGGATTTCATTATAGCCATCTGTAGCTTGTTTTTAAATTGTGTCAAGGCAGGAAAACATAATATACCATCTGTTACATAGCTGTATCAAGCTGACATGAAAAATATTTGAAAAAAATCTCTCAGTTTACAACCTTGGTTGTCTCACTAGTCCCATGGCAGTACTACCACCGTGTAGTAACGTGTCGTCTAAATGATGTGTTTTGTTCAGTTTCTGTGTTGAAACTTGCGTACTTAGGGGGAGAAGAGCTGACTTCCCAAAATGGTAATTTCTGGGTGATTATTGACCCCTTAATTTCACTGTCCTACTGAAAGTCGTACTGTCAAGTATGTCTGAATATGTTGAGGGTTAGCTTGCAGGTTGTGTATTTTTTTTTTTTTTTTAATTTTTTTATTTAAGTGAGTAAAACTTCTGGATAGCTTCTGGTAGTATTCTCTCATTGTCTGACCTAGTGGCATGAATTGAAGCATTTTGCCCATCAGATGCTGGGGTTTTTTGCCACTCCTTAACCCTGGTGTTCCTCTATAGAATTTAGTCAACACAAACTTTCCTAAGTCCCCTGATTTGTGGTTCTCTTTGACCTTAAAAATGAAGGAATTTATAACGTACTACCATAAGAAATATTACAGAATCTTAATTGTCAGGTATCTGTAAGTGTAGTGCAAGTGGAGCCTTAGGTGAGAAGAAGGTTGTGGTTCTGTGCATCTCAGGGATGGGAGAGAGAATTGGCACAGAAGAAAATTCTGAAAAAATTTTGAGATAGGTGGATTCTTAGCAACTGTGATGAAATAATGGCTCTGGAAGGTAAAAAAATGTGCTAATGTTTGCATATTACCTTTTATGCTGGGCAGAGAGAGGAGATCTATAATGTGGAAATGAGGATAAAAGGTTGTAATTGAGGTAGAGACGTGAAAGGGTCATGCATCAGTTTAAGGGAAATCGTGCTGTCGATAGGCAACCCAAAATATGGGCTTGTCCTTTGGTATCCAGATGTTTTCTGAGTAGGAACTCTCTTTTTGCTCTGAATTTGCACAGCAACTAGGATGGTTTGGGTGAGCGCTTTTAAGTACTATCTTAGTATTCAGAACAAACTATAAATTTGATGACTGAATTTAAGAATGAAATCTGTTTCTCTGCAGACTGATGCAACAAGCACAGTTAGAATAAAATGAGGAAGTCTTTGATATAGCAGTGTATCTACAGTGTAAATGTCTTAGGGCTGTAAAAATATAAAGAAACTAAGGACTGTGCCGACCAAACATTTGAGGAATAGCGTAGTTGTGCTTGTCTTTCAAAAGGCTTCTTCTAGTCTCTAGCCCAAACCCTTTTAGAGTAACTAAACAAACATAGCATAAGATGGTGGTAAATCTAGCATAGTTACTTAATTTGACCCAAAATAGGAACAGAGATATGGGAAATGGTCTGCTATGAAAGAGAGGGGATGCCACGTCAGAGTTCAACAGGGATCTGTGCTGGAACTCTTAGTTCAACATGCTAATAATCTAGAAAAGCAGCTGAATAGTGAGTGAAAAATTATTATTTATAGAAATAAGAGGAGGCATGACTTAAGACTTGCAGAAGGATTTTACAACAATAAATGGATAATAAAATTAGATTAAATTTGCTTTAGATAGACTAAATACAAATCAATTTGTCATGTGCATTAGCAAAGGAATAGAGAAGAAAAGAGAAAACATGATTTTGCCAATGTATAAATCTATAGTGACGATCCAGTGCATACTTATAGTCTCTGTCATCTCCAAAAGGATACAGTAAAACTGAAGAAGGTTCAAGGAGAATCCAGAGGGATGGTCAAACATGTGGTATGGCTTTCATATAAGGGACATCAGAGCTGAGAGACCACATCATTATGTTCTTAGATTTACCTTTGTACATGTACCAGTTTGTCATCTTTTAACTGTTCCAAGTAAGTGAAAAGAGAACACACCACAAAATTGTCTAATGATGATGCATAAAATCCTTAAAACAAATGTTAAGTAATGGTAAAATAACTAAGTCCCCCATAACTGACTGATTATACAATCTAAAATCAACCTTCTATGTTGATGTGTTACTTGCACAGAAAAACAAGTTCTTGGTCTGCTTCCAAACCATTTGGAAGCCTCTTTTCTATGCTGTGTTCTCCAATTCTTTTTGATAGAACAAAACTATTTGCCTTTCTCTGGAGCCTTGACTGTGTTGGTCCATCACAGATGAGATGTCATCTCAGTAGGTGCAAAGCAGCTGAAGAAGTAGAGCATTTAATAAAGCAGGAATTTAATTTGGAGGAATGCCTATTCTTAGCCTAGTATTCTAGGTTTCCTGCTATTCTTGCTGCTTTCAGATTCTAGTTTCTCATGGATATTATTTAAAACAAAAAAGACTATTTCAGGATTAGATGAAATATCAGATAGTTTTACAAAACAGTCTTTTGTCTATAACAAGAGAGACAACAGATTCAGAGAGCTCTCAGCTTCACAGGTATGTCTCTGTTGGGGATTTTTAAAAACATGTAATTCTGAGAAGCTTTTCCATATGCAGATAACTAATGCACATCCATTGAGTTCTAACAGCCTATTGGGCTTTTGGCATTGTGTTTGGTGGTTTTTTTTTGTCTTTTGTTTTCTCCTCATTGCAAAAGTACTAAATGCTCTGGGTAATCCACAGACAAGTGAATCTGAAGGTATTAAAGATCTGAAGAAGGTTTTGTTTTATTTTCCTCTCTAGTATGTACAAATCTTCATAACCTTTTGGTCTTGGAAACAATTCTGTGGGTTAAAGATCTTGAAGCATCTGTACTAAAATATGACCTGTACAGGGATCTCTTTAAAAAATGTTTTGTATTTAGCAGTGTAGCAACATTCTATTTAGCAAAATTAGATTGTTTGCTTCTTCTAAAGCATACAAACAAGAAATAATAAATTTCAGTTTATGGTCCATTCACATACATTGTCTTTTGTTGCTGATGCTATTCAGTTGATGTTTCGTTTTTAGGAAGTGTTTGCTACACATCAATGCAATAATGAGTAATTTAAGCAGATGTTTTATGAAAAAACGAGAAGCACTTTAAAATTCTAATCCAAATTCTAACAAAACTTGTAAATTCTGTTCCCTTACATGATGTTTTATTGTTTTCTAATATCCTATGTAAGCTCTTCTTACCCCCCATCTTTTAAAAATTCTTCACATTTTATCTTCCACAAGTGTTCTAGGAACTTAAAAACCAAGCAAAACCACCACCAAAACAAACAATCAAAAAAATCTCCTGAAGAGCATAACCAAAAAACCCCTCAGTAGTATTTGTCAAGTGATATTGGTGGGGGAAATAGTTAAAATAACCTCTGTGAGATACAGGGAAAATAGCTAGGTACATACTAGTAGAAATGGAAAACCTTTCCTTCTTTCCTTTCAAGTTATCTGAAATGTTGGGCACTTGCATATTGTGGTCACCAGTATTACACCAGTATTAAATTAGACATACCACTCCCTGAATGAAAGCCATATGTTTTTCAACAGTGATAAATTTGGAGCTTAACCCGTGCAAACAGTAAAAAAAAAATTGCTAACTAGATAAACAGTATGTAAAATTTAGTACTCTAAGACAAGAGCAGGACTAAAAGATTTGATTTTTTTTATTGTATTAATTGTATGTTTCTAGCTACAGCCCTTAGACACAGATAGTAATTAATGCCTTCTAATGAAACTCTCAAGTGTTTTGTCCTGTGTAGGACATACTAGCCATAGGCAATATCGTGGATTTTTAGCCATTGTTGATACCCCGTCTGCACTGGAACCTTTACTACTGATGGTCTTGTCCTGCAAGCCTGGCTGCATCTGCATTACTGCCCTCCCCAGATTATCGAGCAAGTGAAATTGCTTTAGGGGGTTTTATTCTTTGTATGTTAACTCTTGAAGTTTGGTTGCAGAGTGCAGTCAACTTGGAACACAATCACGATTGATCTGATTGTTTGTTTCATTCAACCTTGCACACGTTTAGGCAAAGCTGACTTGGATTTGTGTTTTTTCTGGTGTAAGGGGGGGTGGATGCTGGCAACAAGACTCCTCCGGTAAGAAAGGTTAGATAAGGAACTGTCAGTAATGCTGTTCACTCAGCACACGTGCACTCAGGCAGATGTTATCCTCTCACTGAAGTGCTCAAGCCACTTCGAAACAGATTGTGGCTCGATACAGATCTAGAAGCAACATTTACCTGTGATAGAAACCTGCAGGATGTTGCCATTGATGACAGCACTTGCCCAGAGAGTTTGTTGTCTGCACTCCTTCCCGCTCCCTGGGCAGACTCGGCTGTGAGCAGTCCTCGCATGGCTGTGTGCATTAGGTTTGACTTTGGGGAAAGGTAACTGACTTGAGAATTGCTTTTAAGCAGCTTCTGGTTTTAATTGACCATGAGGTCAAACTTCTGTAAATTATTGTACTTCAAACACTGAGTTGTTTTTTTGTTTTCCTGATAGCAGAAATATTGTACTTTTGTTTGTGAAATTGATTTGTGAAGATCTTAAGCTTCAGTAATTTTGTAGGTAGTACTGATGATCAGATTAACTGGATGTAAATGGGTATTTACCTCTGCCATATAAATATTCCACTAACCACTAAAATTTGGTCTCTTGCGCAGTTTAGTTGGGTATCTTAGAGGCAGAGAAATGGAGAAAGCTAAAAGGCATGGAGTCCTAATCCTAAAAAATCCCATTAAACTTGTTTTGCAAAAATAAAAGGGGTGCGGAAAACAGGATTGAATTCTTTTTATGGTGTAAAGCCACAGAAGACATAACAAAGCTACTTAATACTCTCTTTTGAATTGGCTGAAGTAGATATGGCAGGATTACAGGCTATACAAATCTCTAGATGTACTCTGTAGGCTGTTTGGTCAGGTGGTGGGATTATAAATAGGTAGGCTTACTGATGTCAGCAGCAGTGGAAGGGAATAACAGTGAACTTGCCATGCACACACACAGTCCCTCCCTTCTACCTCCATATGCTATTGAGAGAAACTCACCTGATATTAATGGAGAAGAAGAACCTGTGCTATCTTGGAGGTAAGCAGAAAAGTAGTATAATCAATTTTAGATATTACTCTTCCTTCTTGTTTAGATGATGAGCAGAATGGCTTCAACGTAATGTTTATGTTATCTTACTTGTCCTAAAGTAAGGACTCACTTGCTGTAAGGAAAAATATTTACCAATAATTATATACCTGCAGCAGCATGTAACTCCTTGTTCTTTGAGGGAGTGCAGAATTTGCACGTAAGGCAGTAAATAAATTGCCAGAATATAAGTACAGGCCTGTAAGAAGAAAGAATAATTCATGTCTTTTGTCCTTTTTCAGATAAAGCGTGTCAAAGGTACAACAGCTTTTTAAAATCCCACTTCTGGCTCAAAGATGGAGTGTATAAAGACCTGTAAATTTAACCACATGGACAGATTGCTGAAATTTCAGTGGTACATTTCTGGGTAGAGAAGCTGTTGCATATTTTATTTTAAGTTGATGATTGGTGCCTAGAAACTCGATAATCTAATTTATTTTAAATGAGGAATGCTGTTATTTCATGCAGACTGTAAGGCTCTTCTGATTTCTTTGATTTGCTTTTTTCTGATTTTGATCTAAAATTTTGTTTGGAAAAAAGCCACTAGTTGCTTGTAATAACTTGTAAAAGCCAATTCTTTTAACATTCAATATAGGAGAGTCCTTTCTGTGTATTCTGTGTATTCCTTGATTATTGTATATGACTTCCATTTACCATGGAAAGTATTAAAACAATTTTATAATACCTAAATGGACTAAATACCTAAATAACTGTACAATGCCAAGATATACTTTGCTTACAGCAACAAAGAATTTAAAAAATAGTGTTCAGTTGAACTTCTTGTAAAAATCTGTATGCTACTGGCACTAAATCATCTTTTAGCATGGTAAAAACAGTCAAGTATACTGGCTGTGAACTTGTGGTAGTGAAAGTTGAAAAGGATGTGGATGCGAATACAGCAGCAAAGCATAGTAGTTAGAGCAAATTATTATCAGCATAGCTGTATAGGAAAGTTTCTTTACATTCCTCAGAGCAGACTGCTGATAATTGTAATCATTGTTATATAAATAAGAATTTTTTTCCTGCTAATTTTTAATGCTGAAATCCTGTACCCTTTTGCAGAAAATACAGAGGCTTTCTAATGGATGTGATGGGTCATGTTACCACCATCATGCAGGGAGCCAGCTTTCTTCAAAGAAATACCTTCCTTCTTCCTTGTCTGTTGCAAGCATCCGGTTAGAAATGGATCCAGGAGATTTTGAGTTGCAGATGAAAGCAGAGAAAGGGGCTAATGACAGCTCTTGGGTGTGGATTGGAATGAGTTTGGGGAGGACATCGGAGCATTCGTGTGAGGCCCTGAATGGCCAACCAATGAGGGAGTTAAAGTAGAGGAAATGGGAGGGAGCTCCTGCTGTCAGGGGGTGCAAAGGTGGTTGTGAAAACTGCTGGTGAGGCTTATGCTGTGAAGAGAGCTGGGATGGGACTCCTGGCTGTGCCTTGTACCACCCATCTTCCCTCACGTGTTGTGTAAGAGATGAGACTGGGGCTCCAACAGCAGCCCTGGCATTTGAGGAGGTAGTAAATGCGACCCTGTTCCTGGAGGTAAAAGGTTTTTCTGCTTTGCTTTCTGAGGAGGATGCAGGCAGAACAGCGAATGTTGAGGAGGAAGCTGTAAAAAATGAGCAGGAAAATCTGGTGGCAGGTAGGTACTCAAAGCATTTCTTCTTAGTCTTGCAAGCAGTATTTCTGTTTGGGGAGCTATAGCTATTTCATACTTTGACAGAAATCTCTGTATTACATCCTACTTTTAAGGGAACTAACTGCCAAGATGCTGTTCTTACAATCTAGTTAAGAAAATGTGTGGTTTAATGCAATTTATGAGCCTAAACTTATTTTTCTCTTTAATTTTCTTTCCTGTAACAAACAAGGATGCCTTGTTTGCTGACGTGGTTGGTTGTGTAGGAACTCTGTCCATTCTTCACGTGTCACTTCACATCATGCATCTGTGTGTGTATAGGAAACTTTTCCTGATTCCCATTCCCTTTCAATGCTTAATGTCATCACTGTTCTTCAATTTACTAAACCCTTCTGTTTCTTGATTATGCAAACATTCAAAACCAAGCTGTAGGCAGATAAAGGACATAACAGCTAGGAGAAGGCTTCAGATGAAGAACTTGCTACAAGGGAGAAAGCTTGTTCTGTTCCACACACCGCAGGAAAAATTAAAATTAGCTGTAGTGCTTTCCAAAGTTGCATCACTGTGCTTTTTCAGTTATTCTTCTTGTGTCTGAATTTTCATCTGGGAAATGGACTGTAGCAGTTGAACCCAATATTCTTTAGCAGCTAAAGAAGAGGGAGTAGTTTGTCTTCCCTGTTACTGCAGAGCTTCTTAGTTGCTGTCCTGCGTTATTTTATCTATTACACACTTACACGCACGTACCTGTATTTGAGGCATGTGTGTATGTGAGGAAAAAGGGAAGGGTGAGTATTCGCCTCTTTCCTGGCTGCTGTGATACTGAGATGCTCTGCTTTTCTTTTCCTTACCGTTCCTAGTCTCTAAATCCATCCAGTGCCAGCCTTCAGTGTTACTTCTAAAACATGATTTTGAACAGGAGAGAAAAGCAGCAGCAGCAAAGCTCAGATAAATTGACAATTCTTACATCTATTGATGTTCAGAATAGCATCTGGAAAAGCCATGAGCAGAGCTAGGTGTTTGAAAGCTGCAGGCTTTGAACAGACAGTGGTGTTATATCTGCTTTCATGACTGGGAGATAACGGCCAGAAGGACAGATTCAGGTTTTGTTCTATTTGAGAGCCCTTAATTGAACTTTCTTTCTAGTCATGGAAGAAAAACTTCTGTATGAGCAGTTCTTGAAAAAGATTTGAGAGCTTGTTCCTAATGGAGGTGACATGTGTTTGCTTGAGTTTTAAGTATTTGTTAGATTTATTAGTGTATCAAAGGTTAAGCTCCCCCTTTCAGATCAAGCTGCTCTTTGTTTTCTTTTCTTGTTTATTCAACCAGTTATATATTACTCAATTACTGTTACAGATTTACTGCTTTCTCTTCCCTGTTCTCCTTCCATTCTGTCAGGCTGTTTTCATAACTGTAAATATAATAAAGACTAAGTGAGTCATAGAAGGTTCTAATGGTTTTGAATACCATTCAGATTTTTTGTTCTTTCTTTTGGTAGCAAATCTGGGTTACTTTTTGCATTTTTTTACCTTGCGAAGGGATTGCCAATAGATACAAGTACCTGCTTACTGCAGAGGTATGTCACACATAGACATGCCGAGTTTGTATTTTGTCCGATTTTGTATCTTATATAATACAAATGCATATATTATGTGTTTGCATTTTGCCCTATTTACTTCAGAAGTCTAAGTTCTTAACCTTCTTAGAAGTAATGTCATTGGAAATAATTTCCCACTATACTTCTTTATTTGTTGGTTTTGGTTTGAGGGGTTTTTTTCAGGAGAAAAGGAAATACTTCTCTTGGCACAACAGGATGTGTCATAACAAAAGTTTTGTATCAGAACACATTTCTATAATCCTTCAATAATAATAAACTTGGTGGTAATTTATAGGATAAAGTATTTTTTTATCCTCTGTTGCCTGCTAGGACTCTGAGCTCTTGGCTGTCTTCCTAATAGCAAGGCAATTCTTATTCCTAGAGAGGAGCTAACTGTGTTTTGTTGGATGGTACAACATCTATGCTCAGGAGTTGGGTCTTTCGTATGTTTTAAGAGAGTTTGAAAAGATCATTGTAATATTTTATGATTTGGCTTTGAAGGACAATGAATGAATATATTTTTTCTAGAAAAGTTTTAAATTTGTACTTTAATTATGTTATACGTTTATATTGGAGTTGGTGCCCCTTTAATGCTAAGAGGGGCACAATTGAAAACATGCCCATAATGCAGATTTGTGTTTACATTGCCTCTGAATTGCCCTTTTTTCCTTGTAATAAGAGAAAACATTGCACGAATTATGGCTCAAATACAGTCACTTCTGTTTTCAAGACTGCCACTGCCATGGGGACAGACAATCAGAGGGGGCAAGTGTCTGTTCCAAATGGTCTGGAGGGAACTGAAGGATTCATTTGCTGCTTACTCGCTTTTAGTGTGAACCAGACATCTGAAGATTCCATTAAGCTTTCACCATATTGTCATGGTTACTGTCCCAGTTCTGTGATTTATTTCTCTCTAGGATAAGACTTTTTTGAAAAAAATCTTTTCTTCAGAGCAATAGGACTAGCTGGGGCGTAAATCCACCGTCCCATTGACTAGGGAAACCTTTTTGCTCTCAAGACCTTTGAAAACATGTCCTGATTCCAGGGATACCTGATTTTCTTCATCCAATTTATACAAAGAGAGTGGAAATGCATTTTAAGGTTTTTTTTTCATTTGTAGCAGTCATCTGAATGATTGACTTACTCATTGACATGAGTAAGAGAACATCTACAAATGATTTCTTGTTTGCTGGAACCTCACAGAGTAAACCCACAGAAATAATCTTAAAAGATTTCTTTATTAATAATATTATCACCCATAGCATTACTACTTCTATGTAATTTGATGTATCAGTTGCACAACCAATTATTTTGTTGGCAGAGCTATATACCTAGTGCCATTTTATTCTTATTTAGTATTTTTAAAATTCCACTGTTATTTACAATATTGGTATCCTTTCAGTCTTGGGAATCCGTCTAGAGAAGCGCAGTGTAAAATACTACAAAAGAGTGACAAATCTTCCATGTTTGTTCCTCTATCAGAAAATTGAAATTGAAGTGTGTTTCTGAACTTTGTTTTTTTCTTGGTACCTATTGAGTTGCTGCTAGACACACTATTCATACAATATGACCTCAGAGTCTTCCTCAAATAACTAAGTGCCTGAGTTTAGAACCTGAAAGATCATATTTCTCTAAGGAGCAGGTATAGCAAATATATTTCCTTTATGTTGTCCTATGTGTATCGTACGCCTGGCTTGAAGGGATAACCTAAGAATGGACAGTGTTTGATGCTCATTGATCCATACCTTGATCTTAACATCTAGCTGGTTCTTTTATAGTAGAACTAAAGAGAGAGACTGTATATCAAACAGTGATATTGATGTTGAGATGAAAGCCTAGTATCAAGGCTGACAGTCGTGTTATATAGATGCTATGAGGCTGCTACAGCAAATACTTGGGCTGCGTAATGTTAAGGGAAAATATTAGAATACTACAGTATATTTAACTTAAAAGTAACCTGTTTTGCAGCATGTATGGCATCCCAAATTTTGTATAGAAACCTGTGTGCAGATGAGTAGAATTTAGTTTTAAAGATGTCCGTCTATACGTGTGCTTGAAATATAGAGTAGTGATTTTTTGAGTGATAACTTTTTTGTCTGGATAACTGTAGTCATTTGCTGGACTATGAGCAGATCAGATAGTAATGCTGCCGTTGTCTCCAAGCTTTTTCCTAGCAAGTAGTGCTTGATCTTGAAGACTTGCAGTGGTGATGCTGTGAAACCATTATCCCTAAAGAGGGGACAAAATAAACTTAGTGTAGAAGACAAATTTGTTCTGTGAGTATTAAAGATGAGTATTGTGCAGGGAATGCTTCCAGGTGCAACTGGTTAAGGAAACCAAATCAGTGTTATTAATGTAGGTTTGAACTCTTGTTTGAGAATTATGTGTGAGGTTTTGGCAGTCTGCTACTATGACTTGACAGCGCAGCAGCATTATTGTAATAGTCAAGAGCATTATAATTATTGCTTTGAGTGAGAGCTCAAAGGCAAGGAAAGCTCTAGAAGTTTTATTGTAGTGGCTTTTTTCCTCATGATCTAATCTTAGTACAGTTAGATCCTTTTCTGACTTGAAGTGAAAATAAAATTACGTTCTGCTTGTACTTTTGGCATATATAATTTTGTACGTTTGATTAAAAAAAGGGTAGTTGCTTTTTGTGTAAGCCAGTGTTCTTCATGGTGCCATAAGTCAAAATAACCAGCTGAAGTCTACCTGCTTTTCTTAGAAGGTTTTTGTTGTACTATGTTTAATGAACTATTTCAGTACCTGAGAGATGACTGAATTGCAAGATCCTTATGACCTTTCCTGTACTCAGTGATTGCTATAGAAAACTTGAGAAAAGGTTCAGATGTTGGAGATTAGATGCAAAATAATTTCAGTGAGAGTGCTATCAAGCTGTCTTTCTGTAGGGTCTTCTGTAATTGTGTGCCAAATGGGAAGTTAAGTGCTGTAAACATTAATATTCCTTGATGCTGTAGCCTTTGGCTGTACACAAATTTAGCAGATAGATATCTTCTTCTTTTTTTAAATTTTTTTTTGGAAAGTGATTCTTATCAAGAGGAAGTGCTGGAATATCCAGGTTACTGTCAGTTCAAGTATTTCTCATTATTTTATAGTGCCCTTTTCTAGTTACAGATAGCTAAAAATATACTGCTTGTAACTTTCTAACAGGAATTTTTAAAAAATCAAATAAATAGACGTATTATTTATTTATTGTGTCAGACTTTGATTTTAAAAAGGACTTCCACACATTCAGATCACTGATGCTGTTATTTTTTTTTTCTTTGCAAGCAGGAAAGTTGTTGAGATACAGCAATGACACTTCATTCTGTAGAATTAGGATCCTAAGCAGATGAAATGTTGACTATATGGCCTTGCATTTGATCTAAAAAAGATGTACTGTTGTTTTCTTAACAAAATGATAGTGTCTTCTATCTGCATTTGGCTGAAAGAATTCTTTAATATAAGAATTGTACTCTGTCACAAAGACTAGCAGGAATTGCAGGTAAGACTTGAGAAATTTAAATTGTGGGTCCGTGTGACAGCATTGTGGGCTGCTTTTTCCAGGACTAAGAAGAATCAGAGAAGAAACATTTATTTATTTATTGTTTGTTTGTCTTAAGCAGTTGTTTAAACAGAAAATTTATGTAGAAGATAGTATGTTGCTGTAATTGTTTGTCTGATGATAAACAGTGAGGAGCACATTCCTTACACAAAGTTGAGATTGGGCAGTTTGAATGTCTGATCTAGGGAAGGTTGGGCAGTTGATCTGGCTGGGACCCATGGAGACAAGGAATGAACAAGGACTCACATTACGTAGGATACACAATTTCCAGACTTCTTATTGTGAGTTGCAGCCTCATTTGATTAAAATTGCTCTTTTAACTCCCTCAATGTCGTAGCTAAATAAGTTGCACTTTGATTTTTCCTGCAGTTTTCCTTTAATTCTATAGTAGCCATGAAAATGAAGAGCAGGTTTTTGGTTGTACTAACTCGTTCTGGTGTTTACTTTGAAAATTAGAACAGGTCTGTGTAGGTCCCAGCACATCTGCAAGCTATCTGAACATGACAGGTGCTGTCAGTGAGACCATTTGCTAAACACTTTTTTTCCTGGCCTCTGAAGTGTTGTTTTTATGTGATTGGAAACTATTCTCTTTATTATAATTGTATTTTGTCTTACTAAAAATAATGGGTTTCTTTATCAGGAGGAGAAACTCGCTTAACAACTCCTCCTGTCTTTTTAACAAAATCATTACATATCAACAGCTCTCCTGCTTTGCTACTCGAGTACCTGGTAGAGATGAAGAAGCAAGAGAGCTTTTGTTTATTCTTTATGATGGAGGGAAACTCGAAATGATGGTGTAGACTTGGAGTTTCTTTCGATGTTTGAATAAAATGATGTGTGAAGGATGCCTTGGTGAGAAAATCACCTCTGTCTGCTTCTTGAATTGCAAAATGAGGAGGGGGGTTTGTAGGTTAAAACTACCCCTACAAGCGTATTTCCACCATCAGCTGTATATGTAATCATGGTCATTTGAATTGTTGTCCAGTACCATTTTTGGGGCTGAGAGTGCAGCCCAGCCTGTCTATCAGGCAGCTGCTCCCCTGCTGAGGTAGAGACAAGCTCAAATAAAGTTGTAAGACCAAATGCAAATACTTGGGGCTAAGGAGGAGAGATGAGAGCATTTGTGAAAAGTGAAGAAAAATGAGATATAGTATCTAGGAACAGAAAATGAAAGCATTGGAATCCCTGTTGTTTAATAAGAGGTTGCCAGAAACTTGGTATGACTTCTGAGAAAGTACACGTGGGGATTTGTCCTCCTTTGTGTGGGGTGGGAGACGTAATCATAACTAACCATAAAGCACATGCAAGTGTGCTAGAGTTGGGTCGGGTATGTGGCTCTGCAGTGGGGGATGTGAGGCTGCAGTGACCTTGCTGGACTGCCTGACCCCCTGTGTGTGCTCTGTATAAATAAGTGGAACTTCATCTGTCTAGCCGTTGTACATGTGTTTTGGTAAGAGCATTTAGTCAGTTTTAGCTCTCTACAGTGTAAGTCAGACACTGTATGAATAAAGCCACATTTTCCTGATTTGGACCATGCATTTATTGCTGTATGTCATTAAGCACTCTTAGTAATAGCAGAGTTCCAGTGATAAAATTGCTTTGTCTCCTCAGTGGAAAATAGAGTTGACTAGCATTTGCATAGAAATCTTGCTGACTTTTCTTCAAAGATGAAATCCGAGTTCAATTTTTATAAATACCTTTTAACAGTCATTTGAAGTCATTTAAAGATGTAAGTGTAAAGAAAGGGACAAGCAGTTCTGGTTCACTTTGGGTTTGGATTTTTTTTTTTTGGTATAAATGTCATCGGGTGTGTTTTTATGTTTAGGGGGTTTAATTTATTTTTAATAGTTGTATTGATGCTCTGTATTAGATAATAAGTTATAGTTGGCAGTTATGCAAAAGTTAAAAATTGTGCAAAAATCCCCAAAGAAGTCGGGGAGTAGTAAAAAGAAATTTGATTCATACTTTTTGCAATGTTTGTGTAACCCTGAAACAACCCGAACGAGCTGCTGTGGAGACCAAAGTTAAATTTTCAGTTCATGTTGCACACCTAGAATTGTATGCAGAGTGCACCAAACTAATTTAAAACATTAACAGAGGAGAAGTGTAAATTGTGAACGTGGATCCTCATTCAGTGTGTTTGGAGGCCTGTGAGTACTCTCGATTAGCTCTGAGAGGCTGCGAACAGTTAATTATTCAGCACAGAGTTCTGAAGTTCAAAACTCTAAGCACTTTCAGCAACAGCTCAGTCATGTGAAGTCCCCTTACAGAGTCACTTTTTGCAATGCTGCTCTGGACCTTGTTTACTCTTCATTGTGAGTGACTTTAAACTTTGCTTTCCCAAGAAAGATGTGTGTTTCTAATTGTTGTATGCTAGATCTTTTGCTTTAATTCTGTAGGATAATTATAGAAGTTAATTTCTTTCATTAGGTTTGAAGTAAACAAACTTGTGTACAGTTTCAGAATCTGAATGACAAGCATATATTTGGAACCTTTGTGTATTATGTTTGAAATGTATTAACTTTCTGTGAATGTGGCTCCATTCAAGCTTTTTAAAATAATGTTTATAAGAAATGAAAAAGTTCTTTTGAGTTAATGTGTCTTCATGTGGTTTGGTTTTATTTCTAACTGTAAAATTCTTAATAATAGTATATCTTCCTTCTGCATAAATCAGCAAATTGTGGAGAGTTATTTGAATAAAAGGAGATGTTGGATTATATGTTGTAGGACATGAGAGTCCTGCCTTCAGAATTTACTGTAACATAAATATATTAAGAGATGTAGAGAATTTTCCTGTTATGCTATTTTGGATTTTTTTAAAAATGAAATAGATGAAACTTATTTAGTGATAACTCTGCATTCAGGAGTACTCTGGTTAGTCACTAAGATGGGAGAAGGTATCGAGAAAATGAAAACAGTAAATCAGCATAGGTGAGGGGAATATACAAAGCACATTGTGGCTGAAATGTCAAGAAGTATTACAACAAAGTAGAATTGGTTATACTGTTATGTTATTACTGTATAGAAGTAAATAATTAGAGCTGGTAGGATTTGTTTGACTAATAAAAAGAAAAATTGGGGGAGGAAAAACGTCACTATTCCCTCCTGTATCGGTCTTCTCTTAGGTACACTGGCACTGCAATTTGGCTTCCTACTACATAGTACAATATTTCTGTGTATACTAATCCACTAAATCTGTTTGGAGAATGCATAAATAAGGTCCTTTGCATAATGCGAGGGAGAAAAAAAATTCATTTTTTCAAGGTACATTAAAAAACCCTCTTGTTTTAGGCCTGATATTTGTTGGGCTTTTTTTTTTTTGCGGTGATAGTTACCTTAGCCTGTTTTATTAGTCACCACTGATTATATGTTTAAAATATTCTCTTATCCCTTTGTTGCACGTATAACTTTAGAAAAGAATAAAATGCGGTTTATTCCTGTTTTGAGAATTGTTAGTTTGCCAGTATGAAATCATATGTGTAAATACATACTTGACTTTTACTTTTTATTCATTTATTTCAGAAGAAAATCTAAAGCACCACTTCCTCCATCTGAAGCAAACATTGCTGTTTCTCCATTTGGTAACACAGAGTCAACCGACCTCATCATGGAACAGAAAGAGAATGTAATCGACAAAGATATTGAACTATCAGTGGTCCTGCCAGGAGATGTGATCAAGTGTACGACAGTTAATGGCAGGTATGTTACACTGGATGATATTTCGTTTAATTTTCTTTTCTTGCTCAAATTTACTTCAACCTTCATCCAGGTTTTAATCACTTGGTAAAATACTTGAGTTGCATAAGCCTGAGCATAAAGTGTGTGTGAAGAAAAGCAGCGAAGGTGGTGAGGGATCTACATCATAGGTTTTAGGAGGAGTGGCTGAGGGAGATGGGGTTGTTTAGTCTGGAAAAAAGGCTCAGGGGGACCTTATCACTCTCCCAAGTAATAAATAATAGGGTAAGAAGAAATGACCTCCAAGTTGTGCCAGGGGAGGTTTAAATTGGATATTAGGAAAAATATCTTTGTGGAAAGGATTGTCAGGCATTGGAACAGGTGGCTCAGAAGTGGTTGAGTCATCATCCCTAGAGGTATTTAACAGACATGATACTTAAGGACATGGTTTAGTGGTGAACTTGGCAGTGCTAGGTTAATGTCTAGACTTGATCTTAAAAGTCTTATTCAACTAAATGATTGTGTGCCTCTACTATAATTTTGGGGTAGATATGGAAACATCTACTTTATACATTTACCTACCATTTGGGAAGAATGTTTTTCTGAGATTCAGAAATGCTGTGTAGCACCTGTCAAGGTGTGTAGCCATACCCATTGTTTTTTCTATTCACTACAAATGTCTATAAAATACTGGTTTGTATGATTCAGTGAATTTTCCCATACAAGTTTTGCTTTTTAGCAAATTATGAGTTTAAAGATGAGCTCTTTCATCCTATTTGGGTGCAAAGTTCA
Source organism: Calyptomena viridis (assembly GCA_013390005.1). Classification (NCBI taxonomy): domain Eukaryota; kingdom Metazoa; phylum Chordata; class Aves; order Passeriformes; family Eurylaimidae; genus Calyptomena; species Calyptomena viridis. The sequence goes on from WEIV01002576.1 coordinate 31,095, forward strand.
GCAAAGTTCAGCACTTGCTCAGAACTACCAGTTTTCGACTACTAGCAGTCCTCAAAAAACTTCAGACAAATTATCACTTCAGACAAAATATGTAATGCTTAAAAAAAAATTTCTGGCTACAGCTTTGGAATTTTTTTTTAACAATTATGTTTTGCCTAAGCTGGTTTTAGTTTGAGATACATATTTCAGTCTGCTAATTGGTAGTATAGATTGTGCATGTAACTCTCAAGTCACCTTTAGTTCAGAGAGACCTAGGTATTTACTGGTAGGTTGAAATCCTAAATCCTGGGACTAAAAATGTTGTATTAATTATCGTAGCAGGTCTACTACAAAGGCTTCTGTGCAAGGCTGTGTATGTATCACAACACCTTGGATGCCAGTTTGTTGCTCTCCTAAGCTGAAATAAACAAACCTATTTGTATATTGTGCCTGTGTTGGTGTATCACCCATGTTTTTGCTACTGAAAGCAAGCAGGTTGATTTACTTATTCATTCAGACCTGGTAATGTAAATGTGTGCTTATACCTGCTTCACTTCTTAATGAGAGATAAAGTCTGGCTGGAGTCTGTTTGCACAGTATGTCATTTGCTAGAGTTCATGAGGTCATTGCTTAGACATCAAATGCCAGCTTGTTCACCAGAGCTGCAGTGGATGAACTTCTGTGGGTTTTTTTACACTTCCCCTGACTCTGTGGTTTTCACGATAACTTGAATCTGATGTTTTATTTCTCAGAAGAAATTTTCTGAGGTAATTGGTGACTACTTGATGCTTTATGGTGTTCTTGCCAGCATGTTTACAGGGAATATTGCAGTCTGGAAATACAGTGTCTTCCTTTGTTTTTAAAATTTCTTAAAGGTGAGATGCCAGTGTGTACGCTGTCAGGAACTTATCTTTCTTCTTTTCTCTCCCTTTGTCCACACTAATGAGTACCCTGGGCCCTCCCTCACGATTTGCTCAGAACAAAGTGCCAGAAAGGAATGTTGAATACATCTTCACCTGGTCAGGTTACATTGTGTGTAATTGAAGACAGGCCTCACAGGCTTATCAGGAAGTGCGCATTTCTCAATCAGTTTTAATATCCCATAGTTACAGGGATTTTTCAATCAAGATACTGTATGTGATAGATTTCATAAATATCTCTCTTGCAAATAAGAACCAATATTAGCACTACTGGGCTCACTCAGAATGAGGGAAGATACTGTGCAGGACCTGCAGTCCAGTGTGAAATCTACTTCAAACTATCTTTTATGCTAGTTTTGCTCTGTCTTGATAGTCATATTTTGTGAATAAATAGGCAAGATCCCTCTAGAAATGACATAAACAGACAAATTGCTAATTTGTCTCTGTCCTGCTTATAATTGGAGATGAGCAGCTTCAAAGGTCCTGAGGAGAGAATACTTTTTAATTCTTGTACTAGAAAAAGTGAACTGATGAGTCTGAACAGCCATATGTTCAAATTCTGTAGTCCACTAGAAGAAACTTCGAGCTCTATTTCAGATGAAGTTGCTCCCTGCTTTGGCATAATGGATAGCAAGAGCTATGCAGCACAAAGCAAGGTGTTACAGGGATAAAAATCCTGAGTGTATATAAGTAGACGAAAGAGGATCAGAATGAAACTGAAAAGGAATTTTAGAGAAAAAGATTACAAGAGAGAAGAATTTTTGATTCTTGGGTTGATGTAAAGCAACTAAAGTGAAAGACTGAGAAAAGGAAGGAGACCTGAAGTAACTCATCCCTCATTCTGAAACTTCAGGCTTGGGTGGAATCTCTTATTTTAAGCCTCAACACCAGTTTGTGCTTTGTAGTAGTTGGGGATAGGAATTCAGAATTCTCTTTAGAATCTGACAGTGACATGTGCACTGTCCTGACATCAAGATTCCTAGAGGGGGATCCAGGCAAACAGCTATTTCAAAACAATGACCAACCTCCTCACCTTAAATATGGTAAGAGCAATGAATGGGAGGAAGTGAAGGCACACTGTTCTGGGGAAGGAATAGAGAAATGAGTGAAATTGTTTGATTTGTGGGGTTTTTTTTGAATCAGAACAGTTTTCAAAGTGAATTTACAGCATAGGACTGAAGAATTTTCTCTAGCCAAAGAAGAAAAAAACCCCCCAAACCCAACTTGAAGAACTCTCATTTTTAACAGCCTAATCATCTTAACTTAGGGTTTTTTTGTTTTCCTTCAGGGAAGAAATGCAGAGTTTGAGAAAGTTTTCTTGGAATTGGATAATTAGTTTCAGTTTTATGCATCAGTAAATTGGCCATTTCATGGGCCAATATGATAGTGACATGCATTTAATTTGGAAATGTTGTGTCAAGCATAGTTTTGCAGGGTAGTATGTTTAGGACTTCAGCTTCAGGTGCATTTTAGAGAGACCTTAGCTTTGCTGGGTTTGTTTTAAAAGAAATGACATCTTACACTGTTCATTACGAACGTAACATGGTTTGATACATTGCGGTGAAGGTTCATCCTTTATGTTATGTAATAAAAGGCTGCTTTTAGCCACTTTTTATTTTATTTAGTCAAGAAAATAGATGACAGATGAAGGGGAGCTGGAATACACAAATACACTTATAATCAGAGATTTCCAGAAAACTTTGGTAACTTAGTGACGTTGCAGATNGGTAACTTAGTGAAGTGAAGTTGCAGATAAATATTTTACTAAAATTCAATAAAGAAGGACAAGGAAATTATGTACTCTGAGGCAGCTGATGGCCACTTTATGGCATTTTACTAAATATTAGTTATGGAAGCTGTTCAATTTACTGTGATATATAT
>WEIV01002577.1:371-72602 GCA_013390005.1 Calyptomena viridis
ACACCATTACTCAAAGTACTTCCCACTTCCTTCTATTCCCCACAGCTTTATATGCTAAGCATGACACCATATGGCCTGGGATATCCATTTGGTCATTTGGGATCAGCTGTTCCAGCTGTGTCTCCTTCCAAATCCTTGTACACCCCCAGCCTCCTCAAAGGTGGGTGGGGAACAGAAAAGGCTTTGGCTCTGTGTGAGCACTGCTCAGCAGTAACTAAAACATCCCTGTGTTATCAACACTGTTTCCAGCACAAATCGAAATCACAGCCCCATACCAGCTGCTTTGAAGAAAAGTAACTCTAGCCCAGCAAAAACTAACACACTGAAAATAACTTTACATCTTTGTACTTTCTTAGGAGCATAAATGATCCTAGTTGAGGCAAAGCTATGCAGTGAATGTAGATGTTCCTCATTCACTGGCCAAATTAGCTCAAAACTGTTCACTTGCTCATCAGGTTCATTAGCCCTTCTTTCTGCCTGTATCATCTTTAGCTTTATCAGTAGCTCTCAGGACCTGTTCAAAGACCTTGATTTCTGAAATACACTCTACCTATGCACTAACACTCTTTTCTGATAACACCGTTTCAGGTATTATTTTGGCTAAATCTAATTCACTTCTCTTTCTTTTCTTGACAGTCTTTCAAAGTAAGTTTTTTGGGTGGTTGTTTTGGTTTTGTGGTGAGGGTGTTTTTGGTGGTTTATTTTATTTTATTTGTTTTCACTGCTTTTATAACTTCACCAACTGCTCTCTTTCAACAGGAATACAGTTCTGGTGTCATTTATGATATCCCTCTGTCCTCCCTACCGATGCTGTCATTACCTCTATTTTCTTTCTCTCCCACTCCACCACTTTTATATAATCTTCAAAATGCATATATTCCAGCTGTGAATTCTTGAGTATTTTCAGCCAATAAATCTGTGACAGTACTGTGAGATCTGACAGCATCCTGTTCCTATGAATTTATGATAAAAACCTGCTCTGGTTTGGTATGTCTTTCATCCTGGAATTCCTCTATCATTGACCACGTCCTCTTTCAATGTTTACTACTAAAAATGCTTTGGCTTGTAATCATCAAAATACATTGTGAATGTATAATAAGCCTTTACTTGTCATTCACATTAAGTCAATGTGAAGAATCAAAGAATGGCAAGGAAAGGCAGCTCTATACTGCATAAGAGTGAGTGCTAAGTAGCCATCAAATTACTTCTGCTTACAGGCAATACTTAAGGAGATACTTAAAGTGCTCTATTAATTGACTATGTAAAATTCCACTTCCTTCTCCATTCTTCAGTTTCCTCATTTCCTTATGTCATAGTACATTGTGGGATCAGATGCTGATGGCAATATTTAACTTCAATTTAAATCTGGATCTTGATGGAGAATTCCTACATTTCTGCTCACTTTTAAACTTCACCCATTCTTATATACAGGAGAGCTTTATAGATTGCCCAGACAGCAGATGGATTTCCCAAGGTAACCACTTCAAATGTGGGTTATTATTTTGTTGTTTTGACTTGTTATATTCTCTTAAGGTTCTATAGGACTCCACAGAACCATAACAATGTATGTACTTATTATGATTCGTGTGTTAATTAAACATTTCCAGCTCACTGAATGAATTCTGTATAATCTCTCTAGCTAATTGAGCTCTGCATCCTTAATTGCTGTGCCATAGGTCAAGCAGATAATAACATATTCGCTCTAGTGGAAATAAATAAGTTATTCCTTATTCGCAGAATTCAACTTCTCCTCATATACAAGTGTAAAAATCTTGACTGTATTAAAACAGTATAATTAGATAATTGTTACATTCAAAGCCATTTGCCTCAGATTAAATAAAATCCTAAATAATTTCCGTTTCTGTCCCTGCTAATTAGCAAGTTTTTGCGTGTTTCATTTAAACATAATGCTAGGACCAATTCAGCACTTTCACCTCTGGGACTCCATTTGTTATGTACTGGTTCCTTAGAGACCTAAAGCAATTAAAATTAAATTGAATTTATAGCTTAATCCATCCCTGAGAACTACAGGAAAAAATTAATAGAGCTTTCCAGAGGTTTTCTTTTTTAGAACAATTCTGTTCACTGACTCAAACAAGGCTCTGCCTACTTGTACGAGCAGTAAATTCATTCCTCTCAGCATAAATAATTATTTTTTGTTATCATCAACTTTGCACAAATCAGCCAACCAATACTTTTTTTAAATATTGTCTTTGAAGAGTACAATGAAAGTAATCGTATTGTGTGTATGCACACTCATTCTGTTAATGTTTAAAGTGGATCTATGCTAAACATTTAGATTTTAAAATGAACTATTTTTCCTTATTTTTCTTTGTTTACACTAAATGAAAACACCAAAAAAGCATAAGATTCACATGAAATACCATGTTGTCAGCCATCTTGGTTCTTTCTTTACAATCAATATAGAATAAATAAACAAATTAAGACATAATTAATCTGGCCTAATTTAGGTGCAAATATCAGGATGAATCAACAGTGTTGAGATCAACAGGTTGCCCAGGGAAGCGATTGTGTCAGCATTCATGGAGGTATTTAAAATATGTTTAGATGTGGCACTCGTGGACATGGTTTAGTGGTGGACTTGCAGTGCCGAGTTAATGGCTAGACTTGGTGATCCTAAACGTCTTTTCCAGCCTAAACAATTCTGATTCTATTCTGTGAATCATGACCTGGTGGAAACTGCTGCCTGGTATCTCTAGATCTGCTGCTTATGTCTGGTCTTGGCAAAATGAGTGGCACTCATAAACTTTCAAACTCCAGCAAAAGGAAGTAAAAATGTTATTTTTCTACTTGTTCTAAATTTAGCTTCCATCCAAGACGCATATTAAAACAAAGGATGCAGTATGTCCTTGTTACACAATCTCTTGGTCAGAACTGAAGTAAAGATGTATTTATCCTCCACTATCTCATTCTAAGAGGATCCTACCCCTTTTAATAGACTGATTTATATCAGTCTATTATATCAGTGTAGGTTCTAAAATGCTTTTACAGAAAAGCTTATACTGTTTGAGGTGTTACCTACCCTTCAGAGGGAATTACTGAAATATCAAATTAGAGGTAAAAGGTGGGAATTGATCACAATTAGTTGTAGATGAAAATTTAAGCAATGCAGGAAAGTTATACAGAATATGAATAATATATATGAAAAAGTCCATCATGAATTATGTGATTAAGAATAAAATGTCTATCTTTGAACTACAACAGGAGCAAAATGTTTCTTAGCATTGGTCTGGATTCATTGCTAGCTGAGAGACAAGAAAATCAGAAGACAGAAACATTCTCTTTGTGTGTTTGGCATTTAGTGTATTTATCAGGAGGGTGGATAAGGATTTCATGCAAGTTGAATCATTTAATTTTCTTCCTGTATTAGCTAAAGGAAATGCTAAAAGATAACTATTCACGTTACGCACTGTAAAATTGGTTTTGGAGATAATTAACACCCAATAATTTTTAAAAATAATTTGGAAGAGTAATGCTAATTTATTGAGGTGAATTGACAGAAAAGCTACTTTCTATATACTTTGAAAAGATCAGGTGGGATGATTAGAGCAATTAGAGGCTGACGAACTTAAAGCATTTTCTAAAAAAGTCACTGGAACAGAAATCTTGTCTAGGCAAAGTCAGTCTGCATAATGTGCTAGAAATAAGCCATTGAGTAAACTTCATAGGGCTTTTCAAAATGTGCCTTATAAAGGTAGTTACAATAATATAATATATTTAGATTTCTCTGATGAATTTAAGTAACATATACTTTTGTATGAGCACAGTGACATTAAGCAGATAAAAGTCTACTTAAAAGACCATTAGTGGTTAATAAGAAGGACATTGGATTAAATGTGTTCCTGTACATGAGCTGGCAGAACACAGTCTAGACTGTGATCATGGTAACATACATGAATTTGCTTCTTCACACAAAGTTTCACCTGCTTCACTATGCACAAATATGAAGAGTATCCACACTAAAATCACAGTGCATGTTCTCTGAACACTGGATGGGTCTTCTGAGAATTTACAAACACAAATTTAATTAGCTTGTAAATTAAAATTATTTTTTATCTAGGTCTTTAAAGAGACATTTTACTATGTCAGACAATTTTGTCCTCGAATGCCTTAGATTAGCTTGGTGGAGCGAAGAATCATAAACAAGATCCCAGGGGAATACATATTTTAAAAATAAACTAGTGAGATGAAGTTGGTTTCTTTCACTTTCATTCTTTGTTACTGAATTTCTCCTTTGATAGAGGTTAACATTTTTTCCTTTTCAGCAAAACTGAAGAAGTTCCCTGAAAATGTCTGTCTTCCCCCATTATTTTGAGTATACTGAAACCACTGGCAAAAAGAAGGCTTTTTTCTTGATTTAAACTGCTTTGACATTTTCCTCTACTGCTTAAAATCAGCAGTCTCCATGTTCTCTAAAGCAAGCTGATTTTATTCCTGCTGGTTGCATTTGAAAGTGAAAGGCAGTATTTTCTAGAAAATACTTCTGTTCGTGTTCCCAGTCAGAATAATGGATAATAGCTACTGTTTCTTCCAGACCAAAGCCTCAAAAGCCACTTACGCTTGCTTGCTGTATGTATAAATAATAACACTCAATTTAAAGAAAGTCCTTTGTGAGCTTTTTACTAGTCTCCAAATATATTGCTAATGTTCCTGAAGTCATATAAAGTTGAACTCCTTGGAAAAATATAACTAATGGATTCCTCTCCCACAAAATAGCCACAAGTATTTATATCTAAGCAGCAGATAATTTAAGTGCTGGAGTACCTATATGTTTTCTTCTCAGGTGTCTCCCTGTTGTCTCTTGTTTGTGGGTGTCTTTGTCTCCACAATTTAGTTCTATTTCCAAATCCTTATGCAGATTGTAACATAATTAATGTAGTGGCCCATTTTATGCCAGGAAATGCCAGGAAAATAGGAATTCTGCTTGCTCTCTGGTCACTTTGTCCCTGATATACATACTTTCTCCAAGCCTCATGCGGCTGAGATGGTCCCCTGGACAAGTTTGATTAATTTTGTTAAACATTCATGGATAAAACCAAGGTTTTGCACAAGTTTAATTGGCCGTAAATCTCACATTGTTAGTCCAGGACAGTTTCCATAGACTATATCCTGCCAAGTGTCACATACGTAAAAATTCATTATTGCAGCTTTTAACTGTAACACAGAAGACTGATTATGAATTTTGTGTTGTCACCTGTTTGACTCCCATGCATGCTGAGTCAGTGTAAGACCTGTCCCACAAGCTGTCCCAGGGGACACCCTAAATTATGGGCATGTCCTGTCACAGACTTCTCTGACAAAAATTTTTTTGATCAGATAAAATAGGTAGATTTCTGCTGGCCTCCAAGAAAATGGAATTCCATATTTATTAATTGATCAAACAAGAAATCAGTTTTACTGAATTGCAATTATTTCTCCAATTCTTCTTTCAGTTGTGCTTCCTTTTACACTAGATCTTACTTCCATCTAGATGAATGATGCTGTGACAGGTTGACCCTGGCTGGCTGCCAAGTACCTGGACAGTCTCTCAACCCATCTTATCTTTACCAATAAGACGACAGCAACTCGTGGGTGTTAAGACAAGGCAGTTTAATACAAGCGAGAAAAAAAAAAAAATTTTGCGCGTGCAGGAAGCAAAGCAAAGGAGAATCTAATCTCTACTTCCCATTCCACGGCGTCAGCTCGCGTCCTGACAAGAAGGGCCCTCCGTGTTGGTTGTCCCTTCAGCAGGCAGCCATTGGAGACAACCCCGTGCCCCCACCCCTGCTGTTCTTTTATATCTGAGCTGACGTCATATGGTCTGGAATATCCCTTTGGTCAGTCTGGGTCACCTGATCCGCTTGTGTCCCCTCTGCCTCTCCCTCACAGCAGTCAAAACAGTGGAGTGTTATCTCCTAGCACTGCTAAGGCTGCTGGGGCTCGGATAGACCCAGTACAGATGATATGCAAGATAAGCTCGTTTATCCATGTCAAGGTGCACTAAGGACTAGCAGGGCATGGATCACACAAGCCAGGGTCCATCCCAGTACTGAGCAAGTGACTAGAGCAGATGAGATACTGCCAGGTCCAAACAAATTCCCAGGTAAGTTCATGCCAAGGAGGCAGATCGAACATTGGGCCATGATTTCAATCCGCAGGTTGGAGTCAAGACCTACTGGGTCCATGGCCAAGCATGAGCATGGTTGTGAGGGATCTGGGCACATGCATAGCTACAACACTTCTGACACTTCAGCTACTTCTGACAGGTACTGGCAGAGATTATAAGGGGCTTATGCAACCATTTTGCAATGGATCTGATTAGGGCTAGCAACGGCTACCAGTGCCATTAGTGGACATAGACTGGGTGTTGAATTATTTACCTCCATATTCATTTTGACTTCTTATGTACTGCTTCTTCTGAATGATGGAAAGATTCAAATGACAAATTTTCTGAAACCACCCAGAATTCATAGTGAGGAGGAAAATCTTTACCAAAAGCATCAGGCCTTATCTCTAATACATCTAGGCCCAACATACCGGACATGTTTAACCCGGAGAAGATGTGGCTAAACTGAATCTAACAGCAACCCTCTGTTACCAGAGAGAAGGTTACTGAAAAGGTAAGGTCAGCCCCTGCACTAAATTCCAGGAGAAGAGAAAAAATAGTCCTGAATTAAATCAGGGATCTTGTAGTATGATATTAAAAAAAAAATAGTTTTTACTATAAGGATAGTTAATCACTTAAACGGTTGCCTAGAGAAGTTGTGTGATTTCCACCCTTGGATATTTTCAAATTGTAATCACAAAAGTCTTTGAGCATCTCAGTTTAGACAACCCTTCTTTGAGTAAGAGATTTGACTAGGGACCTCCTAAGATGCCTTCGTATGTGAGTGATACTATGATCCTCGTATGTGAGTGATACTATGATCCTACACCATTCACATGGAAAAATGCTAATCTTTTTCTTCACCACCTGCATAAAAATCACCGCTCAAACAGTTTTAACTCCACATTTCTTTGCTTCCTTGCCCTTACCCATAATCTCATATTGTTTAGATGTCACATCTATTCCATACAAAATACAGGATAGTTCAAGAAAAATAAAATTAATATTGACAGGGATTCAGGAGAAAATGGGAACTGCTATTGGAAGAAGAGCAATGTTCACTATCTTAAACAAGAAAAAAAACTAGATTCCTCTAGAATCAGACCTTATTCAATAGTAAGTCTCTGTTCCTAGTGAGGTCATGTTTTTCTTTAGTTTCCCGCTAAAATGACAAAATGCAGAAATCCTGATTCAAGAACAATTTACTGGAAACAGAGATGAGATAAGAAAGCAAACAGTAACAGGAGCAATATTAATAGCAAAAGTATACAAAAAGAGGATAGTTTACATGCAAAAAATGCTCATCAACTGATCCAGTGCCATGCAATCCCTGAGACAATGAATAAAAGGGTGATGGACCTTCATGAGCCACCTTTAGCTTCCCAACCCTAAGCCATGCCTCCCTCTTTCTTGGAAGTGAGAATCCCTTACTTTCTGCCCCCAGAAGTGACGTGGGTGGTAAAGGACAACCTAGACACACCTACACAGCTCTGGGATCTGCCCCTCATGGCTACTGCAAAAAATTAACTCTGTCCTGGCCTAAACCCAGGACAGAACTGAACCCTCAAACCATCATTAATGAAACACTTTGGAGTGTTTCCATGTCATTGTATGCGAAGTACCACTACCTGTGATGTCATGAACATGGAATTGTCTCAAAAAGTTGCAAATGCCCATTTTGGTGCTTTCTACAGAGCAGAACAGTGCCAGGGAGAACAAAACAAGCCTTATAATATATATTCTCTTTACCATTACACTCTTATTTATTAATTATTATGCATTTAAACTATGACTAAAAGAAGTAACCAATGCAAATCATCATATGGTAGAGAGCCTTGTCTTTTTTTTTTCTGGATTTCTTTCTAGTTATTTTTTTATAATCTAGCTTGCAAAATCTTTGCTGTAAAGGCAAAATCACATACTAAGTCCAAATGTCTCTCTTTCCTCCTCTTACTTGTCTCTGTCCCTCACAATCTACTAATCTGTTCTGGTTTATTTACATTGCAAATAATTTAGAATGTGAAAACAGCAAGGAGAATGAACAATCCTGCCTGGAGGGCTTGACAGTGTTTCTAGGAGTGATGCATGAGCAGGCAGCAGGTTTCTGAAGAGTGGATAGCATATCAAAGATTTCTTTTCTCTGCAGTAAGACAGCACTCAGAATCAAAAGAGACATGAAATGAGGACCACTTCCTATTTGTTTTGTTAGGTAGATGAACTCAAACAATGACTCTACTCATTCTTCAGAATTAAAGGGAAATATATTAATATAAAATGATGATTGCATGTGTTATTTCACCAAGATCCATTTATGTGTATAGAATATTTTACAAAGACTTTACAAACATTCATGGCTGTTTTTTTAAGTCACTGTATAATGTCTCAAGATTAAGAAATGATAAAGTAATATATGCAAGAACGCAACAATAACTTGGTGTTAGAATTATGCTTGAATAGCTTCAAAATCCATGTTTGATAAACCAATGTTTTAGGATTTAAGCCATTATTGGGGAGGTTATGTGCCATTATATATTATTACTTTGTGACTTTACGGAAAGCAATAGAACCTTGTATTTTGAAAAGCACAAGCAACAAGTAGATCTGGGGTTTGTAAGACTACGGCCCAGAAGTCCATAACTTTCCACAGAAATATCATGTAGGATTTTGTCCCATTTTTTTGTTAAGTGCTTTAGGAAAAGGTTCAGCTTTTTCTAACTTCTAGTACCCTTGATGCCAAGATTTCCAAAAGATGCATCACTATTAAATTATCCAAACTCCACCATACACTTTTCCCTTGTCCAGATATACCTCAGGCCCTGAACTTACATTTGACAGTTTACAGATTAACATACAATTCTTATGACATTTATCTTATGACATAAAGCATAAATCTATGCTTTATTTCTAATCAATCAGTCTAGTGCTCAAAATAGGAATTAACAAATTTTTCTAGTTCACTCATTAAGCTCACCAAGGGTTTTGCATGCTAAAACTACTGTTTGTATTATGCTTATCAGAGCTGTGAATGTCAGGTAATCCCACAAAATTATGGAATAGAATTGGATCCTACTTAGCTTCTAACAGTAGTAAAGATAGTTTTGGTCATAGAAATACAATTGTACATAAACATATACACAAAATCATAGAATCATTAAGGTTGGAAAAGACCTCAAGGATCATTGAGTCCAACTATTAACCCAGCAGTGCCAGGTCCACCACTCAAACATGTCCCTAAACACCACATTTACACGTTTTTTAAACACTTCCTGGGATGGCAATTCCACTTCTTCCCTATGCAACCTATTAAACCTATTAAAGCTACCCAATATGTACTGCCGCCCTAAAGCTATATTAAACTCTCTAAATGCATTTTATGTAGGTGACAATACAATGCACCCAACTTGATGTAAAGGAACATTCTCTGAGAAGTAGGAGGTAGAAGCTCTGATCTAATTAATTGAACAAAAGAAAGCCTTTTTTCCAAACCAGATAGCTAAATTCTGATATGACAGATAGCATTTGCTTGTAGTTACTTTAAAAATTTTTTGAAATTTTTAAAAAATTTTCTTTATCTGACAGAAAAAAAAATCTATTACCAATCAGATGTGTTATTAAAATGTGTTACATTTTTATTAATATTTTGACTTAATAATCTCACATGCTAATGTCCTTCTGAAGATTTCAAGAAATATCAGAGGAGATCTTTAACTCAGATACATTAAGATTTAGAGCAGAAAATTTCTTCAGCAACTAGAAGAAGCTTTCCTGTTACTGTCACTGTTTCGGTTTGGTTAGTTAGTTGGTTGAGTTTTACTTCATAGTGTTTTTTAACAGGCAAAATTCAGATGGTTACAGTTGTATAACTATGAGATAGCTTCTAATCTACCACACCTCTTTTCTCCAGTTTTGTATTAGCTATGGTAACATTTGTCTTCCTTTTCAGCTATTTTGAGATCTATGAAAGCTGATAAATGGTACTCCACAGGAAGAGAATATTATTGCAGAGTAAACTACTAAGATTTGGAGTTTTATTTACCAGACGGTGGGATGAATATTTGCAAATATTCTATGCACCTTGTTGCTATCTGTCAAGAAGAATTAATGGTAAAGAGCTATGAATTCGGTAAGCTGTTCTCAGGAAGAGAGTCTCAGAGACAGCTACTGTTTCCTTTCAAATACAACAGGTGTTTCTGCTTTGTGGGTAGATATGATTTTGTTGCTCTACGAATGTGGATGTTGTACATCTATGCCAGTGTATTATCTCTATGGCACTGTTTAGCATTCAATTTACTTCATTCTGTTTTGCAAATAAAAGTTCATGCTCATATAGCCCATCACAAACATACGCTATCCAAAAAAATCACTTAGAATCATAGAATTACTAAGATTTGGAAAGACATTTAAGATCATCAAGCCCAACCATTAACCCAGCACTGCCACATTCACTACAGAACCATGTCTGCAAGTGCAACATCCACACATTTTTTGAATACTCTCAGGGATAGTGACTCAATTATTTCCTCATCAAACCTGTTTCCAATGCCTGTCAAACCTTTTAGTGATGAAATTTTTCCTAATATCCAACCTAAATGCCAATTGGTTTGAGTCCATTTCCTCTTGTCTTGTCACTTTGTACAGACAAAAGACCGTCTGTCTATACAGACGGGTAACTAGTAGGTCACGAGGATTTGCAAAGCTTCTGTGTGCATTAACCTGAGGTACTCCTGGCATTTTCCACACAGAATTAAATATAACTTTTTTAATATAATTTCTAGTATGCTTGGGAAACCTTGGGGGGAAAAAACGTTTTACACTTCCATGAAGTTTAAAGAATATGGGAGAGGGAAACATCAGTTCTGATAATTGATCTCCTTTTTACCTTAGAAACTGAGTCATACTTTTGGAAATATCACCTTAAATAAGCCTTCAATTTGAGATTCCCCAGCAATGTCAAAATCCAGTTATTCATATATTTAAATTTTTAGAACAAAACCCATATTTTAAATGGATTGTTTAGAAATTTACAGACTTCTGATTTTTAATCCCTTTGATGGCACTTATCTTCCTTAATTTTTCTCCAGTTCCCAGAAAGTTAAAACTGGCAATTGTCCACGCATGTGACTGCTGAAACAAATTCTGTGTTAGTTTTTGTGGTGTAATTTTACTTGGGTTTTGTCAAACTGCACCAAAAGTAAATTTGGTTCAATAGCTGTAATTGCACATGAAAATAAAAATGAGCACGCATTATTAATGGTGTGAACTGGAGCAATTAGTACAGAAAAGCCATTTGTATCGTTTGTATCAGTTCACAGATAAGTATGGTATAGATGATAAACATGTTGTTCACCTAAATTGTCCATTCCTACAATATGCAATGCATTGCACCCATAAAAGCGCATACTGTAGGTTAGAGGCTGCAACTACTTCTATCAAAGGAAAAGCAAAAGTCTACCAGAAGTTTCAGTTTGGTTCATTGAAGTAATACTGTGTTCTTTACTCTGGACAAACCAGTGGTCTGGAAAATAAAACAAACAATAGATCCCACTCAGAAAAACCTCAGAATGGCTCTGTTCCTAATAAAATCGCTACATTTCAATATATTTAAAAAACAAGCAAACAAAAAAAAAAAACCATAACCCCCCCAAAAAACAAACTACAAAACACCGAAACAAATCAAACAAACAACAATTGTAATATTTCATCATTTCCCAATACACTATAATGTACTTTTTTCCCCCCTAATTCCCTTTTCCTAGCAAACCGGAATAACAATGTAAATGTGCAAATAAAATCTTGTTTTCTTTCTTATAGTGCTTTCTATTCAAGACCCATTCTGGTAGCTCACAGCTGCGAGTTGATATTGGTCTTATCACCATGGGATCAACCCTGTTGTAATACGCTCCCACTGTAACTCACTCATTGTGTTCCTGAAGTACAAAGATGTTGCTGGGTTGTAAGATTTTTGTTTTGCTTTAAGTACAGAGGGGGAAAAATAAGAGGAATAATATAGTCTGTAAGTATTTGCTTAGGCTGATCAAGAAAAACAAACCAAGGTAGCCACTATGGATGTGAAAGGACCACAAACTCAAATAGAAAAAACAAAACCAGTGATTATTATAATTATTTTTAATTAAAATAATAGTTTAGCAATTAATAGTTCTTAAAAGAGTAGAGACATAACTTGTGGCAGGTTCACCTACTAAAATTACAAAGAATACTTGCTCTATAACATCAGAGTCAGATTCATGTGATAAAATTTTGGAATTAGATTCACTTTATCTTTAGAAATCTATGCTATAGGTCTCCGCATCTGAGTTTCTTACCTTAATTTGAGCTGCTGGAGTGAAACAGCAATAACGCATTTGAATTATCTTAGTTGTCTTCTTTAAAATGAGATAGCTCCTGCCTAAATTTCCTAGTTTTTCCTCCATTGAAATGAAAGACAGTCCAGATGTATAGCTCAATGTATATACTACATGTATATAGAGTTAGATGAATTGAATCCCCACCCGACTTGGTAGACTTTGCTTCTTTAACCCAAGGATGACTGCCCAGAACCTAGGCTTGGTTTTTAGGATTTCACTGTCAATGGAAAAGGAGAATGAAGCTTCTGAAGCTGTCTAACTCTCTCAGTTAGCTATAGAGAGGCAAAAATGGAGAATGTAGGCTGAACATCACACTGTCAGATTATTAAAATTAGAGGAGCATCTGCTTTTGTTTTCTGATAAGGAAAGCTTTTAGCAATGAGCTGCAAATTTGGGTCATCTTTCAACAAAAGTTACGCAGAAGTGGACAAGCTATATATTAGTCCTGAGCTGCCATAACTAATGATCTGCAGGACCTTCAGCTGCTGTTACAGCTTCAAGCTAAAGGGGATAAAAACTATCAAAGAAGAACAAAGTAGGCATTAAAATATTCACATTTGGAAAAAAAAAAATTTAAAAAATGGAGTTGTACAGAAACTGCATCTCTGGATTTGATTGTCAACGTTCACTCTCTTTTGTTTGTCCCATAACAAAAGCCTTTCTGTTCAGGTCACTGCTTTGTCTGGAAGAAACCTGTCCTTTTAAACCCCCTTGGCAGTACAACAGAAAGACTTGCAGAAAGGCTGGGACTGACTGTAGATGGCACTGGTGTGGGACCTGTTGGGTGGTTTCATGGTCCACTAGGAAATGCTCTTATAGATGTCAGGAGAGAGAAAAGGCAGTTTGGGTATCAGAGATCTTTCTCTACCCTTTCCTGTTCACAGGAAACCAGAAGGAGCAGAGGAAGCCCGAGTGACCCAGCTTCCCTCCATCAAGCTCCTACTGCAGTCCACCAATATCATGAGTGTCCCTCCTGTGTCCATTCTGCCCCCAGATGTTTCTCCATATCAGCAGCAGGTGCAACACTTCTGACCTTCTGCTTTTTTCCCCTTGCCAAGGCATTAACACTACCTGCCAAGAGCCTGGAGAGACTCAGGACCAGGACCAAGGTGAGCTGTCTTAGGCCAGCATGCTGCGCTTTGGCAAAAAAGTCCCAGTGTTCCAGCCTCCCCAGCACTGGTGTCCTGCCCTGCTGGGCACATCCCAGGTCACTGGCTGCAGGGAATCCCTTGGCCATCCCCACCTTTCACATATTGCCAGGGTGTCAGTTGCGGGTTGATGGGGATGCTTTCTGTCAGGGGTCTGCTCAGAAAGCAAAGTATGTTTCACAGAATCACAGAATTAACTAGATTGGAAAAGATCTTTGAGATCACCAAGTCCAACCTATGACCTAACACCATTTCATCACGCACTAAGTGCTACATCCAGTCTTTTTTAAACACGATGACTCCATCACTTCCCTGGGCAGCCCATTCCAGTAGTCAATCGCACTTTCTGTTACGAATTTTTTCTTAACATCCAGCCTAAACTTCCTCTGGTTCAGCTTGAGACTGTGTCCTCTCATTCTGTCACTGGTTGCCTGGGAGAAGATACCAACCCCCACCTGGCTACAACCTCCTTTCAGGTAGTTGTAGCCTACTCTTCTCCAGGCTGATCTTGCAGGCTGATCTCGAGCAGTTGTCCCTCTGGCAGCAAAGGTTCACTTCACTGATTGGCTGGTGAGTTTGGAGAAAATGAGCAAGGCAGCCCTTCACTCCTCCTCTTGCAGGTGGGCATTTCTGCTGTGCTGGGATTGCTGCTACTCTTCATCCATGGTGAAGTCCCCACCAGTCCGTGGTAGGAGAGAGCTGAGACCCCAGGTGTCCCTCATTTCCACATGACACCTCTTTCTTGCACTCAGCATCATGAACACAGTGCTGAGTGTTCAGGAGCATCAGTCTGATGCTTCTCATCCATGGTATTCATTCAAACCGTCTAATGTTAAACCAGACCATGACTGATAACATGAAGACAAGTCTTCAGATCTTGAGCAGAAGAATCACATAATCACAGAACATTTGAGGTTAGCTGGAACCTCCAGAGGTCATAGTCCAAATTCGCTGATCAGAGCAGGGTCAAAGGGAGCAGGTTGCTCAAGATGGGAAATGAAGACTGGAGAATGATGCTGAAAATTACAGTAATCCTCCTTTATGACCTGAGATGTGGCCAGCAATACTACCTTATGACATATGCTTTTGCATATATGACATTTTGTGTTCAGTCTGCTAAGAAATCAGTGTATCCAGAGTGGGAAGAATGTTCCGGGGCTCAATCCACCTGTATTTTTTGATGGACAATAACAACATAGCTGTAGACTTAAGTATTTGTTTTGACATACAGTAAGCCTCTCTATGTCTATCTAGTTATGTTGTAAGACCAAGTAACCTTCCATGTCTATGTCCTTGGTAATTTAATGAACTCTGTTTAAAATTATGTTGGAACCTCAGGAGGTGTGAACAGATATAAGTCAATTGTAACGAAAGAATATATAACACTTTTCAACATCAGAATACCAATCTTTTTTTATCTTTATCCATGATCCACAGAGCACTGAAACCCACTGAGAAAGTGCCTTGAAGTGTGATATGCAACTGTCATAGTAATTAGAAACTGAGCTTCAATATATGACTTGCTGAACCCAAACAAGTTTAAACAGGTCATTTGGTTATATTTTGCCTAGGTGTGTAAGAATACTTCTAGTTTCATTAAAAAAAGAAAAGAAAGTTGTTAATTACATGTCCTTTTTTATCTGTTGATATTAAAAACACATATCTGTTGATATGTGAAGCAATTCTGGGAATATCATTAGATTCATGGCAGATGGGATTATTTGTTTTTATCTTTCAGAAGGGTGTAATTTAGCAGGAAAAGTAGTTTCTTTTAATATAGTCTTCTATTAATTTGGTCTATCTGGAATATTTTGTGATCAATATCTCTTTTCCATGTCTCAAGACACCACACTTGAGCAATTGTTATGGTGAAGTTTCAGCCCTAAAAAACTGAGCAAAAGTGAAACAAGCTGTTTCTCATGGAAATATCATAGAATCATAAAATGATTTGTGTTGGAAGGGACCTTGAAGACGACTTAATTCCAAACCTCCTCATCATGAATAGGGATGCCACCCACTAGATCAGGCAGCTTAAAGATCTGTCCAGTCCTAATTTATCACTGGCTGATTCATTCCTGATTCTGTGCATAATTTAAGAAATTTTAGAAGTAGAAATTCCGAGTATGAAAAGTCTTGTTCTGAACTATTGGGCCACAGAGAATTTAGAGTAGATTTTCATTAGGATTATATAATCTCGTATTATTGTACATCAATGGCTGTACTACACTTATTGGCTAGGATTCATATTTTTTTCTCTATCTTAGAAGTTCTACTTCAAAAAAACCTTGAATACTGTCATAGTCTAGTTTGAAAAAGTTGCAGTGCATTCTGCATGCTGCCACTCTGTTCCTTCATATTTCTTTGCTTTTTGTGTTTAGGCTGCTAATTCAGTTTGAGATTGGAGCTGCTCCAGTTTAGCTCTATGAATATACTGAGATCATGGTTATTAAAGGCAGATGCCATCTTTTTCCAGTCCTTGGTTGCTTCTTCCCTTCCATGTTCTTTTTTCTCTGCTGAAGAGCTTATGCGTGCATCAAGAAACACCAAAGGGGCTGATTTTGGTAAAATGTAACACAAAGAATAAGAAGAGAATTAAAAAAAAAAAAAAAAAGATGCTTTTGTTTTGTTTTGCTGTTTTGTTTCATTTTAAAAAATAGTTTAAATGAGTTCAGTGGTTTAGTCTGGCCCATAGCTGATTTTAACCATTGAATAGATCATCTCATGTTCTAGGAGCTTGGACCACAGAGAAAGTTAGATCAAGAGGTCTTGATTCTGGGATAATATTATCAAGTCAGAAATTTAGGGGTTTTGTCTAATATATTCCCTATTTATTAGATGTTTATTTTTGCTCTTTTTCATTAGAAAAATCTCCACAGGAAAAAAAATCCACCAGTTGTATTTCAAGCTTCATTTTGCTTTCAGACACACTGGTATGAACCATATGCATACTGATGAGAACAAAGTCAGACTCAAGCTCTAAATCAATAATGTTTTCTATCAAATGCATTCTTCCTGTCCTCTTGCCCTGCTGTGTACATAAAACAGACTTCAAAACATGAACCAAGAAGTTTTCCCTTTCCAGCTACAGTGTTTTATAATCTGTTATTGCTACTCTTGTCGAAAGTCTAATGCATCATAACATACATATTTTTATAAATATAAACATATATGTATACATATACATAATTTATTCCCTCTGCTCCCCACATTTCTTTGCAAAACACTGCTTGCTGTGAAACATCTGTGCATAGAATTTAAATTCATATGATCTGTTTTAAACATACCCAGTATGATTTCTTTCATGGTTGACATCTGTCATACCACAACAAAAGTGGTTTTTTACCTCAACAGAATGAAAATACATGCATAATATGAACCAGGAATTTTTTTAAAAATGTTAAAAGATCTACAGTGAATACATTCAGTATAAGTCTAAAAAAGAGGTACAATTCTTTCTGAATCTCCATATAAAAAGGCTGTTAAAGTTACCAACATTTGATTTAAATTATTTAGTTTAAGATAAACTGATACATTGATACAAGTGATAAATTGATACAAGTGAAGCACATAAATAATGCCAATTTTATCCCCCAAAAATATTTTAAAAGGTTACTTGAATGCCGCTTACAATTTAGAGTTGAGGCTTTGCCAACTCATTGGAAGCAAAACTGTGCACAACATTTCTGACTCAGTTCAACATAAAATACCTTGACAAGTCATTGTATGTGAAGATGACTGCTAAATATATCCCTTATCAATAAATAAAGGTACCTCTAAAATGCAGTCCGGAACATACATATACACAAGTACACACACTTTTCCATCAAGTTCTGTAGCCTGGGATTGTAGATAAACCATATGTAATGTAATTCAATGTCATTGAACTTTTTTCAACAGAATTTGTAAGTATGAGTTTCTGTCACCATCTTTTAAACTTTTTAGAAATACACCCATATTTCATGAAAGCACGTAAGACATACTGTTGTCATTAGAGTTCTAAATACAAGCAGGATTGAACAGTATATTAATGATTATATAATTATAAAGGTGGAAAATGATGGTTCTCCCATTTACATGCAGTGTGAATGAAGGAATTAAGTGCTATTTTGAGCCTTCAGGCCAAAATTTGAGAACTGGGCACTTCTATCATTTAGGACTAATCCAGCTCTTATGGAGGGCAGTGGGAATGTGCTAGCAGTTGAATCAGTAGATGTTGTCTACTTCAATTTCTTTGTATGTAAAATCAGAGAATATTATTTCTGTGGTGCTCTTGTGAAGCAATAAAGTTCCTACTGCCTCATGCTGTTACTATGTCTGTTTTATCTACTTTCTTATTTGGCAAATTGATCAGTTTCATCCCTTCAGATAGTTTCCTCAGAATTACCTAGAAATAAGTGATGGTTGTTTCCTTAATTTACAGTCCCTAAAGACTCATCAATTGTCCTTGTAGCCTCTTCTTTCCTTTTGTCTCTATTTGATTACTAGTGCCAAAAGAGACGGTAGGGAACTACCTACACTTGTCTCTTCATTGCACGGAACAAAGTACTTGTACTCTCTCCTTGCTCTGACAAAGCATACAGGCATGTCTATTTTCTTTTTCTCCTTTTCTCTTTTCTCCTTTCAGGTTGTGGTGATGGTTTGTGTGATACAGATTTATCAGCATCTTTTTCCCCTTATCACTAATGCTAAGCCAAACTTCTCTACAAACCTTTATAGTCCTTCATGGAAGGCCTTATTCATCAATGCATTGAAAGATAAGGTTAAATGTGTGTTTAATTACCTACATATGTGAAATGCATTTGTAATTTCTATACTGTACTTCTCCAACTGGTTCTTTAATTCAGTGCATGATTTAATAAACATTGGCATGATGGTAATTTAGTTGCAAATTATTCTTATGTATTTAGTAATTTTTTGTATTTCAATAAGTGACCTGATCCATAAAAACCCAAAATTAATTCCCAATACTTACAATAATTAAAAAATAATACTAACCTTTTCCAAATTTTACACAAAATACACTGCAAAATCCAATATAAACATAAACATGTTAGTCTGGTATATATTTGCTTATCTGAACTCTTTCAGGTACTGGATAAGCAATTCAGTGTCTTAAAAGAAAGAGTGTTGTTGTACTATTGCCCAGCTGTAAAGACTAAGCAGCAGAAGTCTAGTATGAAAGCTTGTACAATTTAATATTCAGTTTAATTTTGTATTTTCAAAAGCTTGAGTAACTCTGACCCAGATAATTCAATGGTCAGAATAATTCTGCAATTTTGGGAATGTTTTCCAGGTTCAAGTCTTGAGTCTAGACTTATTGCAGCTTTATTGACTGTTTATGTTTGCTATGAAAAAGTGGTTTATAAATTACAGAATTTGTTTCCTAGAAACTATATGAAAACATATTGGTCATTCTGATAAGGGACAGACACATTTATTTTTACCAGAACTGTCACATGTGGACTATATTCAGCAGAATGCAGCTGGGATAAACAAAGCTTTTTGGCAGACCATTATTAACAGAAGACTGATCCCTTTAAGAGCATGAGAACAAACTAGGGGCTTTTTGGCTACAAAAGATGTCTTGGAGGCTAAATTCAGGTTGTATGAACAAGAACAGAAGAGCTATCTGTCTAGCTTTCTCTTTCTCTCTTTCTCTTTCTCTTTGCTTTATCTTCTTTCTTTTCTTTTTGCTTTTTCCTNTCTCCCTTCTCCCTTCCCTTCTCCCTTCCCTTCTCCCTTCCCTTCCCTTCTCCCTTCCCTTCTCTTCTCCCTCCCTTTTTCCCCTACCTCTGTCTCTTCCTTTTGTTTCAAAACATTTCACATTCTGCATGGGAGGAAGGGATTAGAGGAATTCTGAGTATTATGCAAGTTTAAAGATGGAATAAGTAGAAGTTTTAACATTTTTAGACAACTCTTGAACCTTTCAGTGTGTGCAGAGATAATAAAGAGTTTCAAGCTAGAAGTATGTTAGAATCATATAGCTTGAGGGATTATTTATCTTGAAAGGAAGGGAAGCAAAAGAATGCAGGGGTTTTCATATTTGACACCAGCAGCTTCTGAAGGTGTCTCCAAAGTACCTTAAATTACTTCATGGACCTTTCAAGCTATAGTGGTACCATATCCCTTTCCTAAGTGCTTCAACTGCAATGCTGCACAGACACAATATGCAGCTTGTGATTATCAGATCTGTCCTGGACAATGTCCAAAGTATTCTAAAGTAATCAGCAAAACAAAGTCAGTAACTGAAATCACAGCTCAACTGAAGCAAGAATGGTACTGGTAATGACACAGCATTGAACGAATGGCACGAGTAAATATCCAGCCATACAGGAGGAATCCAGAAGTGCTGCTTTGAGATGTTCTGTGACATCTTTACACTAAGCAAGATGCAGGGTGGGGATATTTAAACACCAGTTTCCACCAGTTTTGTTCTAGTAGTGATTCATTCACCACTCCATGTTTCACTATTCCTTCATATAAAGCTCCTTGTATCAAGGAATATACTATTCCCTGATAATCAGCAGCTTCAGAGAATGACCAGACTGTCTATAGGAAATTATTAAAAGATGAAAAAAGCTGAAGTCTTCCTCTTCCATTGAATACGCTCTTTCTACCTATGATGACTTCACTTTAGTGCATAATGGACATAATAATCCTTGAGAAAGGATCCTTGAGAAATCCTTGAGAAAGACAGAGAAATTAAAAAAACCAACCAAACAAAAAATAATCCTAGTATTTAAAAACATCTTGGGCTTATTAAGCATTTAAAATCCTTCAAGGATAAAATATTTATTTGAAGAGGTTCCCAGTAAAAATAAAGAGGTCATATTATTCTAAAAATATCTGAAAGTTGATGCATGTGAAAGGGTGACTCATTGTTTCCAAAGGACTCTACGAAAGCTTTGAGGGAGAGGGAGAGAGAAACTATGAGATACTAAAAATGTTGAGAGAGAAAAATGCTTCAGTTTCTCTTTTATAAAATTGAGAAGTTCAGTGGAGTTTCTTCTAGCCTTGGTAGATTTTTTATTATGTCTTTTTTTGTACTTTGGGCATCTGAACAGCACGAAGAAAATTCAGCAGCACAGAGGAAGCCATCCTCTGCATAAGGGAAGATGTACCACAGTATTTCATTCTGTGCTTCTTTCAGAGTTAGCTCTAAGAGCTTCACAAAATCTTTACAGCCAATGTCAAGAAGAAAGGGGAGGAACAGGTGAAATGGAGAGAAAAGAAATTTGGAAAGCTCTGCTGAAGCATCTCAAATATGCATTTATCTCTAGGACCAACATGCCCAAACTGCCCTTAGAGTCTGTCATGTGCACTTAAAAAGTGAAAAATATAAAGATTTTAAATATTTCATGGAATCATGGAAGAGTTTGGGCTGGAAGGGACCTTAAAGATCATCATGGGCAGGGACATCTTCCACTAAAGTGGGTGGGATCAGAGACCCATGCAGCCTGGCCTTGAACAGTTCTAGGATTGAGGCATCATGATTTCAGATGATGCATAAAAAATGAAAGGCAGATTTCCCTTAGGAACCATATATACAGGACGACCTGTACCCTACTAATTTGAATTCTCTTAGCTAGTGCATATAGAAAAAAATTCAAGTAACCATTCTCTCCTCAACAGTTGTGTGAAACATTTGAGTTGGAAGAAAGACTAGAGCTTGTAAAGAGTGATCTGTTCGAGCTGATACTAGCTGTCAGGCTCTTCTGCAAGCTTCCAAGTGTGCAGGTGCCCAGGACCAGTTTCTGAGAAAAATCTCCTCTTGGAGGGAGTATCCATGTCATTTAACCCTCCCACTCAAGCAATGGGGCTGTAGAAAAGATGCCTGTTTGGAAAGATTTCCAGGACCTTGCTAACTCCTAAATCCTTGTCCTGATGATTGTTTGGAAAAGGTCTATTCAGCATAGCTGACTGCCATCCAAGTGAACACTGGAGTAACTAAATAGAATCAGCACTTGAATTCACTGGTATGAAGTTATTGAGACTCCATTCCGCACATTCTCCAGCACATCATCAATCAGGAGTTCCTTTTTAATTAAAATGCTGCCTGCTTATGGGTTTCTCATCTGTTCAGCTAACTATGTTTCTCTGAGTCTGAATTTGCTTGTACAGCTATCTCCAGTAGGGAGAGATGCAGTCAAGCCCAGGGAATGTTAATATTCTCAAGGAACCAGACAGAAACCATCAATAAATAATTCAGAGTGCAATTTTTTCAATTCTTACCTCTTAGTTGGATCTGTTTCACAAACTATACTTAAAATGTAGTTTTCCAAGGCTTTTTTTGGACTTAAAATTCCCTTTCAGCCACTGAGGCAATTCCTCACTTACAGTGTCCTCTCTTAGTTCAGGCTTCAGAGTCCCAGAGCTTTGGCATCTCTAAGTGCCTATAGTATTACTATCCCCAGAGGTATTTGTGAAAGTAATATGGCAACCTAAATATATCCAACTTTAAGAGCCAAAACTCTACCCAAGGCATGGTGAGTACTGATCCTCCTTTTTGTCTACAGAATTAGATGGCTTATATAGTGCATATCTGTAGAGGGAACATGGTAAAGATAGAGAATATCTATTATTAATTTCTATTTATGCATTGCTGAAATATGAGGAATTCATATTGTAAATGTGTTCATCATCCATCCTGTTTCAACTCATCCCCCACAGTTCTTTCTTGGAGAAATCAGCCAACAGGAGAATGGGTGTAATTGCAAAGAGTGGTTATAACTCCTTCTTCTGGGGCCATAAGGGAATAGGTATTAGTTCTCACAGGAAATAGAATCAGTTCATCAAAACTATTTCATTTTTATTTTGGGGACTTTATTAACAATTACACCAGAGAGATAGAGCCCATCTAATCTAACATCTACTGTAATGCCAGAAGGAAAGATGGAATTCTGCACAGACCAGTTTCCAGCCTAAAGCTATTCACTTAAGAGAATCATAAAAAATTTTTAGTGGGTTTCAACTGCCTTTAGTGCTGAGAGAGAACTTGACAAGGCTGCAAGACAGGTAAATATAATGTTTATTTTTGTGATGATTTGATTTTTTGCTTCACGTTGATATGCAAGATATGCTGACAATGTGATCTTTCCTCATCTATGAAAGGAGAAATGAAGATTTTATCACACACTTCAGAAAGAAACACTGTGTTTGAGTAAACCTATTGCTCTGGGCTGTCCTGTGACACAGCACTTTTCATTACCTATCCATTAACTTAGGTAATGCTAGAGAGCAAGTCTTCCATAGAACTCTTTATCTTTAAATCTTTAGAAGCCTAGGAGTAAATACAATTCTCTCATTTTATAGATTGTCAAAAAGGGAAGAGAGACAGATGCAAGGCACTGTGTGCAGTAAAAGGGAGCCATATGACTAAATTTTAAGAAAATACTTTTACAGATCACTATCTACATTGTCCTGTCTCATGTCTCATCAGACATGAGGTATTTCCTCATAATTTTGTTTAGAGAAATGGCAGTGCAATTTTTGGAAGACACTACAAAATAATTGAGAACAATCTCTCAATTACTATTTCAACTAAAACTAAAAAGCTGGATATAGCCAATAAAAATATGCATTTAAATTGTGATGTGATAGAGAGACTTAACTATATGTAATTCAATCAAGATTTTCTTCAGCAGCAATTAATCTTGTCCTTAAGAAATCAAACAAGTGAGGGTTGTACTAGAATTACTGGAATGACTGTGTCACAGGAGGGATGCTGCTTTAGCATCCATTTGGCTGAAAGCATTATCCAGTCACTCAGGACCATTTGTTATCAATTTCTTGTACAAATACTACCATCATAATAAGGTAACACTGCCATCAATACAAGTAGAATCGCCACATAACCTCATCATTGGTCTTTGAGGGACTATAAGTTCATATTCTGCCTCTAGGTAAAATCTCTGCCCTTCTGCCTGCTGATAAAAGCTAATTTGGAGATGAGATCCAGAATCTCTATTTGTCAACAGCAATTTGCAAGAACAAAACATGTATGAGTATAAATAAATTAATATGAAATTACCTAGGGACAATCCAAAACTCCTAAAATTATAGTTTGCCATGCTTTATATCTCAGTTCATGTATGATTTTCTGTATAAATTCTTATTCCTTCATTGTGCTTAGGTCTAATCATTCCAAGACAAAACTTAGGATGTCTACAGAGGGACATTTCAATTTCTGTTTTTCACTTAAAACTTCTCTAAAGTTTTATGGAGTTAAACACAACCTNTTCCCACTGTGGCAAACTGTGGGAAAGGAAGCAACTGCTCATATACATATCACCCCAAGTTATGGAACAAATGGGATCTGTGACCAACAACAACCACCGAAGTGCCCCCAGATTAATTTCTGGGGCCTTCCATCAAAGGATTGCACATGATCCACAGTGTTAAAACTCCATCATTGCTCTTTGAGGGACTATAAGTTCATATTCTGCCTCTAGGTAAAATCTCTGCCCTTCTGCCTGCTGATAAAAGCTAATTTGGAGATGAGATCCAGAATCTCTATTTGTCAACAGCAATTTGCAAGAACAAAACATGTATGAGTATAAATAAATTAATATGAAATTACCTAGGGACAATCCAAAACTCCTAAAATTATAGTTTGCCATGCTTTATATCTCAGTTCATGTATGATTTTCTGTATAAATTCTTATTCCTTCATTGTGCTTAGGTCTAATCATTCCAAGACAAAACTTAGGATGTCTACAGAGGGACATTTCAATTTCTGTTTTTCACTTAAAACTTCTCTAAAGTTTTATGGAGTTAAACACAACCTGGGATGAATCTGATATTATTAAGAATGGCCACACCTAATTTAAAATAATAACTTGGATAAATTAAAGTCTAAGGGTACTAAATGCAATGGGATTGAAGAACAGTAGAATACTATTTAGGTTCATCTTGTGGGAACCATCAGGAATACAACAAGCTGACAGGCTGAGTGTGTTGGAGTTTTTCATCCTGGAGGAGAGAAAACTCCAGGGAGACCTTAGAGCACCTTCCAGTATCTAAAGGGGTCTACAAGAAAGTTAAAGAGGGACATTTTTAAAGGCTTGTAATGATGGGACAAGGTGGAATGGCTTTAAANTCATAGGTGATGTTATCTTTCTTCTCTGTTAGCTTATAGATAATAGACAAAATGACTAAATGCTTCTTTTCCTTTGCAACCAAAGTGTTCTCAAATATACATACATATATGTGTATATATGTAAATATATACACCAGTCATCCAGTTTCATTTCATTTTAATCCACCTCAAGGGATATATTAACAAGATCCTCAGTTACCTTTGCCTTCAGGGNTGGATGGGGCTTTGAGGAACCTTGTTGAGCAACCTGGACAATGCCCCCCCTTCCCCTCAACTCTCCCTTAAGTAAGGACTTAAAGAGTACAGTTGCCTGTCTCAAACACTGTCAAGGCCACAGAAGGAACTTTCCACNGTCTATGAGACTGATAAAAGTTGGGACTGTGTGATCTCGTAGCATGCATTCATGTCAAGGTGCTTCTTTTTACTGAGTAAAGAGCAGCAGCTTGCAAAAGACACTGCTAAAAAGTCATCTTTTCTCTTGAACTAACTCTAACATTAGAGCTAGCCTATGTAACATTATATTTGAGGGAATATAATTTGTTTTCACTCATGGGTGATATTTAGCAGTGAGGCTCAATAGCTAATTTATATAACAAGGCTGAATTTGTCATTGCACTTGGGAAAATTCTCTCGTAACTTGCTCCCTTTCTGTTTGCCTAGTCATGACTAATGTTTCTTTTATGAATGGATTTTTTAGTTCACAGTGTTGTTTATATTTCCTCCTGAGTAAAGAGCCATCTTAAAATCTTCCTAAGTGTTTCCACAAATTAAAGGAAAAGAGAGAACTATAGAGATTTTCACTTTCTCTAGTGACCAAGCTCCTAAGATCTTTAGATGCCTACATAGGTGAGGTGAATCTAAGTTAACTTAAGTACTACTAGGATGGAATTAAAAATGAATATCATCTAATCTGGGTGCACGTTTTTGGGAATTGTCAGGAATACAAAAAAGAACTGTTATTACAAATGTTATGGAGACTGGGAGTCTATATGCACTAAGTAGCATTTCATTCTCTTAAAAAGGTTCATGCTTTCTCATGGCAAAGGCATCTCCAAAGTGTTTTCCAAAGGCCTGCTCCAAATTATACATTGGAGAGGATCCTTCCTCTACCCGTTAAACTTAGTCACAGGTATTCTGGCTTTAGCAGTATATTATTAAGTTTTAAATATATGCACCAAGGCTATTTAAATGAGTTGTTAATTAGTCAGTGCTTAAACAACAACACACTCTCTCTAGTGTACTGTTCCAATACTAATAACTCGTGCTCTTCCCATCTGTTTGATTCCACCTGTTATCATTATTTTAAACCTACACTGAAAAATCTACAATGAAGGACGTTCATACCCAGAAACAATGATAATACTTTTGTTTGCTATCACAAGGCATGTGCTAAACATTTTCCTTCAGTGTTGATATTTTAAATTGAAATTCATACCAGAAACGAGAATATGCTTTGAAGCAAATAGAATTTTACATTATTTGAGGGTGAAGAGATACTGGAAAAAAAATACACCAACAGTGACCAACAGTTAGTGTTTTTCGCATATATTCCACTAAATAAGACTCAGCACAGTTTACATTGAGAGCATGAGATTAATCTTCTGGTTATCTGACCATCTTCCATATTATATTCTTAAATGTCCTAGATGCAGAAACCTGTAGATGTTTTGTATCTCAGTAAGCATTTTTCCTAAAGACAAAGAGTGATTTAAGACTGGGAAAACCAGGGAATATGGGGCAAAGGGAACTATTGTTCTGAGCCAGCTATTAATCATTTACAGCTTTTGATATGGTTGATATGTCTTAGTTAATCCCTGTTATATTTCTCATCCCACTTCCTAAAATAGTAGCAAACATTTTTGCCCTAAAATTTCCAGTTGGAAATAGTTTTTGGTTTGTGATTTCTGGCCTTTATGGGATTTTTTTTTCCAAAGCACAAAGATACCTGGTAGGAAAAACAGAAGAATAAATTAATCAAGAATTTATGTGCCTACACTCGTGTAATCAAGAAATAAAGGGAAAGCACACCTGGCAATAAATAATTTTCTTTAAATGTTGAACCACTACTGTCAACACTCCTGCACATGATACTATTTTACCGAAACTGAACATGATGTAGTCACGAATGAAAACAAATCTTTCCTTCATATTTCAGAAAGGAGCTTCCACCTCAAGCCCTGCAAATAGGTCTCTCAGCCTGCATTTCTGAGTGATATTTCCTATCAAATTATGATCAAATCACTTTGTAAGGGTTACTCAAGGTTTTTGAGAGAGAGAAACTTAATATCCTAATCCTTTATGGCAGGTGCTATTCACACACAGCTACAGTATTCCTGTTCTGAAAAATACATGTTTGTAGAGTGAGAAATTTAATAATTTCACATGTTTCAAATTCTTTAATATCACTTACAAATAATGCCACAGCCACATTTGGCAAAGCCTGATCTATGCATACTCAGCAGTATAAAAAATGTCTCTATCATTTGACAGGAAGGATATAATGTGACATGTCATTCAGTGTCACTAGAGACCTGTCATATGCTGCTGTTCCTGTTTCATGATCATTCTGGACCAACCACTGTGGTTCACTTTTCACTTGGAACAGATACCTTTTTCATTTCCCTGAGAAGCCATGTGGGATACAGGTGCTATTGTACCCAGGCAAAATTTTATGAGCAATTTCCAGCTAATTTTGCTGTTTTCTCCAGAGATTTAAAACATAGCTAATCAGAATGAAAACATTTCCAGCCCCTGCCAATAACTTTAATTTCATTTTACAGAATTACCATCATTAACTAAAGAACAAGGATTCTGCAATTCCTCTCTAGCCTGCAATAGGACGGAGGATCCAAGAACTGTCATAAGCAGAATATGTCCTGCCCTAAGGACTTTTCAGGTGAGANTCATATAAAAAAGAGAGATTTCTCTGAGCAATGTTTATACTTGGCATTTAACACGAAGTTCCCTAATTAAATCTCACAGGCTTTTTAGGCTCTCCAAACCTACATCTGTGCAGCACTTGACTTAACAGAGGGAGGTGATTCTCCCCTCTNCTGCCCTAAGGACTTTTCAGGTGAGACTGAGACAGCATTCAGGTGGGAATAAATAGCAGGGAGTAGTAAAATGTAGATGAAAGTAGTAAGGTTGAACACATAGTGCATGTTTTGACAAGCTAAACTGCTAAATGCACCACTCAGAGAGTCGCCAGGTTGCATGAATAGTAGTACTTGTTGTGTTTCGTGTGTGACTATATCAACAGAAGGGATCTGGCTTTTAAGAGTAGGTTAAGTTGAACTGAGGGTACAATAGATGTATATGTCACAGCACAGTATTTTCTGACTAAGAACCAATCTGGGTATAGGAATAGAGGCTGTAGAAATTACTCCAACTTGTGAGCAGTTCTGAAAGGCATTGTAGCTTCAAGAAATACATTCTGAAGTTGAAATCTTTACCTGATCTTCCTGTCACAGGGGAATAACTATTTTTCTTGATGGGTAAATAGTACAACCCTAAGTACCTGGGAAGCAACTTCACTACAAGTCCATTCCACCTTCACCACTCTTTGGATTGCCACTTTCTAGTGATAGGAGTAAATGGAAAACAGGCTCTGCTCCCCAAACTGTACTTGAACACAAAACAGGCAAAAATGAAGTATGTCCTACTAGTAAGATAAAATAGTACAATACTGAATTTCTCCTCTGCATTCGTTTTCAATTACCCCAGGAGATGAAATCTAGTGGTACCATAATGGTACTTACAGTGGTATCAAGGAATGAGTCCTGAGCGTGTCTTCTACTGCCTGGAGTTCAGCTAAATTTTATCCTGCCTTGTTCTACCATATAAGAATATGTCTGGGATTCAAAAAAAAAAAAAAAAGAATAACTCCACACGAGTATTTCTAATTCAGTACAACCAGGGATTGCATTAAATTAACTCTTCTGCTGAAAAGGTCTGAGCTTAAATTGATTTTAAAATAGCCTTTTATATAGTGAAATAGTTCTACAAAGTATTCTCCAGGTGACTACAAAATGTTTAGAGAACCATCTAGCACTTTTTATAAATCACAACTCATTCCTAAAGGTCGCACTTCCATATGGCAGGTACTTATCATTCGCTGTAAAACATTTAAAATATGAATTTGGCTTTGTTCACAGTACATGTCCGAGAGGTGTCAATGGCCCACAACTTGTACAGTGCTGAGCACCAACTGGCATTTGAGCTTATGCTAATCGTGTTATTAAAAAATATGAGAGACATTGCCACTCTTCATTAGTTACACAGAGAGAAATGCTGTCACTGCTGTCTTTCTTTGTACACTGTGATTTCGTGAAGCAGGTCGGTTTATATCTAACGTATGTATTCATATCTTTTGTGTGTATATATATATTTATCATATAAAAAAGAGAGATTTCTCTGAGCAATGTTTATACTTGGCATTTAACACGAAGTTCCCTAATTAAATCTCACAGGCTTTTTAGGCTCTCCAAACCTACATCTGTGCAGCACTTGACTTAACAGAGGGAGGTGATTCTCCCCTCTGCTCTCATAAGACTCCATCTGGATTACTGCAACCAGCTCTGGGCCCTCCAACCTAAGAAGCACATGGACTTGTTGCAGCACAGATGAGGCCATGACGAAGGCTGGAGCACCTCTGCTGTGAAGATAGGCTGAGAGAGTTGGTCACGTTCATCCTGGAGAAGCTTCCAGGGTGACTTTCTTGCACCTTCCAGTAACCTGGGGCTACTAGCCCTTAAGTGAAGGAGATAAAAGGCAACTGGGGAGGGACTTTTCTCTATAGCATAGAGTGATAGGATAAGGAGTAATGGCTTCAAACTGAAAGAGAGCAGACTAGATTAAAGGAAAAAATGGTTTACTGTGAGGGTGGTAAGACACTGGCACAGGTTGCCCAGAGAAGCTCTGACTACTCCATCCTTGGAAGTGTTCAAGGACAGGTTGGATGGGGCTTTGAGCAACCTGGTCTAGTGGAAGGTGCCCCTGTCCATGGAAGAGGGGTTGGAACTAGATGATCTTCAGGGTCCTTCCAATCCAGACCATTCTATGATTCAATGATTCTGTGATAACATTTGTAAATTATACTTACGGCAATCTGGTGCTTTTTCCTATGACTTCTATTCTCTGCTTACCACTACCATTACCTCTCTTTGTCTGTTTCATCTTATCCTGTAGACCCTGGATATAAACATATTTATGCATCTGTGTACATAAATTTGAATAATTTCCTCAGCAGTTTCAGGGTCAGGACTGTAAATTTTTTAGACTAGATTTCCTTAGTTTTATGGAGCAATGACATGACAGGTTTCTAAGCAATCCTGGAGTTACTGGAAACCAGTGAAAAATGTGACCAACAAAAGAAGAAAATCTGAGAATAGGTGAATTTAAATTTTAGTCTTTCTCCCTTAGGAAAACTGATTATTACTGAAAACCCAAATGATCTCCCTGAAGAATTGGATGTCCATCTTAAAGGAGTTTTTTGCTCTTAACGAGAAAAAATTTTGTGATAATAGTGGACTGTACCACTTAATCCTGCTCCCTATGAAATCAGTGTTGAAAGTCTGAGCAAGAGAATTAATACCATTGCCACAACTCATTTTAGCTCATGTGGGCTCTAGAGTGAACAACCTGTCCTCTAAGCTCAAACAAATTTCTTAGACACAGCTTCTAGAAAGATTTTTTGAGAGTTTCAGACTTTTGAACCAACTCAGTTTTGGGTACAGGTCAAAGTTAAAAATTTATCACTCACTTTGGATAGAGCTATATCTGCTGAGAAACATCAAGCTATAGCCTGGGATTTTGAAGTCTCATCTTTCAGTTCAGCACGTCCTTTCCTTAAAATAACAGCTACCAAAAAATCTTAGCTAAAAAAAAAAAATTTTGTTTTAAGCAACTCAACTTCTCCTCTTTACTTATATAAGGATGTTAACTTGTAACTGAAATTCTTTCCTGGATTCCTTGGAGTATTCTCCTTACACAAAAGTTTGCTTTAACTTTTCTTGAGGAAAGTGGGGTTTAAGGAGACCTTTTCCAAACAGAAATGTTCAAACACCTTGTTTGAATAGCAATATATAAGAAGCTTCCAGACATGGCAGTAGATATTTGTAAAATTAAAAAAAAAAAAGAAATCAATATGGATTTGACTTAGAAGTTTTTGTTTTCTTTTTCTCTTTGGGGAAAATTGTTTCTTTGCTAGAAACCACATAGGAATTTAATTAGTTGCAGTCTTGGTAAATGCCTTTTTAGTCCAGTCACTTTTATAAATACTAATTATGAGACAGGAAAAAGACATATAGAAAATATTTTACAAAGAACTTGATAGAAAAAATCCCTTATAAACGTGGGTTTGAAGGTTCATGGGAGGTTTTTTTCTGTGTTTGCAAAAATATAGAATACAATGAAGCTTTACTACATTTAACTTTCAGATCACAATGGTGCATTTTGAAACAGAATGTATTATGGGATATGCTCCAAGAAATTTTGGATAAACAAAATGCTTGATGACTCTGGAAAAGTACTGTAACTTTTAAGAGGAAGTGCATTCCACTTTTGAAATATTGACAATGAACATATTGCTGGGAATACACGTAAGGTGAAGAAACATTTAACAACATTCCACTTACACAGCTCCTAGGACAGCTAAAACCCCTTTCTTGTCCAGCCCAAACTTTTCTGTATTCTGCTTATTGAACATACTTTACTCCATTCACCACGGTATTTTATAGTAACTCCATACAGAAGGGAAAAGCCGTCATATCTGTATTACAGATACG
Organism: Calyptomena viridis; assembly: GCA_013390005.1. Classification (NCBI taxonomy): domain Eukaryota; kingdom Metazoa; phylum Chordata; class Aves; order Passeriformes; family Eurylaimidae; genus Calyptomena; species Calyptomena viridis. The sequence continues at coordinate 31,874 of WEIV01002577.1, forward strand.
GGATAAAAACCCAGGTAGAGCACTGAAGTTAAAGTCATGTAGAAAGTCTTTGGCCAATAAAGTATTTAATCCAAGACCTTAAAATTTGAAGACAATACTTTCAGTTTCTGAACTATTAATTTTTCTTCATTCCAGTAGAGCAATGGCTATGAGCAATTTATGAAGAAAATAAAAATAATACTAAAAAAAAGTCTGAGTATCATATCATAAGCACAATAATAATCCTCTTCTGCTCTTTATTAAGAACTGAATATTACCCAACACTAATTACTAAAGCATGATATTCGGACTGTCACCAGCTGCCTGCCTGATAAACAGTTTGGGGGCCCAAATTTCAGAAAGTGTCTGTGAACTTACATATTTTTATTTATCACTTAATCTCTAGAGAAGCCTAAAATTGGTCATTTGTCTCTATTTCAGACTGCGCTGTTCCATAGGTGCCTATACATATGTCAGTTCCTCGGTACAAGAAGCCCCAGACCTGAAGAAGTGGACAGAATTTAGGCACCTGGGCACCACTGCAGTTTTGAAATGAGCAAGGAGACATAAAAATGAGGCCTTTGATAGGTGTCTTCTGAGTATACATGATTTACTTGATCAGCTTGAGGTTTTCTCCAGAGCTAGTTGCAATAGCGGTGGTGCCATCCACTTCTTGAAAACTAAGGTAGCAGAAATATTCTTGACATTATGAGGTGATTATCAGCCTCAAGACACGTTCCATGAACATGCAGAGATGGAGGCAGCCTTACAAGGGATGCAGGACAGTGAATAGAACATGCCCCCAGGGTCCTAGTTCTTCATTGATGGATAGGGCTGCAAATGCATGGTGGTCCCAAGATGTTCTGGACACTCCAGCCTCATCATGCCTTGCTGTCCTTTTTCGTTCTTCAGTGGCAGTTTGTGACTAACCAGCACCTCAATCCCAGCACAGTTCCCCTACCTGTATAGATACACATGGACTTCTTACAAACCATATGTAATTCAAGAGCCAAGATTACTGCATGAGAAGGACACAGGACAACTGGTTGTCTGCATACTGCTCAGACCAAGAGAAGGAATCAGGTTTTTCAAGAGTATGCTCTGATTGCCACTCTGTGGTCAGGTTTGGAACTTTCATATAGTCCCTGGAATGTTAGCTTTTAATTCAGTAATCATACACAACAAAATGACCGCCCCCAGAAACCCTCTTCCCCCAGGAAGAATTACTGCAGGAAGTCTTGGTGCAGAAAGTTAATGGAAGGGGGAGGAGGAGGGAGGGACTGGGGAGGTAGGAATGGGGAACAACAGTACTCAACAGCAAGCATGCTTTCTCATACACTTAGGTGAGTATCCTCATTACTTCCAACTAAAGTCAAGATCCAGCTTAGATTCAGAGGTATCTGAACTATCGTAATAGCTTTTTTCTTATGTCTATTTTTAGGCATCTACCCACAAAGGACTATCAGTATACCCTTTCTCATAACTGGTGTCCGTAGAGTCCTTTCTTTTGCCAGATCCCAAAACTGGACAGAAACGAAGGTTTTAAATAGGGGAAGTGCTTGTTTCAGAAGTCTAGAAATATTTCTAAAGCTCATTTAATCATTTAGCCATATGAAAACAAATTCCAGTGTGTAGTAAGCAACTAGCAGTAATATATCCTGTAAATATCTGCTGCAGTCAGTTTTCTCTCTCTGTGTGACTCAGCACCCATTTTTCTTGTGTGTCCTGATTGATATTAAGGCAGCAGACAGCTTTGCTAGAGATATCAGAGCACAGAAGCCCAATTTCTAATGATTACGGTAGGATTTAGTTCAACCTCCTTCAAAACAAAGCCTGTTTTCCCATGCTGTAGGTGCAATTTTTCAAGTATTATATATGCTGCGAGTAACTTTGAAGTTAATAAATATTATTGTGTCAAATAAAATAAAATAAAGCCTTCTCGGTGAGACAAAGATCAGCTTCAGTACTACATAATATGTGGCTTTAGCCCCTGGCAATGAGTTCTGGGATTTACAGTAGTTAGAAGAAATTTGAGAGCACAGCAGTGGGTTTGGATTACGGAGTATCCAAGCTACAAGAGAAGATTATCTCTCAAAAAAAGAGGGTTTATGAGGTGCAAGAGGTATGTAAACGGTCTTTTACAACTTGCAAGAAAAAAACGTAGTGCATCAAAACTTTTAGAGAAACAGAGGTTTATAGTTTTGCATGCTTTATAATAAGATTTTATTTCCTTTCTGTCCCATAAAATATATGAAACATCAAAGAGCCTTAATTCTTAATTATATAATCATATAATAATAGAGCGGTTTGGGTTGGACGGAACCTTAAAGAATCTCCCTACTATGGGCAGGGACACCTTCCACTAGACCAGGTTGGTAAAAGCCACATCCAGCCTGGCCTGAAACACTTCCAGGGATGGAATATCACAGCTCCTCTGGGCAACATGTGCCAATGTCTCACCACCCTCACAGTAAAGAATTTCTCTCTAATATCTAACCTGAATCCACCCTCCTTCAGATCAAAGCCATTCCTCTTTGTCTCATCACTTCATGCCCTTGTAAAAAGTTCCTTTCCAGCCTTCTTGAAGGCCATCTTTATGTACTAAAGTGATGAATTTTCAACAAGTTCATAAGTCCTCTTTTTACTGCCTATTTTTATAAGAGTGAAACCTGGTAGCCTCTGCTTTCATACTATAACCTTCCTCAAGGTGTGAAAGTGGTGTTCCTAAGGAAAACACAGCTACTTTGGAAGTATCGTGGCTCCCTGTGAAGCAACAGCTAAAAGAGGAAACACATTTGAGCATCATCAGGAAGGACACAGAACAGAAAATAAGGTACTATTTGCAACACCACAAAACCTTGGCTACCATGCACAGTTCACCTCTGTAGAGTAAGATGACATATTAAAGAAGTAGAACAGAGCTATTAAAATGACAAGGGGGACAGAACTATGGCTCTGTGAGAAGAGACTAAAGAGTTTTTGTCTCAGTCTTCACCTTTCCTTTCTTCTTTTCCTTTCTTCACTACAAGCAAGGAGGGAAATGTGTTCAAGCTTTACATGTGAAGGTGTTGTAAAAAAAGAGTGCAGAAACATAAATCCTCACCCACACATTACTGCAAACACTCAAGGGGCACTTTGGGAAACTGACTTAAAATAGATAAAAGGAGACCTTTTTTTTTTCACAGGGCTTAGTGAACTTCTGGAATGTTTCTGTGGAAGACTGTGAGGCAGGCAATATCAGCAGTTTTGAAAATAGAACAGAGACTTTAAAGAACAACAGGTCTATAAACAGTTACTCAAGGTTGAATTCCTTGTGTGATTTTGTAAGACCATAAGATCTTATGTTAACAGCAGAAGGCCCTACACACAAAAGCTGATGACAAGCCTTAGAAGAAATTTTATCTTAATTCAGTATTTGTAGATCTGTATGAAGGACATGTGACTTGAGGGAAGATAAGGAGAGGTGTGCTGTAATAATCCCATAGCTGATTCTAAAAACCTTTTAGCTTGCCTACCAGCCCATGTGCCTGTGGAAGTTTCTGAGTGCCATACTCCAAGGAGTTTCCCACCCCAGACTGATCTGGGTTCATACACAAAGATTGCTCCCCTTCTGTCTCTGGCTGACTGAATTTCTCTCAAAATGTTGGTGGGGAAGTGATAATTCAGATTAAAACAAGACTTATCTATCTGATCTGGAGACGGATGTCAATGAAGCTTTTGAAATTGCAGATTAAACTGGAAAAAACATGAAAAAAGTTTATCTTCTTTACATTAAGCCCAGTATCTGCTTGAATTTTTCAGGCAATGGCATTAGTTAAATCATTATTTTTGTAGTTCTTTAGAGAATCATCCCGTTTGGACAAAGTATAAAGTAAAAGTAATTCCTGGTAATTGACAGTGTTTTTTGAAGTTTTCTTTTTCCACTGGTCTGAGGCATGGTATACCAATGCTTTGGAAGAAAAAAATATCAGCAGGCAAGCCAAACTTATGTATAAGATATGCATGTGTAAGGGAGGGAAACCAAAGAGAAAACTTTAAGGCACAGTGTATTTCCAGATACACTCTTAGACCTCTCTGTATATCACATTTCTCTATTACTTAATATAACTTCAATGTTCTTCTGAACCATTGATATAATGCTCATGGAAGTCACAGAAATCATTATATAGGGTTCAAAACAATTTTAGACATCTCTTTCACCCAAATTTGAGGTATCTAGTAAATAGGTTTAAAGCAAATGCTTCCATTATTCGAATAGTCAACTGATAGTGCAGAAACTTTGAAAATCTGTATTGGGAGACCTTGTCTGGCTAAGTTGACCTAAGTTGACCTAAGTTCAGGTCAACAAGATATTATTCAGAAAGCCTTTCTGCATGCCCAATTCTTTCCATCACAAATAAAGAGTTATGACGATTGAGTGGTACGATTCCTTCAACACGGATGTTTTTGCTTCCTCTGCTCTTTGTCTCTTCTTCCCCTTGTTCATGTGTTTTATCAGAAAAATCCCTCTGCTCTTTGATACTACATCATTCATCTTCAGCTATTTGCGGGATCTAGTGAACATGTGTACCATAAGTGTGTTTTGTGGTTTATTTTTTTTAACTGCAGTGCCACAAATTTTTTTAGAAACCTCATAACTACAATAAAATGCAGGAGTAAAACCTCATGTGTTATTGTTTCTCACCTATAACACATTCAGAACTTTTTTTTAGGGTGGAAATTATTATACAAACTACATAAAGACATACCAGACATCAGTCTCAGTAAAACATTGCATATTTTTCCTACAAAAATTTTTGTTGTTCACATGATCAATGTCTAAATGTTTAAACATTCAGTGTTCAAATTTTAAGATATCTTCTTGAGTTTACACAAAGATTAAAATTAAAATCAGTGGACCTTTAATTGTCTAGATCTAAAGTGAATTTTTAAAGATCCAGAGTAGATTTAGATATTTTCTTAGAATCCTTAATTGTCTCATGAGGTTTTTTGCATCTTATATTACTAAGTTTCCTTTTTTTTTATTCTTCTGCAGAAAGTGGAGAAGGTTGTTAAAGAAGGCTCTAAGCAAATGTTCTAAAGAGAAAGTGAGAGAAAGAGAGGCAGATTTCAGGAATAACAACATTTAGTCTGAAAAATACCTTTGTTTAGCATTGCAAAATGGAAAGCAATTTTTTCGGTCATACAATGGTATTAAATATTATTAAAATAGGAAAATCCTCCACATTTCAGAGGCACTGTCCTTGTAATGGCAGTAATTTCTACATGTGGAAATAAGAGACTAAAGAAGGAAAAATGAAAAGTTAAGCAAAGTTTTCTAAACAACATTCATTGAGCTGGAAAACTTTCTGAAATTCATTCATATTTAATTCAAGCATAAGAAGAATAACATAAATAGTTACAGAGTCTACAGCAGTCTATCCTATACAATCTGAAATTCAGCTGATTTACAAGAGGATACATGTATTCTTGCTTCTTATTTTCTGTTTTCTCATGCAGATTAGCATGTGAGCAAGCATTGATTTATTTAACAATTCCTTACCTTCAAATATTCATGCTGAATTTTAAAGCTTTTTCTGACAAACATTATAGGAATCCTGTTTGATCTTGAATAAAAAAGAATTTGACATCAACATCAAATAACTGGCAGAATAAGTAAGAAACTGTAGAGTTCTGGTTCTGCCTCTAGTCAGAATACACTTCTTCATTTTCAAACAATAATTGTAGCAACTTAAGAACTAGAAACATTTTCTTATTAAAAAGAAAAATATATCCCTTATTGTTTTTCCAATCCAGTTACTGATAGACTAGTGCCAGCTCCCCGTTATGCTATAATTTCTGGCTAGACTATGGGGCAATCAGCAGTATACTTTACTAATTAAGAAAAATTATGTTTCGTAGAAGTTATAACCAATGTCGTCAGAGAGAAAATCTTTTCTTCTGTTGTAATTAGTGCTACCACAAAAGGTACAATGTTGGCTGTCAAGAAACAGACATTTCACTCAAAGTTTAATACACAGGTTCCTTCCAGACTGCTCATTTAACAAATTGCATTGATAAATTACTAGGTGGATGAAATGGAATAATTGCTGACAATAAAGAAGGAGAAACATTGTTCAGTAAATATGTTTTTATTGGCAAGGAAACTTAATAATGCTGCCATGAAGTGTAAAGTGAGCAAAACTCTACAACCATAACTAATAACAATATTTACTAACAGTAACTAAAACTGAAATGAAGAAATGAAAGAATGCAGTAATCTTAATACTATTCTACATTTGTAGAAAATTTCAATATACTGGCAACAGTGAGATGAAAATAATGATGTTGCTGCAATAGATTTCTGTAATGCACTTTACTTGAGACTACATGACACCTTGAATGACAAAGCTTGAACAGTTTGACATTCACATAATAAATGGATTAAGAACTTTTTAAACAGTAAGATTCAGAACATTATGCCAAATCAGAATGCCAACCAGCTGCATTTCAAGTACAAACTTACTGATATTTTTAGTTCTTTTTGCCTCTGTATATCTTTGTATTGATGGCTTAGGAGTAGATGAATACTAAATAAAACCACATGTAGGAAAGAACATAGATTTTGGTGATGACCAAATGCCTAGAGAGCAACAAATAAAGTAGGACAGGTCATCCTTATAGGTTATAAAAAACCGTATGTGTTTTAAATCTTAAACCACAAACCAATGGCAATAATACATACAGACCATGGTAATTCAGAGGCAGATTTTATCTTGAAAGCTATGACTTTGAAATGGTTTTAGGATTACAAAGGGTAATAAACTGAGAGTAGTTTACCAGTACAACCTTGTAACTAAAAGGGTTAATATGATACCCTAGTATTACATGAAAACATTACATTATTACATGAAAATACACTGAAGGATAAAAAAAAAGCCCCAAAGTAGCCTGCTGTAATTCTGGCCACAGGTCTGGTCTTCAGATGTTAAGAAGCATACCAACACTGAATCACAGAATAGTTAGTGTTGGAAGGGACCTCTGGAGATCATCTAGTCCAACTCCCCTGCCAAGGCAGGGACACCTAGAGCAGGTTACACAAGAACGTGTCCCAGGCACATTTTGAATGTCTCCAGAAAGGGACAATCTATGACCTCCCTGGGAAGCATTTTCCTGTGCTCTGCCACTCTCAATGTAAGGAAGTGCTTTCTCATGGCAAAGTGGAATTTTTTGTGTTTTAGTTTATGGCCATTGCTCCACATTCTGTCACTGGGCATCATTGAAAAAGCATCCTCTTGACACCTGCCTGTGAGATATTTGTATGTATTGATGAGATCCTCTTGCAGTCTTCTCTTCTCTAGACTAAACAGGCCCATATCCCTCAGTCTCTCCTCATGAAAGAGAGGTTCCAGACCCTTAATCACGGTTGTGACCCTCCACTGGATCTGCTCCAGCAGCTCCTTGTCTTTCTTGAACTGTGGAGACCAGAACTGAACACAACAATCCAGATGTGGCCTCACTGGTGCAGAGTAGAGGGAGAAGATCCCCTCCCTCGACCTACTGGCCAGACTCTTCCCAATGCACCCCAGGATACCATTGGCTCTCCCAGCCACAAGGGCACACTGCCTGCTCATGGTCAGCTTGTCATCCACCAAAACCCCCAGATTCTTCTCCGAAAAACTGCTCTCTAGTAGGTCAGTCCCCAGACTGTACAGGCATTTGGGGTTATTCTTCTCCAGGTGCAGCACCCTACACCTGCCTTTGCTGATCCTCATGAGATTTCTCTCTGTCTAACTCTTCAGCTTATCAAGGTCCCCCTGAATGGCAGCACAGCCTTCAGGCATATCTGCCACTCCCCTCGGTTTTGTATAACCAGCAAACTTGCTTAAGGTGAATTGTATCCTTTCATCCAGGTCATTGATAAACAATTTAAATACTGGAACCAATATTGATCCCCTGGGAACACCACTGATGACAGGCCTCTAACTGGAAGGAAAAGGAAGTCCTCCACCCTTGGAAAGGATTCAGAAAAGGACCACTGAGTCACTGATGGACTGGAAAATATACAAAATATTGAAAAAAGGGAAAAGATCAATCCAGTTAACTTATCCTAGTGTCACATATACCTATAAGAGAAACAAAACTCTGAGAATAGATGGATCTTCAATCTAAAAGGTAAATACATTTACATGTCACTTGTAAAAGAGATACAATCAGAATAGAAGTAAAGCTCAAAAAATTAATGAGATGAACATTGCCATAGATGATAGATGTTAACTGTCATTAAAACTAATTGCAATTGCAGTGCCTATTCAGTGACTTTTTAACACAAAACATTGCTGACATCACATCTAGAAATATGGAGACTGTTAACAATAACAGCACCCTGTACCTAGAAAATCAATGTCTCCGTCAGGGGTATGAATTTATGCATTATATGGCAGCAATTTGTAGACTTCAGGTCCCATAGAGACTCCTGGAGCTGCCTCTTCTCACTATTTACCAGAGGAATTTTTTAACATAGATCCCTACTTTATCCTTTTCATACTCTTCAGTGTGCAAACAGTTTGCCTTGTCATGATGTACAAAGTTATCCGGGCAGACTTACTTGTCCTGAACAAGGACACCTTTCCCTAACTGTTGCCCTTATGATTGTTGCAAAACTTATCAATATGATCAAAATAAAGTCATTCTGAGTATAAATGTAACATCCACAGCACACTGACTCTGAGAATTTTAGATCTTATGATATATAGAGTGAGACAATTTGACATACCCAATCATGCAATAAATGATGTATATTAAAAAATAGAAATCTTCTCTTTGAATTCATACTTTATCTAACTTACCTGAGTGTTTAACACTATTAAGTCTACCAGACAGACTATGTCAGAAAGTTAATATTGATCATTTCTACTTTGATAATAAGGCCTGTTTTCTGATGCTTGCTCAAAATAAGCTAAATTTTTATGATATCACACTTAAGTAAAAAAATTTATTTCAACCATTATATCGCTTTCAGTCTTGTGGAAAATTGATCAACCAGTGTAGAACTACAGATCAGAAAGTCATTTCCAGTAAATTCCTGTTTCCTGGTCTGCAAAAGAAGGAAGATGAATATAACACTGTCAGAAGAAGGACTTTGATGAGCAACATTAAGTCAAATCCTTTAGGGTACTGAATACAGGAAAACAGTTTTGGATAAAATACTAGACAAAGTGTAAGAACAAGTACATGCCAAAACATCTTACATGTTATCCTGCCAGTCAGATTCATCCACTTGAACCTCTTCCTGCAATCATCTACTGTGTATCTTACCACCTTTGTGAATGTGAAACTATACATGCCATCAGCCCACACAAAACACCTGTTTCTGAGAAAATACCAGGTAGAAAGATGGACTCTCATGTAATTATATGCAACATGTAGGACATATGATAGAAAATAAAACCACTGCAAAAGTAATCTGCGTCAGTGTTTGAAAATTGTGACAGATTTCTTCTTCTCCATCTTTTTATACATACAAAGAGAGCTTTTCCCTTTGGTCTTCTCCCAGGTTGTAATGCAATCATGTTATATTTCATTTCACAGACAAATCCAAACCCTAATGTATAAAAACTGTGTAGCACCGCTTGACTATATTTGGCTAGTAAGAAAGTACAGTCTGTTCCTCTCTATATAAAATGGTATTTGGACTCAGTTTTGGGGCAGCAACTTTACTGGTGCCCTCAAAATTTATAGGAATTCTCATTTGTCAAATGTTTCTACTTTAACTACAGTGAAGTTAAACCTAAATATTTAAAAGTGTGTACGCTATTTTGCCCTGATTATCACAAGACCAATTCTGAATGAAAATACTCTGGTTTTACTTGTTTTTCACTTTTGAACAAGATTTTGAAACTGATATTTTAATTTTTGATTTTGAGTTTTTATAATATTGAACTGTTATATTTCCAAGCTTTACTTCAATGATCTGAATGCTGCAAGTATTTTTCTTTTACTGAACTTGTGATTCATATATAATTACTTGCCTCCAGGAGTGAATGTTTTAAGGACATAGTCAGGTATTGCGAAACATAGAGTTTCTGATCAGTTAATTCATGGAAGAAGGGATGTAGACTGTTCCTGTGCTAAGAAATTAACTTAGTGACATCCCTACTTGGTTTCAAGTAGATTCAAGAATTCTCAACCACCACCAATTCTTCAGTTACACTTTTTAGTTAATTCTGAACATCATTGTTATTTTTTAGCACCCTGGATCAGTCTCTGAAGATTTTATACTCTTTACCAAATGGTCACTCTTTCATTCATGCAAGATCAGGTATAGGTCAAATCACAGAATCATAGAATCACTGCAGAATTATCGAGCAGTTTGGGTTGGAAGGGACTTTTAGGGTCATTTAGTCTACCACTCCTGCAATGAGCAGGGACATCTTCAAGCAGATCAGGTTGCTCAGAGCCCTGTTTAATCTGCCCTTGCTTCTTGTGCCACCCCCAGGTTTAGCAAAAGCAGTGCAGTGTCATTTACTGCAATAGCACAAAGAAAAGGAATCTGCATCATATCTCTGATAAATATTGCACTTAGTGAATCCTGATCAGAATGATTAAATCTGGTCATCTACATACACTTGCTTTGCAGTGTTTGAAAAGCTGCAGCTGTAACTGTAGTTACTCAAATATAGGAAACTTTAGGTAATTCTGGATTAATCTGGATACTTAATTAAAAAGCGTCAAGGTGCCTCACTAGATAGAGCAGCAAATTAGCACCCACACTTGTGGACACTGGTCCTCCTTTTGCCACCAGCAGAAAGGGTTTCTTTGTAAAATCTCCCACCCCACCATTCACTTTGCTCTGATATAAAGTACCTCTGTTAAAGATGGCATCTCCTCGAAAGCACCTGAAACTTCTCAGTAAATATCAAAGCACAAGTTCTATACATTCATTAATTATTTTAAGTACTCAAATTAAATGTATCATTTTGAATTTACAAGGATATAAAGTAAAGGTAATGAAAAGGGTAGAATGGAATCTATATCTCCAGAAAAAAATCTAGTTTATATGTGGGATAAGATCCAAGTTCACCGAAATGAACATAGAGAGACCCAGTGCCTCCCTCAGACATTTGTGCTACAGTGACTGCACAGGCAAATGCAGCAGCCGTTATCTCCTCAGCAACAGTGCAAATGCAGTCCCAGCTTCATCCAATACTAGCTTTGTCTGACTTTCCCTCACTTTGGGATGTCATCATGGAAACTGTCTTGATTACTTAATGTTCCTTAAAATGGTACTAGCTTAGCTAATCAATGTTATTCTGTTGTTAAGAAGGATATTTTTTCATTCTGAAACAATATTGATTCCCTAATTATTGCCATTAAAAGCACTGAAAACCAACACACATTTAAGCCAGTGATGGCATGGCTGCTGTTAAAGCTCTCACAAGTAATACTACTCTATTTCTACTCAGTTCGCAAAGCTTCCCTATTTTTTAACATCTTCAACTCTCTCACTGTTCTAATATTCAGCAACTTTCCCCCTTCCCCCAGCTTCCACAGCAGACAGTGCAAAATTAGAGAGAGACAGGATCAAACAGCAGCTCCAGAAAGCAGAAATTCAAGACACAAAGAAAGGGATATGACAGCAGGTATAAATACAGCACCTGTTTCTAATTTTTTAAAGTTAAAACTTAATTCTACCTCATTCAAACTTATTTTAGACAGCAATTGACAACAGGAAAAAATACTAAAAAAATAAAATTGGCAGGAAACTAAGACTTGGAGAATTAAGAACTTCAAACTGTGGATTAGAATATATATTTTGCTACTGCATCATCAGGAGAATTTGGCTCTACAGCTGTATTTATAATTATTGAAGGATTCTTCTGTTTATATTTAGCCATAAAATTACACATACTTAAAAGCTCTCTTACCTCTTTACAAAGGCACCTGTATGTCTTTTTTTTCTATGGGATGTTTTAACCTGATACTCAAAACTCTTTGTGGGATTTGCCCTATATGACAAATGACTTTTCTCTGTGTGTTATGAGTGTATTATGAAACACGGATTGTATATATGATTGCAAATATGTTTGTGTTTGTGTATATTCCCTCACGTACAGTGTAAGTATTGTAACATTTTTTGCAGTATCTATATATAGAAAATAGAGTTATAGTATCTTCTTTTAGTTGGTTAACAAGATATATTTTAAATGGTGCACTACCATTGCAGAAACAGCATGCATAAAACATATACTGTATAATGTCAGTGGAGTTTTCTTAAGCCCCAGCTGCGTAAATTTCTTGGTGTGATTTAATGGGTTTTCAGGGATATGCAACTTTATGGTGAGGTGCACAGCCCATAAGTGCTCAAGGCCAGTTTGGATGTGGCCCTGAGCAACCTAATCTAGAGTGTGTTATCCCTGCCCATGGCAGGGACTTTGAACTAGATGATTTTTAAGGTCCTTTCCAATCCAAATAATTCTATGATTCTATAATCTATGCTTCTATATCAGAAAGTACTCTAAGTATGCAAAAATAAAATCACAGAAACAGTTTTGCCCCCTATTTGGACTGAGATGTAGAAGGTGGAATAGATTCATGGACAGATCTCCGAACATGTTAATCAGGGCCCTAGATGTACAACTACAGAGCAACTGAAGGTCTGAACCTATACACATACAGAGTGGGAGCAGCCAAAGGAGACAGAAAGCACTGCTTGCATCATCCTTGTTTTGCTAGCTCAGCCTCAGCCCTTCAGCAAGAGGGGCAGATGAGATGTATTCAGACTTGTCTGAATACAGACGTGAAGGACAAGGTGGAACATAAAACTATAGCAAAGGAGGTCAAAAGAGAATAAAAACAGAGATTTGCAGACAGGCAGTGCTAATCTGAGTTCAGATTCATCTGAACAAACTTCAGCAATGGCTTTCTATATATTCAGTGGACCTAGGTAATTGATAAGCAATGTGAAAGTCATCAAATTTAATTGGATTTTACTTAAATTGATTTAAATTAAAAAAATTGTTTTGATTTTTGAGTTTTGATTATTCTGAAAGAACAGGTTAAGTAAAAATGTTAATCTATCATAACATGACAATGTTGTCCTCTGATAACACAAAAAATGCTGACATCACTCCTGACCTCAAACAACCTAGACAATAAGCAAGGAACCAGAAAGGCAACTGAAGGGAAAGGAAGACAAAGGAATAGGAAACCGTTGTTTCCTTCTCCTTGGTAGAGTTATTTTTACCAAGAGTGGACTTAAATTCAATTTGCTTCTAGTTATGACGCCTGACATACTGCCACATATATGTTCCCGCTCACAAGCAGCATCAGCATCCTGGTCACAATATACTCCAAAAAACCCGAGGTCCAAAAATACCCTCCTCCCTAAAAAAGGTTGTGTGTGCGTGTGCATGCTTGCATGTGTGATTTATAAAAAACTCCTGTCAAAATATTCTGCTTCATCAAAAGTCTAATTTACATACATTTTTGGGACACTGAAGAGGCTGATTAACATGACGTATCACAATTCAGAAGGAATGTTGAGTGAAGCATTTTAGGAGCCTGGGATGAGGGAGCACGAGATAGATAAGCATATGGAGTTCAGTGAATGAAGCAGGAGGCTGCCTATTCTGCTATGATTTATGTTCCTCAACTTGTGAGAACTTGATGGCTTTCTGAGATAGGATATTTTGTTTAGCAAAAAACTAGTGCAATGGAAAAAAAGTCATTATAGAGCTTTATTCATCTTTAATATGCCCAGCTACATCTTCCATTACCTTTTACAGATACCAGAATTTGGGTTTTATTAAAAAGGAAACTAGTCAGCACTATAGCTTTATTTATAAGAGGTAAGTTAAAATATTTAATCACACCCATTTAGACATATTTTTATCACTTGGACTTAGAGAAACTATGCCAACATTTATGCTGCAAAATAAAATTGACCAACATTTTATATTAGATCTTTTAAAATTATTTGATAACATACCCATGCATCTGAAATTGGATTAATTTTACATTTTCTCATTTTTTATTTAATTCATTTTATTTAATTGCATACTGACATTTCTCCAGACTCTTAGAATGTGAGAGAATCTCATAATTTTTCATTGCTTTCTGTATCACCAAAACAATGTAAACAGCACTCTCTTGCCAAGTCCAAACTTCCAACTAGTGGAAATGTTTGTTAGTAACCTTCCTGAAATGAAATCACCTCATGCATTATTCACCCTGCCATAGCTTTGCTTAATAACTTTACAGCAAAACCCACTATTTCCCTGCAATGAATTGTTCCTCTTCACCCCCAGCAACATTCACGACAGTTAATTATTGGTTTGCGAGGCAGATATTCCAGAGCACAGGAGGCAAAGAAGAAAATACCAAGCTGGTGACAAATTATCAGCTGAAGAGAGACAGAATGTCATGTTATTAGGACTTATGGGGTTGCTTGTTATTTTATAAGGAGTTTTTTTAAGGCAAATATTTAATAACTGGTGATGTCCAGATGTTCTTCCTGGGAATGAGAATTGGTAAATAGGTGTAGATCCAACAGGACAGAAAAAAAGGTCTTTTGATCAGTTAAGAGTTACTATTCCTCAGGGGATCCCTGGGAGATAGCTTTATGTTAACTAATTTTTTTGTCAAGATATTTAAAAATTACCTTTAGTAAAACAGCTTGTGATGTCCTAAGTCCTCTTCTATCTGTAAAATCACTTGGAATGTATCCAAGCAGAGACTCTTTAGCCTTACTCTCACTTCAGGCATTCATTCATAAATATTTGGGTCCAAAAGCCAGATGGCTTTTGTAGTATTTCCTGTGATAGTCCTAACACTGACACTTAATTTAGATATAGATGTACCTTGATGTTAAGCATTGATCCCATCTTAGGTCAGCATTATATTTACTTTTAAGTCAGTGGAGAAACATAACTTTTCTAACATGATTCAAGAATAGATATGTTCAGCCTAATCTGGCCTTCATGCCTGATAGAGGAAGGGTTGGAAAACTTTGCAAGAAGAACCTAGTGGCAGTAGCTACTGTTTTCATTTTTATGTGACTGACTGTTAGGGCTCATTTTTATTGCTTAAGGTAGAACCCAATGTTAAACTGGAGGATGGTCTCTGTGCTCTCGAGTTTCCATTGAGAAGGGATCCACATCTCCACTAAGCACTGCATCATATTGTGCCCATGCCTACCATGCACTAGAAGACTAAGCTCCTATTCTAGCCAACAATGGGCTAATCAATACAATCTTTAGAGCCTAAAGCACTATTTGAATTACTAGACAGATGTTTATTCTTAGGATTAATCTGGAACTGAATCTGACTTTTGGCTTCTGGTTATGTTATGCTCTCATAAAGGTAGCCCAAAGGATCTTTCAGCCTTAGCAGGGAGACATATAATGAGTTTAGTCATCAGTTTGGGCAGTGATGGCAGTGAGAACAGATGAACAGTGTCACAGTCTGGGACCTGGCTGTGGATTTTAGTTCCTATTTATTTCAGCAGGTTTTGTATATACCTGTCACATGAGATACAGAATTGGAGTGGGACTTGCTGTTCATTTCCATATGTATACAGGTTATAAACCCACATGCAAAGTGGTACAATCTAAACCAAAATGATCAAGAGACACTTTATTTAAATAATAATTCTTTCTAATAAGTCACTTTCAAACTGCATCTAGTAGTGACAGAATTTGACAGTAAATGCAAGGAATCTTAAGGATCATATTGTCTGAGTTTTACTTTCTGGCAAGATTTCTGCTAAATGATAGTATTGTGGCTAATCTCTGGATGTGATATGAGCTTAATACTACTATCGGCTGCTGGAGCATTTCCTTAGACATTGCAGAAGATGTATTTCTCCATGACTACAACTCTCTGTGACTTCTTCTCACAGAGACACGGATGGCAGCACTTTTGCTATCCAGGGTAGGGAGGAGGTGAAGGTTCCTCATAAATTAGTGAGCTCATGGGATAGGACTCTTATTTATCCCAATAGGTTGCAGGAAGGCACCCAGGAGGCCCCACTGGCCAGCTCATGGGTGCTCCCTGTCACCACTGGGTGTCTCACCAACCAGTTTTTTGAAGAAGATGAGGGCAGTGATGATCCTTGCCGTGACTGCAAGAAGATGGAAGAACATATTCAAACACCAATAGCAGTTTAAAAGAAGACAGGACTGGATCTACAAGGTACAGGGAGAAACAAAACTACCTGACATCCAGCCTCAGAAAGGTTGTACAACACCAGCCTGAGGTTTGAAACTTCCTTGTGGAGAATTTCAGACATTATTGCAGCTGCACTATCAAAAATTATTTCTGACTAACAAGCCCAGAAAAGTGACAACCTGTTCTCTCTCCAACAGGTTAATTCTCTTTCTTTGTGTGTAAACCATCTTGATTTCATGCTTTGCCTGAACTGTGAATGCATGTGGAATATTTTTCCACACAGAGTTCAAACTGATGCTATTAATCATGCAATCAGTTAATTAGCTCTGAAGGGGTTAATGGACATGAAAGAAAGTTCTCCAGATAGGAGACTATGCCTGAAACCATGTATTTTTATTGCATTACCTTGCAAAAAAATCATCACATCGTAATAGTATTAAGGAAAGACAAATTAAACAGGAGAGTAGTAGCCAGGGGAGTCTTAAAGTTAATCCACCATATTGCTGTAAAAAGGTTTGCCATCTGGATCCTAGCTTGCTACAATTTTGAAGCTTCATGGCATTTTCTCTCCTTCATTTTCAGCTATCATCCATGAGAGAGCAGAGGAACCTGTGCAGGACTCAAGTGTTGCAGCGCATGTGTGATGTAAGATGCTTTCAGAAATCCCTGTAAGTGTGTAAACAGCTAACTGAATTCTACAACTCTGCAGTTGTTTGTATGTCAGCAGCCTCTGACAGACTCATGGCCGTGGAGCATCATAGAGGTGTTTGGTTTCTAAAAATACACAAAACCAGCTCTTGCTTTTTCCAGGCAGAAGGGTGGATGCTGTGTGGGTTTACCAACCACTCCAGATTCCAGTAGCTCCACTAAGCTTTCATGAGCTGTTTCAAATCCCCACCTTTACTCCTTCTGAAGACAAGTAACAGCTAAAGAGACTTCTTTGCATCAAATGCCTCAAAACACTAGAGGGTTGGTCGGCTTGGGAAGCACAGTGCTGGTGACGAGAGACTGTAACTTAACAAAACACATCCAAAGCTCTGGATGCTGGCTCTGACTAGCAAGGCAAAAAGAGAAATGCATCAGTGATTGCATTTTATATAATCTACAAATCTGTTTTGGACAGGCACATAGGCGAGGTGGCCAAGAGGCCAAAGTGAATTACCTCTCGCATTCTCCAACACAGAGGTAGAGGTGAGGAAGTAGTCTGAGACACATTAAAGAGAAGACCTTATATTTCTTAGAAGGAATTAAACGGAGAGGTTTGGGAGGGTGTTTTTCATTGGATATTATAGGTTTAGGGATTTTTTCTCCTAGGCTTTGCTGGGGGGAAAGACAAAAAGTGTTTGCTCTCAGGCACCTGTTGTTGTCACCATACACAGGCAGGTTTTTGTTCCTAGTGAATGAAAAGACAAATTCCCTATTTTGGCTACTTTTCCTGGAGTAAAACCAAGCTTTAAAGGAACAGAGCCAGGTCCTTGGGTCACAGAAATTCAAACAGCACCAAGGGATAGTGGGATTTTTCACCAGTTTGCATCTGTGTAAACAACTTCTGTTCATGTAAACAACTTCCTACTGATTTCAGGAAGGTAGTTCAATTTCCTCAGCCTGGAAACAGGATCTGATCCATTAATTTTTTTTCCTCATACTAATTTAAATGTATTTTATGTCTGCATTTCTTGCATATCTCCTGTCTGGAGGGGGTTGGATAGGATGGGACAAACAGAAACTTTTCACCCAAGCACTAGATTGATTCGGCTGTCATTAAAAATGAAAGATGAAAGGGATAAACCGTTTTTTCCCCCATCCCCCGAGGAGGAGACACTGACAGCCCAGCACAAGCTGAGCGCTGGAGTAGCTGGAAGGCACAGCTCTCCAGCCAGGCTGACCTTGCCACCACTGAGCAGCATGGTCCAGCCTGAGTGAGGACAGTCTGCCAAAGAGGTGCCCCTGGACACTAGGAAGACAAATTCACTTTGAGCATGCATGGATATCTCCACTTGTCACATTTTTGAGAGGCAGGTACTCCCCAGCTCCCAGTACTCCCCAGGTACTGAGAGGATTTTTAAAGAAATAATTACAATGAGCCTCAAGAGGGTTTCTGAGGTGTTTTTATAAAACACAATTCTTGTCTAGTTGTTTTCTTTGCTGTGCAGTTACAGAAATCTGCAGTATGACCCATTAATACAATATTTTTTTAGTAATACAGAAGTCATTAAGATCTAGAGGGAGCCTAGGATTTTTTAAGTTTTTTAAATTAATTCTCTCTAGACACACATGCACACATGGTGCCTCTGTATTTTCAAGACCATTCTACTTCTACCTGCAGGGGAGGACCATCTCTGCTGCTTATACAATTTTGATAAACTACTGACAGGGGAATTTTCTTAAAGAAAAATTAGTCAAATCACTTTCCTAAAAATACACTGAGCTTGCAGTGGGCTTCTCTGACCTTAGAAACATCCCAGAACAAGTTTTCAGTCGGTGAAAATGCAGGATGTACCAAGTTAAAATTTAATCATCATAATATTAGCAATGTATTGGATATGATGAGAAGCTGTACAGCATTAGGGAAATAACATCCCGTGAGAAAGCAGCATCTGAACTGTACTTCATTTTCATTGCTGATGACCTGTTAGCAAAAGAATTCGCAATATAAGCAAGTTGACTGTAAGTAAATAAGAGGTACAGTCAGCTATGTACTGCAGTATATCCTTATCTGTATTAGGGATTTTTTTAGGAAACACTTATAAATGGTTTATCACAATACCTCAACCTGCATAGTTCTTTAATCCAAGATCCCATTCCCTTTGAAAAGTCAGAATTATCATAAAAGTCTTTGGAGCAAAAATCCAAACACTATGAATATTCATTCACTTCACAGCTGTTACATTTATGGAAATGCAATAACAGCAAACTTCTTGTATTTGGCAAAGACTTTACCCGATGAATACATGCCAGTAAAAGAACTTAAGTGAAATGAAAAGCCTGGCTCACTCCTCTTTTCTAAAGAAGTGTGCTGCAGTCCAGAGTATTTTGAAAGTTAAAGAAAGAGTCTTTTTTTTCAAATTTCAAGACATGTATGCAAATTTCAGCTGGTAGTACATACACAGCCCATATTTAATAAACACATCCATTTGAAAGCAATGTTCCGTGTCCACAGTTAAGCAGACAATGAATGGACATTTTGCCCTGATAGAAATAACAATCTATTTGCTTGTGATGTAAAATGCAGTCAGAGTTGTCACCTTTTCTGAAAGTTTAATCCAGTCATTTTATTTTACCCCTAAACAAAAAATCAGCATGGTTAATTGAAGGGTAAAACAAAACAAAACAAACAAGTTACCTGTCTATCTGTCTATTTATTCCTATTGCTATGAATTGCTAAAGCCCTTCTCCAGCAGCTCTCAGTGGGAAACTGCATAGACCAGGAATGTCTGCAAGTGAGATGCACAGATAGAAACATTCAGCACAAGATGTAAGGTAAAGAACTGCAACATACCTTCAGCAGTGTGCTCCTTTCTTCCCAGCCATCCACTTCTCAAGAATGTGCACTACAGATGGGACTGGGAAAGTAATTTTAAAAGGACTACTAATACGTAGATTCATGAAACCAGATGTGACAGCAGGGTGTCAGTAGGTCCTTCTTAAACTTGCCTCTGGTGCCGTCTCCTAGTTCCTCCAGACAGAATTAGACAGTTGCTGCTTGGATCAGAGCTGAAGAAGCAACGGTGCTTCTTGACTGCAGTTGCTAATGCTCCACTTTCAGAGAAAGCGCAGAAGTATGTGTGTGCCTGCACTAACTGCACACACTCATCAGCCTGCTACAAGCAGGGAGATGTGATATGCATACTGAAAGAGCTGTGCAGGGAGGAGTAGTTCAGAAGCACACCCAAGCCTGTTCTGCTAGTAATTGCACCCTGCTGACCTCCCTGGGTTGGATCACTGCTGTAGAATTCACCAATAAGTCTATCAGTCAATAAGCGATGGATGTGAATTAGTGTACAAGGGGAGGGGAGAGGAGGGAAGAGATGCAGCTTCAAGCTTTCAAACAAAAAACTTTCAAGATAGCTGGTTTAAATTTCTCTGCCCTTAACATTCCCACTGCTAATGCCACAGTCCATAGATGAAGGCAATTGGATTTAATTTTAATTAATAATCTGAAAGTGGATTTTTTTTAGCCATGCTAAAGCACATTTTTAAGTGCAGTCCTTAATTATTCCAGTCCTATTATTATTCCAGGAAATATAAGAGTACTAACAGCTCCCAACTGTGAAGATGGCCCCACAGAGCAAGGTGGTGTACTGACTCACTCTAAAAACCAGAGCTTAGAGTCAGATTGGATAGCAAAAATGGAAGAAATATCAATATCTTTACTTTTCATGGGCTAAAATGAGCCTCAAAGGGGGAAGACATATGTCCAAGATCACACACAGAATTTGAACTCAAATCTCCTACATCCACTTCCAGTTTCTTGCAAATAAAACCAAACTGCTTCTGTAGACAAAAATCACCAAAACATGAAGCAGCCCAGGCTGCCACTAACCACAAACTTCATTATGAGCCGAAGTGACATCTTCGTATCTTCTTTTTAAATATAACGTTTTCATATGAATTTGACCACACAAGCTTGATGCCTAACTCTTCTGGAATGTGCTCCAACTTTTACCAGGAAAAGTGAGCTGTCACATTAACTTGAACACCTTTTTTACAAAGCTGTAGGATTAAAATTGCTTTGGCTGGCCAAGCACTACTCTCTCAATATTGAAAGATCCACTTCTGCGTCCCACAAGCCCAGCATTGGCTTCAGAATATGTTGATGGGGAGAAAAACCCTAAACCAAACAATGAGTAAGCAGCACAAGTGTCTAGCAGCCCTGGTATGGTTCTGGAGATTATACAGACTGCATACTGCTATATTTGTGAGGTGTGATAAGAACATAGTACAAGGTGGTGCAGCCTCAGGCCATAAGCAGTAGGACATGAAAAATCTTCAGAGACTCCTCCAGAGTAGCAGTATGTCTACAGGGAGTACTTTCTGACTTAGAAGAAGAGTTTCTTTTTTAGTTATTGTTATTTACAGACTGCTGGACAGAACAAACAACCTAAAGTCCATTGTGCTTTCAGCCTTAATGAACAAACAATACAAGACTGACAAAATGTAGCAGTTATAGCAGAAAAGAAAACCAAACCCACACTTTAAATACATTAAAACCCCCTACAGCTTTTTTATGAATGTATTATTCTTAAATATATATTTATATTATCTCAGAAGAATCACTCTGTATTATCTTGCCTCAGGTCTACATTGACAATAAGAATTTTCCCTCAGGAAGAAGAATTTGGTCCCCAAAAAACAGCTTCAGAAATCCAACAGGAGTAGGTCCGTGGAATAAGTATGGCTAATTTCAACTGATCCTCTATCAGACTTAGCTGCAAGGATAGACTTCAGCTCTTACCCTGCATCAGTACTTGACATTTTGGAGAGGGGGTTTTTTGTTTGCTTGTTGAGGATTTTTTATTCCAGAAAAAGAAGGATCTAATAAAGCTTCAAACCCAGAAACGTTTAATCAAACATGCAATGCCCAAAGCATGGCAGCCCAACAGGAGTCCTGGGAGCAAAATCACTGCTTTTAAGATATTATCTTTTTTGAGTATCTGAACTGCTGACATTAAATGTTGTGCTTATGTAAGGACTGGCATTTACTAAAGATTCTAGAGATGCTAATAAGTGTTGTAAAGAGTGAAATGGCCAGTTCCTTAGGTGACGAAAGACCTGTGCAGAAGTAGATGGGACATCTGGGAATTATGCAAAGAGCTAAGATCATAAAGTATAAGAATATTGTGGATGGAGTAAGAGATGTTTACAACTTCTTTGACATATGCTACGCAATCAGGAGTATGTCTACACAGAGCACAGTGATAAGACATAGAATCATAAAATGTTGGGGTTGAAAGGGACCTTAAAAATCATCTTGTCCAACCCCACCCTGTCATAGGCTGAGACACCTCCCACCAGACCAGGCTGCCCAAGGCCTTGTCCAATCTGGCCTTGAATACTGCCAGGTATGAGATATCCACGATCTCCCTGGGCAACTCATTGAAGTATCTCACAACCCTCACAGTAAAGAATTTCTTTCTAATATCTAAACTACATCTCCCCTGTTTGAACTACTACCCCTTACTCCTCATCCTATCACTACAGTTCCTGACAAAGGGTCCCTATGCAGATTCCCTGTAGTCCCCTTCACTTACTGGAAGGTTGCTATGAGGTCTCCATGCAACCTTCTCTTGGATGCCTCTGTCCTCTAACCTGACCAAAAATCTCATAAAGAGTGGAAGTCCCGTCCTCCCTTTGAACTGATTGGCATCTCTAGGAAAATCCATTCCCAATTAGTGCTGCTAGTCCTGCCTGAGCAAGACTTAAATTGATGTGAATATTTTCAGCATGGCACCGTGCTCAGGACAGTTAATGCTGCCTCAGTAGTGTACAGTCACCCAGGCTCAGTGCCAGGCTAATCACATCACGGATCTTTGTTGTTCTGATTGCTATTATATCTTTATTGTTACAGTAAAAAAAAAAAAAGAGAGAGAAAACAATCAAAGAATGGATTTTAGTGCATGTTAACTTGGGTTCAGAAAGGATTCTAGGAGTTCTGGGATTGTTGCCAAATCTCTAAGAATTTGACAATACTTACAAGTCATATTAAGCAGTAAATAAGCACAAAAAAAATCTAAACTTTCATTAAATCAATATCTCTTTATAGAATGAGCAAACCTATTTTTTTTTCTTGAAGTTATACAAATATCCTCCTGATCTAGAACGAAACCAAGGATGATGCATATTGCGCTGTGATAAGGAAAGCTTAAACCGGTGTCAGAAGTAACTCCTACAATCTTTCTTCACAGGACATTACGGTTTTTTTCCTTCAGATATGTTATCTGAGTGACATGAGTAAAAGAAACAACATTTGTTCTCATAATGTTTAGATTAAAAAAATAAACACATCAAAAGGCCAAATAATTTGTTCCAGGTTTCCTTTTTAAAACTTATTTCTTTGGGTGCTTAATTTTAGGCAATTTTCTGAACCAGGATTTTACAGAATCAGCACCTGCTCTGGAAATCAAACTCTTTCAATATGGTGCAAATATGACATCCAAAATCACCACCAGTGTTGGAAATCTTAACTTTTATACTTGCTTCAAAATATTTAAGATAAACACCATTTTATCCTAAGTCTTATTGAATAAGGATAGAATGGTGTATATCTTCTGAAATATTTTCTCAAGCCTCCTTAATAAAGTCTGGAATTTACGTAGGAAACATAATAACAAGGTATGTCCACTCCTGATTTTTCACTAACTTTAGGCTAAACCAATCCTTAAACTAAAATGTTAGAAAATACACTTTTGCCTAAAATAAATTAATAACTAAAAAAATATTGGATTAAAGGTGACTAGTACTGTTTAATGCCAACCTATATACAGGTTAGTTTACAGTGAGAATCCAAGAAAATACTATAAATGGTTGTTTAACATTCATTCAGGACTTGTTTTGGAAGATTCAAGGCTAAGGTAGACTTGGAAGATTGTATAGCAACAAAATACTTTCTAAAGGCTGAAAAAGGAATAAGACGAACCTTTGAAACTGTAGGTAACTGGAAGTAGGGCTCATATAACATTATTTTAAGACTCATAAAAACCATAATCTATTGTTTTCCAAAATTCAGAAAGTATAATGAAAATTGTGGGTGAAAGGCAGCAGTGACCATTTCTATCCCTAAGGAATTCATTGCATTTGCACATAGCTTTCATGCTTTTCATGTGTTCAGAGCCCTGAGGTCATATATAGACAGAGAGAAGTTGCCAGAGTACTGCCCATATCTGTACCTGTGCAGCTACCAAGGTGCCAGTGTATTCCCAGGGAACAGGCTTTCTAGAAAACAGCATTAAGGGAAGAAATTGTGGGAAAAAAAAAATTGAAGAAGAAATTAGGAATTGTCTTGCAACTCCATTGACAATCACAGACATAATATTTAGTTAGTACCTAGCAGTGAAGCAACACATCTTAAAAAAAAAAAAAAAATTAAAGTCCCAAACTAGGAATTCTCATCCTTCAACAACAAATGAACACATGTCCACACAGTCAAATTTTAGAATATTTATCAAATATAAAACACATAAAGGAGTTCTGACACCTTCCCTAGATCATAGACAGTTGTTTCCTGCAAAAATGCAATGATTTCCGAAAAAGTGCAGTACAGACCCAAGAGAAGCAGCAGTCACTTTATGTGGGAAAGCACCTGGAAATCACATTTCCCTTAGTAGTGAGAGAAAAAATGTTCCATATAGTACACCCACTTCATGGGCTTGTGTGTGCAGACATGTATACTCATACTATTAATTATCTATTACAAATGCTCTGGAAGTTCAGAGACAAGTATATATAAACATATGCACATATATGTATGTGTGTATATTATATTTATTTAATCTATATATAAATGCTTCACATATATATGTGTGCATCTATGTATGTATTGCATGTAAATAATATACGAGTGCACATATTCAAAAAAATTCCTGTACTGATGTTTCAGTATCCATTAATTTGTCTGCCAGCAATATAGAAAAATTATTCCATAAGAATAGATACCATTTAGGAACTTAAAGCCCATATTTTAATACTATGTTGCTGTTAGCATTCCACATTTCACATTCCAAAGATATTGACTTTTTCCTCCTCATAGTTTCAGAGCGAGGGTATATGAATGTCATTTGAGCAAGGCTGTGTATTTAACCTAGAAGACATATTTTTTTCTTTAACACTGAACATTAATAATTTACCCTCTAAGATATTAGAATAGCATCAAATTCCAGTCATATTTTTACAAGATTTTTATGTGACAGCTAGTCTTTCAGGTTCTTTTTGTGAGCTAAGTTGTTTGAATGTATTCTCTACGTAGGAAACTGTGCTTTCTTAAGTTATTAATAATACGTGATTTTAATACTATATTTCAGTTTTCAGTAACATATGTATTTATAAAAATTAGTGCCTGGCAAAGACCTGTGAACTGGAATTCACTCCAAAAGTCAAACATTAAAAAAACAAAAAAAAAAAACAAAAAATTAAAAATATGGAGAGAATGTGACATGACTGCTTGATTACTTTGTAATTTTTTCTCTGTTTATGATCTATTCCACAGTCTCCATTTTAAAGTCAAGATGAAAGTCAATTCAGATCGAAGTCAGAAAGACAAAAAAGCAGTAATTCAGAGGACTAATTCTGTATGACCAGCTTCACAGAGGTATAAGTCTTCAGATTTTCCAAAAGACATTGTCTCTTCTCCAGCAAGAACTAGTGAAAGGTCAAGTCTCATTGATCACTAATGAAGGTGGGTTAAGCCCACCTTAAAGTAGTAGACCGCCAGTCTTAAAGTCTTACCAGTTTTAAAGTAGTTGTCCATTTACAAATTTCTTCTATTTCTGATTTAACGTCATGTCTGAAATACCATCTGCAAGAGATCTAGTTTTCCCCATTTGCCCTAGATAACGTGTATCAGCATATGTTTTCCTCAGTAAGGCAGCCATTAGAGGCTTAAATGTCAGACATGAAGAAGGTGTTAGGTCATACATTCTCTTTAACAGCATTGTGCACACCCATCTGTCCCTTAAATCTCTCTGTGAAACTGTTACTGTATTTTTGAGAAGGAAACAGGACTGCTTTGCTACTGAACCAATACTGAACTGGACTGTGAAATTCCATGTTTCTATATGTTTAATGAAAAATGTATAGATAGAAAGGATATGAAGGGTTTTGGTGCATGTGCAAACTTTTAAAAAAGCCTTTTAAAAAGCATAATTTATTTAGGATCAGAGATCCCACTGACTTGTAAGGAGGTGTGTTCCTAAGTAATGTGGGCTCTGTACTATGCACATCTTAGTTATCCATGCTTAAACTAATTACTAAATAGAGATTAAATTTGAACCCTGACCAAATACTTGATATTCCAAAGTTTTCTTCTATGTGAATCATTCAAATAAAAAATGTTAAAGCATTTATCTCAAATACTTTTAGAAGAAGAAAAACATAAGTAAATGCTTAACTCCTTATCCTTAAGAGTCAGAAAACACTACTGTCTTCAGCCACACTAACTCAGATAAAATAAGAAGATTTTACTAAACAATGGCCTTTACTACCAATTCTAACTTTTCACTGGAAGTGTATGTATGTGTTTGGAGGGAGTAGGTTCTCCTGACCCAACATAATTTCTGAGAGTTGGATGGGATCATAACCCCAGGCCTTAAGTAATTCAATATGCTACAGGGCTAAAATCGCTTGATCTGTGTCTGCCTTGAACTATAAATAAAAGATTGCCCATACTTATTCTCTAACTTTATTTTCTCAGTAGTGTCCCACACTTCTTAATCTAATGGGCATTTTCATCTCAAAACTAAAAATAACCACTTAACCTGACACTCCAATTAAAAAATAGTAACCACAGTCATGAAAACTGTTGTTGGAATAGAATATGGAAATCTTGTCTTTGAAACTCATGGTATGAAGCCCATCAAACCTATTGTCAGTCCAAAAAGCATCAGTAGAATACTTCATGTGTTAAGAATTACATCTATTGGGAAGGGTCAGCATGCCATACTGTTGTAAATTGGGCTATATCAAAGCAATGTAAAGAACAAAAATCATTTCATATTCAACATCATTTATGTACCCAAACAGCACAAATATGCCCCAAACCAATGGATAGATGTGCTGTTTTGTTGCTGGGTGAGCTGGGTATTTTGGCTCCTTGTTCAGCAAGGTATTTTTATGTACTTTCTTTCTTTTAAATACGAGAGCATTCCCATTGCCTTCAATGGATGACAGGAGTATCGGTAGGAAGCATAACTGAGCTGGTGTAAATATTGCTGGGTGAAAGGAAAGAGGCAGCCACAACATAGTTAGTGAGATGCTAATTGGATAATGTAGTGAGAAACAGAGCTAAGTACAAAGGAAGGGCAGGAGGCTTAGATAACTAGAACAAATGTGACTGCTAAGCTGTAGGAACATATATAAGAGGAAAAAAATGGACTCAAACTTTGTTTGATGTAGTAAATCATTACACTGGGACAGTCAAAGGAACAAGAAAAGACTGAGTGCTGCAGACTAGAGCAGAAACTCCCAGGCTGGACCTGGCTGATGACTCCCTTGTTAAAGCCCATGGAAAAAAAACTACACGATTCTTCCAGAAAGCAGGCTGAGAAAGCTGAGGGTAGTTTTCTTGTTGCCTAAATGCAATACTTGTGTATGAACTGATGCTCTTACTGACTAATGCTCTTTTGCTGGGTCATCAATACCAATAATTGCTATTGTAAAGATGCTAGAGCCAGTCCTGCTGTTTGAATAATGGGTTTAGCTGACATGGTTGGGCTTCAGGCTCCCTTATATT
The DNA here is from genome assembly GCA_013390005.1 of Calyptomena viridis. NCBI lineage: Eukaryota > Metazoa > Chordata > Aves > Passeriformes > Eurylaimidae > Calyptomena > Calyptomena viridis. The sequence continues at coordinate 59,445 of WEIV01002577.1, forward strand.
AGTAAATTGGGCAGTCAAAATGCTACCATGCAGACCATAAACCCATTCCTCGTGAGCCCATTGTAGAAAACTTAGCAGATGTGAGGGAGGCTTGGGGTAAAACTTTCAGAAGTAGCTCATGGTGGAGCTCAGGGGTAAAACTTTCAGAAGTAGCTCATGGTGGAGCTCATACTCCATCATTGAAGGCATTTCTTCCTTTCTTTTAACTTTGGAATACGAATTCAAATCTCAGTCAAAAGACTTTTAAAAAAATTAAATAAAAAGGAAAATATTATATAAATGTATTTGGTTTTTTTTTTTTTTTCCCCCGAGAGTTTGATAAGAACATTTGGACTCAACGACCCTACAGGTTTTTTCCAATCCTTATCATCCTATGATTTTAAGACTGTGGATTGTCTCCAGAGAACAAGCATGGATACTTCACTGGTCTGAGACACTGCAAACAAGGCTGGTAAGGCATGAACAGGAATGTCCCAGGGCAAGGACTAGATGAATGGGTAGGTACTGCCAATCTCTAGTTCCTGTAAATTTGTTTGAAAAATATCTCTGTTCACAGAGATTTATATCCTGTTGCTAAGCAGCAAATCTGTGCATTCCTAGCGTTCTCCTGTTTTAGGAAGGACCAGAGTGATGCCTTGTTTGCCATCAAGGAACTCCAGAGATCAGTTAGCTTTCTTGGCTGCCCTAGATATAGCTTTACAATGCTCAAAGTAACAAGCATATCCATGAAATCAGACACTTGTTCCTATTTGTTTCTACTTGACAAACAGAGCTCAGCAGAAAGGAATGAAAAGCAACTTAGAGAAGTGTTGACAGGGGAGGGTTGCTATTCTTAAGGATGTCACAATATCTCCCCCTCAGACTATTTTTTTCTCTGAACTGTAAAAAGAGATTGTTAAAATGTATCCTCTACATTGGAAGAGGTCCACTGATGGACACATGATGTAATAGTTGAAATGTTGAAAATTTCTTTCTGGCAAGAAAGTAGAAGGTAGATATTGGGAGCATCTGTAAAATTTCTGTTCCCTATTCACACACACGTTTTTACAAAATTTGTAATGTCTTCATTATCTTTGCTCTCTTCTAAACCACTATCAAATCTGGCCAAAAATTGGTCAATTACAACTCACAACAAATATAGATGTCTACATATGCACAAATATGCTATGTACGGAGAAAGAAAATCTTAAGGGAGCATTAGAGAATGAGGAGGAAGTGATAAAGACCATAAGTCCCCATTTACCCATGAAATAGAGGATATTCAGGTCTGAGACAGATCCCATGAGAGACTGAGGATTCATTAGGCTATGCAAGACACAGAAGAAACTAATTTCAGAAATAGTGGTGGAAATAATTGTATGATTCTATGCTTCTAGGATTTTATGCTTGTATGCTTATACAATTCTATGGCTCTATGATTCCATGTTTCTATGTGGTAAAACATAGTGATTCATAGCAGTAGCTTCTACCAAACAGGACAACATGGCCTTAACTCATATTTGCATTGTAGGAGTCCATAATGTTGAAAAAATATTAAATTATTTCAAAGAGAGAAATTTCATATTAGCTACCTGCATATGGTGCGAATAGGAGATGCAGACACAGTTCATATTTGTCTTATAACAAAGCATGTGCCCAAAAAGCTTAAAGTTTATTTTGAGTTTTCTTCTGGAAAAAAATCCCTCAAGTAACAAAAATCTCATATTATACTTGAGCCAGTGGAATCCTACCACTTAGGGTAGTCAGAGCAGAGAAAACTATACAGCCACCAACTCTTAGAATAGGATTCTGGGACACTGCTAGTTGTTGTTCCCCTCTGAGCCTAAAGGACTAGAGAGAAGGGGAAGAGAGCATTGTCACAGACAGAAGTATAAATCCAATAAGTGGTATTTGCCTTGGTAGACTACAAGTGTGGGGAAGAGTTTGGAGCAACATAAGCATTTCTACATTTGGGAAGAGAGAAGCCCTCCTAGGACCTGGGAGTGCTATAATAACAACTTTGGTCAAGAAGGAGACGTTATATTCAGTTTACCAGAAATTACATTTTTGACTGCTATATGCTCAGAAGGATACACGATATGTGCTATATACCATTGTGTCCTGCCTCTCCATCATGTGCTTAGTCCTGAGAGTTCTTTTTCTAGTTAATCATTGTAACAGGCTGCCCATGAAAGTGGGGGAGTCACTAACTATGGAAGTGTTCAAAAAAGGATCTGATGTTGCCTTCAGAGATTGAATCTCTACGTCTTCACATGGTAGCCTAGCTTGATGTTACTACTGCAAACCTAAAAAGCGTGATCATGGACTACAGGTTTTGTAGTGAGATATTCATATAACTTGTTTTATCCAAGGTGACTAGCAGCTCTCAAAGCTGTCTAAGTTCCCTCTGTAGCCAACAGAAAGAGATAGATTCCCTGAGAGGCTGATTCATAGAATCATAGAATGATCAACATTGAAAGAGGTCTTCAAGATCATCTAGTCTAAGTGCCCACCCAGCACTCCACAATTACCCTTCTTTTTCATTTTTTGGAGCTGGTTGCAATACATCTGTTTGGCTGATTCAGCTCAAGCAGGGACCTGTCTCCATTGCCTCCCATCTTCTAGCTCCCCTTCTGCCGGTTGTGGAGAGGAGATAGGATCCTCCACTTCCTGAGGTGCATTTGGTTGGTACATTTGCCTTAGGGCTGATAAAGAATGGCCCCACCAGTCAATCTCTTCCTCAGATGCCTTAATGTTCCTTAAACTTTCTGCCTCCTCTTTGAGTTGTACCACCAAGCAGAGCAAATCATCAGCCTGCTTGCACCTCATACAGGTGTTATGTCTTCTGACACCAGTGCCAGGCTCTGGCATTCCCCACAGCCCCAATACCTGGACTCCTGTATGTCTCCACAGCAGCTCCATTTGCTTTGCCACATGCTTTCTGACACATGCAGGCAACTTGGCACCCTGCTGAGTGGAAACCATGCCTGAACTCTCCTCTTGAGCTGGTGGAAGGGAGACTGCATCTTCCTGCTCACCCTGCCTGTGCAAACTGCCATGTGACCTGCTGCACCCACCCTGATTGATGCATCTGAGAACAAGAACTCCCCTCTACAGACTGATCTAAAACTCACTCTGGACTTACCTCAGTTGCTGCTGTTGCCACTGCTGCTGCCTAACCAACCATTCAGAGTGGATAACCTACACATTCATCAGGACCTTAGCTGGAGTGCCTTGAGTTCAAAAAGCTACCAAAAACCCGACCTAAAAAACACCTTCCAGAAGCATGGAATTTCAATGACAAATCATACCATTTCTTCTCAACCCTGTCAATGTTTTCACTCCAAACAAACTTAATCGGTTCCAAATTATGTATTTGAAGTGTTTTGCAGGAGCCATGGTTCAGGCAGTTCACATCTCTAATTTCATTTTTGGGATTAATTCCTTGACATAATGCAGTTTTGGTATTTTGGTATTTTGACATTCTCAGTTTTGGTAGGAGGACGTAATGCATCAAATATGAGCTGAACATCTGTCATGCATTAGGGGAGATGAAGTCCTGGAGATCTTCTTTGCTGTTTGTCATGGTTTCACCCCAGCCGGCAACCAAACTCCATGCAGCCACTCATTCACTCCCCCACGAGCAGGATCAAGGAGAGAATTGGAAGGGTGAAAGCTAGAAAACTCATGGGTGGATTTAGTTTAATAGGGAAAGCAAAAGCTATGAATGCAAGCAAAACAAGGGAAGGAATTGTTTCAGTGCTTCCCATGGGCAGGCAGACTTTCAGCCATCTCGTGGAGAGCAGGGCCCTATCACGTGTAATGGTTACCTGGGAAGACAAATGCCATCACTCCAAATGTCCCCCCTCTTCCTTCTTTCTCCCACTTTATATATTGAGCATGGTGTCATATGGTATAGAATATCCCTTTGGTGAGTTTGGTTCATCTGTCCCAGCTGTGTGTACTCCCAGCTTCCAATGCACTCCCAGTCTCCTTGCCATTGTGGCAGTACAGAAACCAGAAATGGCCTTGGCTCAGCAATAATAAAAACATCTCTATATTATCAACTCTGTGTTCATCACAAATCCAAAACACAGCCCCATATTAGGCACTATGAAGAAAGTTCTCCAGCAAAAAACAGCACACTGTTTAATAGAAAGAGACCAAAAGTCCCAGTAACTAAAGTTTCTATGACAAGTAGGGCCAGATGCATTTGACCTAATTTGAGAGACCTGCAGTGTAGATGGCCACATTTGAACTAGTCATCTAGACTCTACTTGTAGCCAATGGGACTACAAGCACTTTTAGAGTGAGACTCATTTCATTGTAGACATCTACCACTGGTCAGGTGATTCGTCTATTTTTTATTGATTGTAAGGAAAAGCAAGGGTGGACTAAATTACTATGTCCCTAATGGTAGGGATATAATTAGGTGAAGTGACTGTCATTCATTAGGACAAAATTCACAGGAAAATATTTTCTTTTCCTTTTTGAAATTCTTCTGTCTGGGATTAATTTTGTGAAGGAAAAGCAGGAACTTTCTCCACAAATAACATTGTTTTCAGTAGGAAGTGCATCTCATCGTCTTTTCCATCAGAAAGAGTTTTAACAAAATTTCCAGCCAGCCTTATTCCCTAACCTTAAACGACTACAAGTAGAAACATGAGTTCTTTTTTTCTCTACCTGCCAAGTGTACAAACACATATTCAGATATGAGAGTCATGGTCTTTCCGGAATGTACCTTCCTATGATGAATTGAATAGGATTCTACTTATTTTGTAGTTTTACCTTTATTAATATTGCATAATGTGTCAAATATTCTTACGGTAAGTCTGAATTATCTAATCTCTGCAATGGTTTGGAAGTTCACTTTTTATCTCTTTATTCCTAAACTATGGAAAAGACAATGGGAAAGACTCTTTCCCTTTATACAAGCAAACACTTCCACATTGCTGTTCTAAATATTTCCATAATTTCAGGTACTTGACAAATCATTAAGATATTCTGTGACCTTAAATATGACATTCATTTTCATCGTGATGTGTTTGAAGGAAACTAGCTGTTTGAAGACTAATTTGAGGATAAATCTAACAATATTTATATTATAGCTTTTCTAGTTCTATTCTATATTTGAAGTAAAACCCTGTTTTTTTACAAGAAAAATGTTTCTTATACCATAATATAGATCCAAAGCAAAAATCCCCTGGACTTAGTGCAATTTTTTCTCAGAAATAATCAATTCCTAAATTCTTCTTATTAAAAGTTCTCTTAAACCTTCCTATTATTCAAATGAAAGAAGATCCAAAGAGATAGTCATTGCAATTTCAGAGAAGAAGCCTGTATCCTGTATACTTTAGTTACTTTTTATGTCTACATCTGTTGGTCTAATTTCAGAATCCCAGGCCCTTCTAAGGGATAATGAATCTCTCTTACATTAGGGCAAATACACTTCAGTAGTGTGTCTTTCCCTAGGTTCTACGATGTGATGAAAAGCAGTAGAAGCCAAAATGATCTTAGGAGCTGGAGTGACAAGCTGTGAGTCTGCTGAACTTTGGTATCAGAAGTAGTCCCTGTTTAAAAGCACTCCAGATTTATGTAGTCACGGTTATACTGATCTGATATACACTCCTCAAGCCAGAGATCTCCTGACACCCCAATCTCTCTGCCTCTGCAGTGTTTTTTCCAAAACATCGATTTTGTGTTAAAGCACTGAACAAATCGTGAAAGAATCACTAAATGAATCTGACACTAGACTTTTCTTTATTAATATATAAATCAATAAGCATAAAAGAACACATTCAATAAGAACAGGAAAAGCTATTATAAAGGAGATATCTTAATTACAACCTCAATTAAAATTATCCTTCAGCTCTGTATAACCTCTTGTATACAAATCACTAGATAAACTCTATCCTTCCATAACTCAGATACAGCACAAGTTCTTAAAATTACCAGATATGAGACTGGTATTCTCCATAATCTCTCTGACACACTATCTGGAAGGGAAGGCCATAGAACTGGAAAGGACATCTGNTCCTTTATCTGGTACCGGACTTTGATAATAAGAAGAGGTACTCTAGCAAACAACCATCCTCTGGTACCACAAGAGACATCCAGCCATTAAGTTCAGTATCCTGATATTGCAGTAAACTGTCTGTACAAAACTTTCATTAAACAATACAGATGTGCCATAAAATTAGGTTTTGCCCATGGCAGAAATCTTTTCGGACTGTAACTGCTCTGTTTCATGTCAGGCTATCTCTATTTATTTTTATTTCAGAACGGAAAACTTGATCTTAAATAATATGGCATTCCTTTGCTCTCATTCCTGTGATATATTAAAATGATTTTCTCAATCTGAAATTAGTCAATACAGCTTATATCAAATATCTATGTCTTTCTTCTTGTAAGAACCTTGGGGACTTGTAAGAACCTCTCCACACAGTTTGCTTTCTTTCCCTGATATTTGTTAGTATCCTTCCATTATTGTTTTCACAATCATATATAAAGCTAGTCTAGTCAAGTCTTGGACTCATATTCTTTCTTTCATTAATCTTTACTAGGAGATTTCTTTGGACATGTCGATCTAGTTCCTGCAAGAATTGTATTTTTAGAATACCTGCAGTGAACAAATGAAGAGACCAAGGTGACTACAGGTATTGTAGCACAGTATTAACTCTGGTGGTTTAGACCACACAACCAGCTGTAAAGGCATTGTCTTTCTGGAGCTCAAAAATATTCAATTCACCTACAGAGTGCCAGGTTAAAGGTAATATACTGTGGATTTGTACCCTTAAACTGTATTTTGAAGTTCAGTAATGAACATATGTATTTGTGTAGGAGATAAGCTAAGTGTCAGAACACAAATTTATATTATTTATGCAGTTATATGCAGGTGTACCTCAGAACTCCAGTGTTTTAGGAACTATATGAACTAAAAAAAAACAAAAAGGGACTCAGATAGAAACATTTCTATATATCTAAGTATGGCAATCACAAGGAAATGGTAAGGGAAATTCATGCAACACATCAGTCTGTGGGGTCTCTTTATTTGTTCTTAAATAGATTTCAAGTTTGATGTAGACGGCATTCTAAAAATATATTTAAGTAGCATAATAAAATTGATTTCACGAGCACGATGAAACACACTCCCCAGGGGAATTAGTCACAGTACCAAGTCTGTCAGAGTTCAAGAAGTGTTTGGACAATCCTCTCAGGTACACAGTGTGATTCTTGGGGTTGTCCTATGCAGGAAAAAGTGTTGGACTGAATGATTCTTATGGGTTCTTTCCAACTCAGGATGTTCTATGATTCTATGATACAGAAGAAGAAGCACACGAACATTTTTGAGGAACCAGAGTCACATTTCTTTTCCCCAGATTTTCAGGTCCAGGGACTGGAACATTGGCTCAATTAAATCCCTACACTGTTCTCATTGTTACAGGAAAATCATACACAGGCTTACGTGGTACCCACAATTGTTTAAGTCTTCAATGCAACTGTACACACTGTGCAGTCCTATCATTTATTATGATTATGCATAACTCCCTGGGAACTCTTAGCACTCAGTGTTGCCTGTATTTTGTGGTCTTCTTTAAGGAATGACTTTTCACCTTTCTGCTTGACTTTTCTCATCATTCTTTTAATTAAAATCTCTTTTGATTCCATTTAGCACTTTACCATCTGCACACAAGAAAATACCTTGGAACTGGTCTGCCTGTGACTTCATACTGTCCACTAATTAAACTGTGCTTTAATTGGAAATTCTTAATCACCCTTAATTTTCAGACTAGAAGGTGGCTGTTATTGCACTCATTTCCCCAGTGACTTCTTAAAGGATGGATGTACAAATGAAAACTGACTGTACAAATGAGAGTGCATGGTTTATTCCTTCACAATCATTTCCAATCAGATTTATGCCGTTTTCAAGAAACAGTAATTTTTTAGCTGCTGCTTGGGCAGATTTTTATCTGGAATCCAGTATTCAAGCTGTGTCCTTTCAATGCACATCTTCAGTACAGAAATGCAGAAAGCAAGAAAAAAAGGCAAAAACTAAAAGCCTTCAAGAAAAAAGTTTTGTTCCAGTTTTTGTGTTAACATGGAAGTTTTAAACAAAACTATTCTGGATTTGAGCAGAAACCCACTGCAAACTTCTCTTGGTCTATTTGAGATTGAAAAATTTAAAACATAAGGCTAGAAAGTGACACCGAAAAATGTTGTCATAAAAACTACTTTTATCACATTATCACCTGAAAAGATATTTCTCACAAGTACCTCCATTTACTTACAAGATTTAGAGTTTAATCCACCGAAATGAGGAGAACTTTATGTTGTATTAAGAAGGCTCCTTGACAGATGATTTGATCAGGCTGAAGTATTACTAAAGAAGCTTTAATATTACAGACAAGGGAAAATTATAAAAGGAATAGTACATTGAGTATGATCCTGGTTGAGAGAAAACTTTGCACATTTGGTCTGTCTTCTCAACTCTGTGATGTTGAATAAATAATTTTCGTTCTATTCCTGCCCTTTTTCTCTCTTTCCGCTATGCCTTCATCTTGTATTTTGGACTGTGAGCTTCTCCATGTGAGTAGTTTCATAGAATCATCATAGAATCACGAAATGCCTTGGGTTGGAAGAGACCTTAAAGATCATCTAGTCCCCACCTCACTGCCATGGGCAGGGGTGCTTTCCACTAAGCCAGGTTGCTCAAAGGCCCATTCAACCTGACCTTGGATACTTCCAGGGTTGGGGCATCCACAACTTCTCTGGACAAACTGTGCCAGTGCCTCGTCACACTCACAGTAAAGAATTTCATCCTTATATGTAATTTAAAACTACCTTCTCTCAGTTTCTTTAACTTTTTTTGTTTTATAATAATGAGGAACAATTCTTTATCCAAGTTTTACTAACTGCTGTATGGTAAATCTTTATTACTTTCTGTTTCCATGTCTTTCAAGAACTACATTTTAAAGAGCTGTAAGAAAAAGAATTGCTAAGAATGTCTAAACCACTTTGTAATTGATCATATTGTCCATCTATATTCTTCTGGTTCATTTGTCCACGACCATTTTGCCAGTACACTATATGATCAATGTATATGCAAGTCATATCTCAATTTTTTCAGTAGCCTCTGTTTTCTTGAGTGATGCATTACAGTCCTCTTAATGAGAGTTTCAGAGATACTATTCCTGAAAAGATATTATTTAACCTTCCCACCTCTTCTTTGTAATTGAATGAAAAAAAGGGCATTTCCCTCTCCTGACCTTTATTTCATGTTGTTTCATTGGCTGCTATGTTCCAGGTAATTCTTGTTTTCGTTCTAGCTACCAGTGGGGAAACGCTGAAATTCACCCCCTCTACATTATATACAACATTATATAAAAGATACAGTAAATATCAGCAATCTGACTGCTGTGACTCAGCTTCCCTCTTTCAGCCCCAAAGGTGCTGTATTTTAAACTATGGTAGTGGTAATATAAAATCTTCAAGTAATATATTTGATCAAGTAAGATTCAAGGATAGGAAAGAGACAATGGTCTTAGGATTTCTGACTTGGATTCAGCCTCTTGCCATGCCCAAAATGTCATTTGTGAGACTGTGAGACTCACAGACAAGGGGAGGGACAACTTATTTCTGGTTAAATAAGTAATAATTGAATCATAAAATAGTCCAGACCTTGAACGATCATCTTGTCCAAACTTTCATAGAAAACGGAGCAAAGATAAGATCATCTATCATCCAACCACATCTTGAAACCTCCAGTTATGGGAACTTTGTCACATCCCTGTGGAGGTTATGTTGGTGAATGATTGTTTTTACCGTAAAAATATCTTTCTTATGTTGAGGTGAAACTCTTCTTGGCACAACTTACACTTGGTTCTTGTTCTTTTCCTTGTGGTTCTTTATGGAGAGATTCCATCCTCTCCATAGCTGCAGTTTTAGTACTGGAATAATGTCATGAGGTCCCCCTGAATCTTCTCTTCTCCAGAGAAAAAGGACCTAACTCCTTCAGTTTGTCCTAATAGGCATTCATCCTGTATCTTCTCTGTACCAGGCAGCTGGGACTAAGTCTATTCCTAATTAGACAGTGCTTGAAAACTACTCTAGGAAGTATGAAAGAGTTCCTTTGAACTCTGGTCTTAGTTGTTCTGTCTGGCAACACAGTTGTACCATGCAGCAGCCTTGTATTTCAATTATATCTGAGATACCTCCACCTTAATCTTCCTGCATTCTGGTGTACTCCTCAGGGTTATCAATTATTGACTATGGATTAGCAGTTGGAGGTCAGGAACCTTATTACAGGGAGCATGAGCTTTAAGAGCTGCCTCGGGTTGTGCTCTGAGCAGTAAAGGAAGAGCAAGGTCTTTAAGGGTTACTTATTTCATTATCACATTGCTGTGGGTGGCGGGGTAAAATATACGCATTGATACAGCCTTGTATCTGTACATTTAATGGGGCACAGCTGGGAAAAAGAAAAGAAAAAAGAAAAAAAAAAAGCAAGCAAGTTCAAAACCAGTGGGAATGTTACAGATGTCAGAAAAATTCTGCCCTCATACTGTTCCCGGAGAGGAGAAGAAGATGTGAAATGTCTGTAACACAGCTTATAGCATATGTCAGTGGCAGAATTAACACTTAACTGCACATCATAAAGATATGGATCATTGGTGGCATACTCAAAGAATACTAGTGGCTTTATTGATGTCATTGTTCTCCTCCTCCTATTTCCCCAATGTGTAAACCCAGGAATATCTCATTAAAAGAAGTCTTTTCAGGGAACACTGGGGAGTATAGAACTACAAAAAATTGGTAGTAAAACAAGAACTGCCAACTGAAGCCATCAAGATCATTATCAGGAAAAGGCTTCAAATGCTGCACGTATAAGAGGGATGGTTCTGAGTGCTAATGAGCATCCAGATACAACAGGCATTTTCTCACCCCCCAAGGAAGGGTCAAAACTAATCTGAGAAACCCAGTGTGCCNAAAATGCATTATAAATTTTTGCAGATGGTTTCATTCAACACACATGAAAAAAAGACCAAGCTCAATAATTTAACATTTCAAGAATATTATATGAAAGGATCAAAAATAAAAAATACCTTCCCTATCACTGTTGACAGCCTACTCTTGCTAACTTCCACTCCTATACTTTTAATACTTGCTGATTATATTGTCACACTATGGGAATCATCTGCCCAAATGTGGCTGTTCACGGTATTCATGCCAGTTTAGTAGTCTCAGCCATCAGAACTCAAGCTTGCAGGATCTTCCAATTTGCTGACTACATCAATTTTCCTGTGGTAGGACTCGACATATGATAGATTCAGAACTTCTGCCAGGAACATATACCATTACCCAAATATAATGACAGTGACCCCCAGGCTTCTAAGGATCCAAAAGTCCTCCTCAAATCAAAAATAATTGCTAACGCACTTTGAGTTTCCAAAGTTTTTTATACGTTGGTACAGATTACAGTCATGTTCCTAATTCTTGTGACTTAAAATACAGATTACGCCCACAATTTTTGACAGGTTAAAATGATCTGATGGGATGGGAGAGGCAAACAAGATAAAACACAGAAGAAAAAAAAAAGCACCCTAAGGAAAAAAAGAATGAAAATCAAATAAGATTTGGGAACGGAATTCAGTGAACATGTTCTCATATACATGTATTTATTATTCACCTAGTTCTCATACCAACAGGGGAAATTAGCTTCTTCCACTACAAAATGTAGTATATAAACACCAGTTCTCTTAGTACTTGAAGAACAGATTTTATTTTAAAGGATAAAGATGTTAGAACTATTAGCTATAGTTGAGACTACTTTTCTTAAACACTACTATAGATCATAGAATCACAGAAAGTTTTGGACTGGAAGGCACCTTGAAGACCATGTAATTCCAACCCCACTGCCATGGGCTACCCCACCATCCACTAAATCATGTTGCTCAAAGCCTCATACAATGGCTTTGTACACTTCCAGGGATGGGGATGGGGTATCCACAACTTCTCTGGGCAACCTGTGCCAGTGCCTCACCATCCTTATGATAAAGGATTTCTTCCTAACTGCTCCCTTCCTACTCTCTATCAGTTTAATTTCAGTTTAAATAAAATATTAACTTCTAAATAGTATATTCTTTTCTTAGCCAATATCTTCCCAGCTGATAATATACACAAATCTACTTGTCAAAACTACCTTAAACTCACTTTATCTAAAGAGCAGTGGTGGAAATCCCAGAAAGATATCTATAAAAATGTTTGCTTTTACTCTCCCTTTCATAATCTATTACCAACATCTATAAAGATTAAGTTCTACTCCTGTAAATCATGGTAACATAGTCATCTCATTTGCAGGAGAATCTATGATTTTTTGAAAAATGTTTACTATATGGTCTTGTCTGAATACTAAATTAGTTTAGAAACAAATCTTTTTATACTGCTCTAACATGTTTGGAAATTATAACATATATGCTTTTTACACCTGCCTTATTGAGATGTAAGATCTGGCTAAAATGGGTATAATTACCAGTATTTCCTTGCTCTTTTGTTAAATAGAAATTATTTTTTATTGTAAAAGATAAATCAACTCATGCTTTTATAAAAATAAATTTTGAGTTGAAATCAGAGAATGTTTTTCTAAGGAGTGAGTTTTCTCAGAAGGGTCACTTTGATCTAATGTCTGATGAATTTGTGTCTCAAGGTAGACAGCAAAAATACATTTTGTTTCAATTTTATAATGAAATCACAGACTGAAAATTGTTCCCCAGGTTACTTATGGCAGTCAACATTTCGGTACCATGCATGACAAGGGGACTGGCAGAATTGCACAACATGGGTATGGAAAATGTGATGACAGAGCAATGTTGTCCATTTTATGTCTTTAAAACTTCACTGTAACAGCTGCAGCTGCCAGCCAGAGATCTTTCACCACCCGCACCAAGTGTTCATGTATTATTTGTGCCTGTCATGTTCCACCAGATATTTTATCTGACGTTGTTGATGCACCAAATGCTGTGTACCAAAGATTGGGTTTGTGTCTTGTGTGTCTCCTGCTCTTTTTATTAGTACTTCTAACACACATAGAACTCCATGAGTCTTTATTTTGTCATGCAACTGCTTGATTTTTTCCAAACTTGTCATGATATTTGTTTCTTTCCTGGCATTAAGGTCACTGTTTTT
>WEIV01002578.1:10898-26572 GCA_013390005.1 Calyptomena viridis
GATCCCCAAAACACAATCTCTTTTTCAGAGCATATTTTTAATTTTCAGAAATTCAGACATGACACTAAAACTTTTCTACAGAGATAAATGCCTTTGACTCAAGTAATTTAAATTCTCTAAAATATGGCTTGACAATTTTTCTGCTATCAAATGATAAAAAATATAGTAACGTCTGCAATTTCAGTTCAGTTTTAAAAGTACTTGTAGTGAGTAGCTAATTCTGTAGTTAAAATGGTTATGATGTACTTCCAGGTCCACTCTGGCCAAATGTAGTACAAAAGCAAGTAGGCAAATATAAGAGTGAAAAACTCTCCTAGAATCAAGAGAGGACTACGTTCAATCTTAGAGTACATATTCAGACTTTGATTATCCAACGTTATCAGCACGCAAGTCACTCAGGCACAACTACTAGGTAGGATGCTTCTTTTCATTGTTCTTGCATTACTGAGTGGAAATTAAAATGTATCCCCCTGAAATTATTTATTTTAGTTTCTTAGGAAACACTGGATTCACCAGACACATAGTTTGCACTGTACTTTTGCCATGTGTTACCATGCCCAATTTTTAACCCAAGAATATGCTCAGTGCCATGTGGAAAGAGGGTAATGCCAGACCAGATAGGCAGGCTGTTCTTAGTGCCCAAGAAGTGCTCTCTAACATGATCATTGCCAATTAATTTTCATTGTAGAAGTGGAACAAACAGCTAGAACTGGTGTTTCAGATGTGTCCTTTCAGAACTAAAAAATAAACACTTGTACTAATACCTCTTATAAATTCCCTCCATAAATGGAACTGCATAGCTGCTGAAACTGATCTTAATTAAATAAGAATCAACACATTTCTTTCCACAGTGCTGGTCCTCGTCATCCCAGCCTTCTCCTTTCCCCCTCCCCCACCCCACACAGCCCAGTGTTTTAAGATTTCTTACATAACATAGGAAAAAAATAACTTTCAGAGTTCTTAATTTTTTTTAATAATGTTTTGAACTCTGCTGCTGAAAAAGCAGTCCTTCTCAAACTCTCCCTTCAGTAATCTCAGTCATTTCTATAGCAGTATAGAAATGCTATAGAGCCTAAATACAAATTCCCTGACTAAACTGCAAAGCAATGTATTGGTGCATATGCTAGATTAGAACAATTTACGTATGGATTATTAAATACATTAAATATATAAGGCTACAAAAGCTCAAAAGCAGATACAGAAGTCCATCTTCAAAATTTATGGAGATAAAAGCTGGATCAGTTTTTATATTCACATTATACAGTCAGGATTTCAATACACAGTGATTATGCTCTAGCCTTCAACTTAATCCTGTTCACAGCAAATTAGTTCTTGATCATGTCTCATACATTTCCACTGATAATAATTACATTTTTATAACCATCATAAGAAACATCCATTAGGTGAAGGTGACTTGATGATAGGAAACAGTATGACTGCAAATAACCAAAAAACCAACGTAAGAACATTTTCTAGCATGCTTGTTAGATTATGGAACAAACTAATAGTTAGCAAATATCCTAAGTATAAAGCCATATTTTCATGTTATAGGTCAGCTGATCTATCAGCTAACATTTGTTTACCTCCAATCACACAGTTCCAAATATACTTTTATGTTGGCTACAACAAACCCAGCATAACCTGATGTATCAGAAAAAGCAATAGAGAAGTATTAAGTTGCAGTCTTCTTTTCCTCTCTGAATCTGGGCACTGTGGAGTCAGATAAGACTAGAGAAGTAGACAGTTCTGGCCAGAATTGTATTTCTTTTTGCCCATTGTAACAAGAAATCACCACCTATGTTGCCTACTCACACTATCATTTAAACTAAAAAGGTAATCATATACTGGCATATTTAGGTACTGCCATGTCATTCTGACTATGTTGGCATTTTGAACAATCAACCGTGCAAAATGCCCAGAACATAATTCATAAAACTAAATTGCAATAGCGTATCACTCACATGATGAGTCATATACCTTTCCTTGATGTTCATACTTGACAAAAGCAAGACGTAATTCCTGAAAAGTTCTGGTTCAGTCACAAATGCACTGTGCCCATCTACCATTCTGCCAGGCTGGTGTTGTTCAGACTGTCTAAACGAAGTCACCAGTAAAAACCATGCAGAAGGGCAAACAATTCAGCATAGTGTAAGTATCATACCTTTTGTTCTTCCCTGTGCCAAAAATCTAGTTTCATTAGTAAGCTTTTCAAAAGGACGATCCCATAAAGTAGCAGGTGCCTTGAACTCCTAGTGAGCTTCCAGAAGAATGTCTCATAGAAGATGCAACTTGCACCAACAGTCTAAATCAGGAAAGGTGAGCTACTGGCATTGGTAACAAGTTTGCATTTCAGCACAAGTTTTCGTTGAAAAAAAAAATTAAACAAAGCACTGGGTTTTTCTGAATAAACTTGACACTAACTACAAAAATTTCATAAACACAAAAATGTTAAACATTATTGTTCTACACTAAAGAGAGATGGGTCCTTAGAAAAATTCCTTAGATTACAGGAAAAAAACAATGAAGTTCTTTGGCAAACCATGGAAGTGGCTGCACTTGATTTTTACTACTGTGTCTTAACTTACTACTTTCTTAGAAGTAAAAACATAGAGCCACGTGAATAAAAGATGCCCTCCATCCCATGTGTTCCACATACACCCAGAAGTTGTGATCCCTTCCTTCAAGATCCAAATATAAGTGAGTTGACAATCACCACTCTGTCTCTGTTTTCCACTTAGATTTCACTTGTATGTGTAAGAAGTCACAGCGTGCAGAGAGCTTGTTCTGTTTCACATCACTCCCTTTTCTTTATAGTCCAGCTTCAAAACAAAGCACTGTAGAAGCACAGAAGGTAATTGCATTTGCATTCCAATTCTACTACCCTTTATTCTTCTTCCACCTCACTGCAGTCCCGTCCAACATAGTGGGAGCATGACAAGAGACAGCTAAATTAAAAAACTTGTATTTACTTTCTTAGACTAAGAGGTCTCATTCTTGGATTCAAAATGCATAGTTTGTCAATGAACAAACCTGTGCCAGGTTTCCTCCCTGTCCACACGTAAAGCAAGTATGTTTCAAGCCAGGTGAGGTGACATGAGGTAAATTTGGGCCAGAGTTCACTAGTTGAGGGGTCTTGCTGCAGAGTTTTCAATACCTACGGCACTAAAACACACCTTTTTATTTCATATTCCATACATCGCATGTACGGCTTTTGTTCCTGAAGAATTATTTTATCCATTGTATTCTCACTACAATAAATGATAAAAAGAAGCACACTTGTCATAGTTACAGGGGCTNCAAGCACCGTTCTGTGTCTGTCCCAGGGGGGCTGGGTTGTACTTTGGTCTTGTGGGTCAAAGCAGTTTGGTTATCTTGTGTCATTGTATGTATTGTGATCTTATTAGTAAAATTGTAGCTCTGACTTGTGGTCTCTCCAAATTGGGTTCATTTCTTCTGCTGGTTTACTTTTAAACAAGCAAAACACTGCATGCAAAAATACAGCAAGTCTGTTCCCACAGAACATGCACACCCATATTTGAAAAATTACAGAAGACTGAGGAAAGACAAGTGGGAAAATAAAACATATTTTAAAGTGCAAATAAGAAACTTAAGATAAGATGCTGAGAAAACACAAGAGAATTCAAAAAATCAGCAGTAGAGGTCCAAAGCCTTTTGATATGGCACCATGTACATCACATGGAAGGGCAAAAAGGCAAACTTCTGTCAAGAACACAGATAGAATATTAGGTAGAGAAACTTAGGAGAGATAAGTAGACACTCGAATTTTATCTAATCACATCACTGGATTTGCTGAGATTCAAAATGCTGAACAAAATCTGTGCTAAAAGCAAGAGAAAAATCTGTATTTGTAGATAAAAGTGATGAAACAGTGGTATACATAAACACAAAATACATATAATGTGCTGCTAGAGACAAATTTCTGTAAAATGTTACACTGCTACTGCCATGAACAGGTTTTATAGAAGTTCAGTCTAGAGAAAATGCAGAGAACAACTGGGAGCCCATCTCAGCACTTTGGCTGACCAACTACCTTCTACTGCATCTCTGCATTATAAAGTAAGATTATATTTTGCTAATAGTGGCTCAAGTTAAGCTCAGGAGATCCTCATAACATTCTGCCCCATTGTGGTGGGTCACATGTCCTTTCCAGCATATATCCCAAAAATTCAGTACTGCTTCCATATTCATATTAAAACAGTTTCCCTGCACTAGTCAATGCCACATTTATACTTAAGCTGAAGGGAACTAGGTTACTTTTAGAACAAAAGGAATCCAAAAGACAGACATCCACACAGTGGTTAATACCATTCTAAATATGGATATATTCCACAGATTAACAGATTTAAATCTAGAAAGATTAATCTAGTAGTAATTCTAATGCATTATTTATATCCTCCTAATACAGCTTACTTTTAGAAACCAGATCAGTCTGTTGTGCCGTGCTGCAGATGGAAACAGCAGCATATTGTCACAGCAACTACAAAAATCATCTTCTGCCTTTCAGTTTAGTCTTTTCTTGATGAAGAGAATTGATCATCTAGCAGAAATATCTTTCTGCTCAACATCTTTTCTACTGCATAAACTCTAAATTTAGTTTGCTAATATATCAAGACCAGTATTCCTCTTTACTATAACATAGTTAACATTCTTACTTCAGTCTGTATTTTGGACCCACCTCAAAAGAAGCACTATTTACCAGTACAGGCTGTGTCATTAAGCAGTCAAGAGGAACTCCCAGTTCTGTCTGTATCTACTCTTTAGACAATCTCTTCATGTATATTTTTCTATAACCTTGTCTGTCTTGTAGAAAATGAGACGGAGCACCAAACCCACTTAACAGCTCGAAAAAGTGCAAATAATAAAACCATATACAGTTGTCCACATTTAATGTTAAATTTTTCTCCTTACTATTCTAGAGCCCTGTTTTCACATGTTGTCAATGAAACAAATGAGTAGGTCTGTAAACCACGATTAAGTGTATTTGGTATGCATCAGACTTGATGAATTAATCTGACTGAAGAACAGCAGTTCTTCCTACCTAGGACATGGTGCTTCTGGATATGCCAGTGCTGGCTGGTCTACTATGGTATGGCTTGGTTTCCGAAGATTTTTGCTCTATGATACCTTTTCCTTTTGCACAGTTAATGCACAGCATTTCACACATTAGAGCATTTAGAAGTCTCCCACACATACTTAAATGCCTAAAATTTCCTTAAGATTAGCAGTTACCTGGCTGAAATTTACCACATCATAAATTTGGGCTGAAATGAACAAGGAGAGAAAACATTGAGAAAACACACAAAAAGGAAGATTGTAAATTTGTTTCCATATGAATGACTGGCACACAGTTTTTAGTGTTTTCCAGAATCATAAGTGTAATGTTTCGTTCTATTCATACATATTTGTTTGGTTTTTTTTCAACAAACATTCTGCTACATCCAATTGGAACACTGTCAGAACGCTCCAAAATAATCTACTCTTTTCCTTTCCAAATCAGGGACCCAACTGAATGTCACACTTCACATTGGATGGTTTCTTTCTATTCTGAAAAAATTTCTATTTAGTATAACGTGTTTTTCTTCCTTCAACATATCTGATCTTTCTCATGTTTTAATGAATGCTCTTTGCTCTGTTTCTTATGAATGAAATGCTTTCTATGACTTATTTTCTTAATCTGTAGATTGCTTGGCATGAAAACTAATATGACAAGAAAAACAGTGGAGTAGCCACACAGATGGAGTTTTGTTTTTTCAGTAAAGTGCATTTCAGAGTTGCACTGTAATTCTAGCTCCCCTCTTCCTGAGACATATTAATTTTAATCTGAAAACGGAAGCTGAGATATTCTAAATTACACTTACTTTCATCTTTTAATTTAACTTTCAAAGAAGTCCATGGAACTCTTTTTTTTTCTTTTTTGTTAGATATTTCTTCTTTTTCTATACAGCTTTTGCCAAAACATAAATTCAAATTTTTGCATTTATGGAAGAAATTGAAAATCATCTTTCTTCATCAGTTGGTTCCTTTTAGTCTCCCTTAGGTAAAATCCCATTTAATTGCCAAGCTAATTATTTGCAATTTACTTCAGAATCTGTATTAGCAGTGCTTTGTAGCAAAAATTCTAAATCCATGTCAAAACTCCAAACAGCTTTTAAAAGCTATTGAGCAAAATACAAATGAAATACATAATGTCATTGAAAGCTGGGAGAAGCATCAAATTATTTAGTTCTTTGAGTGTTCATAATGTCAAAAATTTATTTGATTCTACAGACTTTACTAATCATACAAAACTGATCAGTCCAAGTAGTGCAAACTCTCCTCACTTTGTACACAGAAGAAAATAAGATGTACAAAATATAATCACTTCGACTTCTTCAGCTACAAAATATTAAGATTTGATTAACCTTCTGTCAAACTGTTTGATTTGTTTTATAAAGGCTATGGGGAGAAAGCCTTGTGTAATAAATATGTTTCTTCTGACTGACAGCATTTTCAAAAATTACCAATAATGGGAACCGACAGATTTCTAGCATTCTCACATAAAGAGGACATACTCTTGAAAGCAAATTAAAAAAGAAAAAAACCCACACATTCTATCTCTGATAGTTCTATATTTTATTAAATCTGCAGCATATTTTTAGCCAAGTAATCCATAAAGGAAACATTTCCCTTCTGATGGGTAATAATTTTAATTTACGTGTTGATATAAAGCATTTGGGAATCAAATGATATCAGAAAAAGCACTGTACCTAATAAAGTCTTGGCAGTAACTAGCTTTAAAAAATTATTTTGTCACAGCTTTACAGTTATAAGTGTGTTAGATCATAACACTGTAAACTTCTGCTTTTCCTAACTTATTGGTATAAACTTGCACTTTGGATGTGAAAAAGACAACCATGTGCCTAAAAGACTGCCAGTTTCCTCAGCTATAGTACATGCTGTCTTTCCTTACTCTTAAATTATTTCCTTAATTCTGAAATGCCATTACTATACAACATCTCTTCAGTAGTTTGCAGTTCTATATACAATAATTCGTTTCACTAATTTGCTACTTTAACTTTGCCATTTCCTACTAGAATCACTGATTCCTTATCAACTTCAGAAATAATAAGTTTGTATGAAATCTAATCTGTCTGTTAGTGTCACATCTTTTGGATATGTACAGTGACTTCTCAGTGGCTGTCTGTAGTTTTACTTAATATAGTGAAAGAAATGTAAAAAAAAAATTATTTTTAAATAATATTATTTTCTCTCAAAAGAAGACATGAGGAAAAAATATGTTTAGGAGTTAGATACTGTAAAATTTAATGGGGTGGTCTACTAAGCATGACAAAACAGTCCTTATCCCTGGAAGTGTTCAAGGACGGGGCTTTGAACAAACTGGTCTAATGAAAGGTGTCCCTGCCCATGGTGGAGGGGCTAAAACTAGAGATTCTTTGAGGTCCCTTCCAATCCAAACCATTTAATGAATCTGAGTCTATGAAATAGAGAGCTTTACTTCTACCAGATGTTAGTGATTTTATTTTCCTGAAAGAAATTTATTTTTTCATTTCAAGAACCAAGCCCAGCACTCAAATCTCCATGGAAGCCACATTTATTTTATCTCAGTTTATATGTATTGAGAGAGTTTAGTAACATGAAAACCAACCAGATATACAAAACTTACTCAAATTCTTAGTTGCTCAGTCAGTAACAATTTGCAGAAATGAAGAACTAGAGGCACAAAATTCTGTCAAAGTTATACCCATACATTCTTTTCTTTTGTAAAATTCTATCTTAAATTCTCTCCTGACTGTGTATTTCATGTTGTTCTTCTGGTAACACACAGTAAAACTCATAAATATGAAAGTACTCTTGTATTCTTGTTCATACCATTGTTGAAATTTGATTTTCATCTGCCACAAGGCATCTTATATAACTGCAATTTAGTCTGCTCTTCATTCTACCTGTGTAATAAAAAACCCTGCTTAAATTATTGTATAGTTAGGTAATCCCATACTGCAACCTACCTCCATGAACACATAGATCATTGCCTTTCTCAGCTGAGGGACTGCAAGTCTCATAAAATCCGCTATACTGAGATAATTCTATAAAATTGGTACATTCTAAAAGCATTTTATAGACAAGGAGCTTATTAACATATATTTCATTTAAATGAAGGAATATATTCACAGCAGAGCCATCTATTTTGTCCTTCAGTAAAGCTATTATCACAGCACAGATACACTATATTCTAGTCTATATAACCTAATTTCAAGATGATCATAATATATATTAGAGCACATGCAGATACACTGAGACAATCCTGATATGCTGTATTTATACAGTAGCATGCTGAGCAATTTTTCCTCCTTTCCAACACATGAGTTAAGGGTTAAGTAGTTTACAACACAATTCATAACACAATGCAAGCAAAGTTTCTTCCTGACGAATCTCCAGAAAATTCGCAAAGCTGTCTATTCCATTGGTTATTATTAACACCAAATTGTGTAAAAGACATTTAAAACACTGCAAGAGGTCAGGTCAGATAACACCCTCAAAAGCTGAAATCACAATTAACGGCATACCAAGACTGCAGATAAAAGTAATTAAACTCCAGAGTGTTGAAGTTTAAAGGCTTGCAACAGGAGCTCCAGATGCACCTCAGAAACCAGTGGCTTTTTTGTGTTCTTTTACTCAGATACAATTACCACAGAAACCACAACTGCAATTTAATAAAGGTAAGTCAAGCATTTGGTCATGAATCCCTTATTATTAATTGCTTCTTCTTAATCCACTTTACAATCAGTGACAGAATGTGATAATTACAAAAGTCATCATGTAGTAATAATAGTTACAACCAGAGCAAAAGCAAAGGTAAAACGAACTTTGGCTCAGAAGCAACTCATGCCAGAAATTTCTCTCCTCCTTTTATCAGCAAGTTATAAATGATACTGCATCTTGTAACCACACAGCCCTGTAATGCAGTATTCCTACTTCGAGGAACAGCTGCAAGCTCAGCTCTGAGCTTCAGGGCTGAGGCAGGCCATGGTTGCCCTGCCTGCACTCCCCTTGCCCTGCCTGCTGCTTGGCTTTACTTTGTTTAACTGTGACAGCCATTTAGTTAACTGACCAG
Organism: Calyptomena viridis; assembly: GCA_013390005.1. Lineage (NCBI taxonomy): Eukaryota > Metazoa > Chordata > Aves > Passeriformes > Eurylaimidae > Calyptomena > Calyptomena viridis. Next base: position 20,032 of record WEIV01002578.1, read on the forward strand.
ATGTCTGCAGATAATTTGTTTTGCTTTTGTTATCTTTGTATGGTACAACCACTGACAGCAGTTATTCCATGTATAATGATATAGCTGCATGTCTAATGATGTAGTGTAAAGAAATACAGGCCTGGTAAAGATAGCAAAGGACTTGAGGATTGCAGGATGCAACACGGAGGACTGCAGGCATGAGATCACATGAAAAAGGGCACTGGGTCGGCACTGGAGACTACAATAGCAGTGAGAAACTACCCAGAGGCTTGTTCAGACTTGGCCCTGCACAAAACTGGTTTTAAGGAGAACAAAGTAACTGTATCTCACATATCTAAATGGTATCACACAGGGTAATTTGGATGCAGTAGGAAGCTGGAGACAAGCAAATAGAGAATGAATGTACAGAAGTTTGTCATCAAACACACAAAAATGACAACAAATAGATTCTGGGGTAAATTAATAGAAACCATCAACTGCTGTCAGTGATGGATTTAAACATAAGAGTGCTTTAAACATAAGAGCAGGAGCAGTTTTTGAACACTTAAATCAACAGTTTCCCTCTTTCACAAGTTGGAAAGCTTTAGGTTAATTTAATCTTTCTCTTAAAGTCACTTAAGGAAGCAAATGAGAAAGCTGGTGCAGACACAGTATGAGCTGCACAGAGTCAAAATGTTCTCCCACTACTGCATCCCCCAATCCTAATTCTGGGGATTCACAGCTGGTCAGTTACTGCAATTGAGTACTACTTCATTTTGAATACATTCTCTTTCGGTACAGATCCCAGGATATAGGAGTAGCACTGTCCCCTGAATCTCCTCTTTCCTCACTGGCCCCCTGGCAGTTCTCCAGGTCCTCACATTTATCTAACAAAGGTCTCAATTGAAACTTTGTAGTTACTGCTTATCTATTGTAGCTGTGATTTCATTTCACTTCTCTTCCTGCTTTACTTTGGTGGCAAAAATAAAAAATGCTTTTAGCAGCCAGTTGAGCAATCCATAAGCAGTCTGAGGATAAATCTTGTCATGAGCATCATCACAAAGAGTGACTGAAATCCAAGTACATAACTAGACACTTTAAGGATTTACAATTTCCATACAAACATGACAGTGCAAGAAAAAGAATTGTAAATCAATGTATACAGGGAAAAGGCTTGCATAGATTAGGAAACCTTTGATTACAAGTTAAACCTTTGAAGTCTAGCACCTTCACTACAAGACTGTCAGTTGCCAGAAGACATGACTATGGGCTTCAAAACTGAAGGTTGCAGGGCGAGATAAACTATGCAGTATCTCATTCACCTGTGTATCCTGAGTTCAGATTAACACTGGGAGCATGAAAGCAAACTCATTTCTTGGAAACAGAATTCCCAAGAAACTATTAGTCACCATGGTAAGAAAAAAATATTTATATTTACAAAAAGATACAAAAGAACCAGTGAAGTGTCATTAAGAAATGACATTAAAAAATGCCAGTATTTTCCCCCCAGTGAATCAGGATCAGTTCCAAGAGGATACTGCAGTTTTGAGGCTGACTGCAAAGTCTTTTTCTGTGTAAAATGACTGTGAGGAGAAAGGATATAGAACTGGAGAAGCCACGAACAGTACTGTCTCAGAAAAAATTCCTGTTCAGAAAATTAATACAAGGTTCATGCATTAGAAAACAACGTAAACATATAATAAGATATACACAAAATGGGATTTTTAAAATAAATATTTCATCTTCTTAGCTACAGCAACAATAACAAGAACCATTACTAATACTGGCAATTCCTGGACTTCAGTAGCTATTCTCATACCTTAAGAATTTATATAATTATTATGCACTAACAATATAATCATAACCTAAGAGAAACCTAAAAATCCCCGATGAACATGGACGTGCACACACACAAAAAATGCAAGCATTCCCCTCACAGGCATTAAGAGTAGTCCCTTGCAGAACAGACAGAGGAGGCTTGGGTCCCTCTGCTGTTAGATAGGTAGCTCAATCCTGCACCTAAATCTCAGAACCTGCATCACTGCAAGCCTCTGGAGGCAACTGCAGGTCAGCAGCTCACAGAATTGCTCCTATTTATAATGCAAGGTTTATATACTTCAAATTAATAATAGAATGCAGTCTGCCACAACACAACATTTATGGCCACACTTTGGCTTTCTGAAAGACAGAAACAAATCCTTTGAGAAGTTACCTCATTAGAAAATAAACTTAGAAAAGCAGCCTGTGTGTTTACAAAGAAATTACAAAGTCTGAACTCAGACTGCTCTCCAGAAAAGCTGTAATTAAAGACAAAAGTGAGATGCACAATACCTCTAATAGAAACAGCTTGGAAGATATTCACCTCACATCAGTACTTCTTAAAAGAGCACTTAAATTATATACTTCCCATTGTCATTTATCAAAACTCTTTCACTCCATCAGTCAGAGGTTTATGTTTTTTATTCTTCATGAAGCTTTATGGATTGCTTAAGCATACGTGGTAAGCATGTTAGAAATTGGGGTTACTAAGTAGCACAGATCAGCTGCTTATTGGAAGTACCACTGTAACAAAACACACATTTTTGACAAGGAGGACTGTTAGAATGCTGAGGAAAAAGGATGGCAAGCAGAACTTCCAAAGAAAAGGGAAGATACCTAGCCTGACACCAGAGGTGAGCAGCCGTGAAATGAAGTGCGTGGCAGAGGATCACCCCTGTTTGTGACACATCAGACTGTACAGAGGATGTGATTGTCTAAATTCACATATTCCTGGGAAGATAGCTCAGCAATGGGAAACACACACTACTCACACATGATGCTTTGACACAGTCTGAGACCCATTGAAATATTCCCTGCCATGACTGCAGACTCTCACCAAGGTTAAAGAAATCAATGCAAACCCAAAATATCTTCTTCTCAAAACTACTATTCAAAACCAGATCATTTAGTTTACATGCCAACTTTAATTTTTTTTGTACTTTGTAAATAATATGCTTATTGATGAGACTTCTCAGGTTTAACTATTACAAAATTTGCTATGTAATGCAAATAATATAGGAATCAGTTATGCATTGTTTTAATAAGAAAAACATCTGAAAGTATTTTCCTTTCTTAGATATCACAAATCTCGAAATTTTGTATAACATTTTACTCTTGAAAGTAACATCTAAGATTAAAGTGTCTTGAGAGGATGCAGATGACATGACTTTGCAAATGCTCATATACACTGTGCAAGTGCATCATAATTTTATTTACAGAAACAATGAGGTCTGGAATTTTTAAAGCCATTTTAGAGACTCAGAGAATTAAAATCCTTAAACTTCTTAGAAATCAAATATTCAATATTAAGACATCCAGATCTTGGAAATGTTCTTTACTCTCAGATTCAGAGATGCATTTTACAAAATAAGAACAAGTTTTGTTCAAAAAGCCACATGCCCATTTAAGTTTTTGGGCAAAACAAAAACCCTTCCCAAAGTTGAAAAATGAAGACTTTTCAATACGTACATATTGAAAAGTACACCATATTGAAAAGTCTCACAGTATGTCCCAGATCCATCACATTTTCAAGCTGGTTCTTACATGTATTTGAGATATACAGCCTCTACATATCTCTCGCTCAATCCTGAATTCACAATGACAAACCTATGCAAAGCAGGAATAATTTCTTGAGTAGATACTACTTATCAGATTAGAATCAGTGTGTTTGCTCTTGCTGACAACACAGTATTTTATAGCAGGAAATTTGTTATGAGAAATTTTTTTTAAAAGGCATATATATCACTAGTCTTTCTTCTAAACTTCAGAGCAAACAAAAACTCTGTTAATTATTTTAAGACATATTCCTGGCATTTCTCCCCTGCCCTCCACCAAAAATTGCATGACTATCTATTGCCTTTAATTCTGTTCTGTTTACATACTTTGAAGAAGGAAACCATGGTTGTATAATTGATAAGAATATGTAACATTTTATGTTAGATTTGTAGATAAAATATTTACATTCTTATGTAAATAATATTTTAAATAGCCACAATCAGTTCTTTACTCACATAAAAATATTTGTGTTACAATAAAAAATAAATGCAAACACCTTTAAAGCATTCTTAACTGTAAAGTTAATTCAAAATGCCATTAGTTGAAAGTTTGGAAATACTGAACTGCTAGGGTTTTCTCATTCAGAAGATTTAAGTGTTTAAAATTTTCTTTAATCACTTAATCTGATTAAATTTCACTGTATTTCACTGTATTTTTTCCCACTTCAAATTTATTATTACATCACAAAACAATAAGAAGCCCAACTCACCGCTGTTTGTTTTTTATTTTGCACAATAAAAAAAAACACCTGACTGGGTTGAATAGAAAAAAATACATGTAGGAAGGGGTCATAAATCCTCATTTGCAAGATATCTAACTAAAGAGTTCCACATTATACCAGTATTAAAAGACAGCATAAAAAGGTCAGAATGATTTATAAAAGTATGCCAAACTTTACTAAAACATGTTGCATAATTAATTTTAATCACCTACTTGCTTCTGTAGCCATTGTTCTCGCCTTCTTTGTTTTCTCCTCAGGCTTTTCAACTTGTTTCTTTCTCTCTTATTCAGTTTTTGGTTGAAGGAAATACTACTAGGCTGCACAAGACCAACAGGTCTGATGTACTGTTTGTCTTCTACAGCCCTTGTAGGTGAAGAAATGTTCACCACAAATGGTGACCCATCAGCAACAACACTCCCATAAGATTGTCCAGTAGCTCCAAAATCACATTCGCGTTCTGTTTCTCTGTGTAGTAATGTGGTAAAGGAAGTAACTTGAAATCTCTTCTGTAGTTTGTCAGCACTGCAACTGCAAAGGTCCTGAAAAGAATTACGGTCTTTCCTGCTGGACTCTAATTGCAAGCCACTTTGTGTGTAAACAGGTGGATTTTCATTTTGGTCATGGTAAATGGTTCCCATACTGCAAGTTTCATATAACACAGGTGACAAAACAAGTCTCTCTCTTATATCCAAACTACGTGATCTTCTGTGCCAAGGTTTTACAGTACACGCATCATTCACAGGACATGAAGAAGGGAGATTTGTGTTTTGATTTAATGCCTTTAAGGGAAGTTTTTTACTTTTCATCTCATATCTGGGAGCTCTTACTTCTAGACAAAGTGCTTCTGTTAATCTTCCAGTACCATTACTGTTTCTGGCCATGTAGGAAAGTCTTTGATATTTGATTTCCAAAGTTGCAGTTACTACTTCAGGGCAGGTGTCCTTGCTAAAACCAGACTGAATTTTGAGGACAGGCAAATGTTTTCCGGATGATTTTGACAATTTAACAGAGAAAGATGGTTGATAGTCAGTCTGAGTTTTGCAGAAATGTATATTTACTAACTGTCCGCAGGAACAATTTTTGTTGCAAACAAAATTAAAACCCCCTAAGCAGGCCTTACAGAAGGGACAGTGCAGTTTTCCAATTGTCCACTGCGCCTATTGACAAGAAGAGAAGAAAAACACCCAACATGTTCACTGAAAATAAAGGAGTAAGAAATAATTAGTAGAATTATTTTCTCCTTTAGTCAAAGGGTTTACTTTTTCTTTTCAAGCACAATGAGAGACTTCACAGCAGAAAGAAAATCCACCATAAATAATGTTCTGGTCAAAACTCTGCTTGCTACAGTGATAACAAATTCTAAGAAATCTAGAAGACATATTTCAAAATGCAGGAGCTTTGAAATATGTTTAAAACTTGTCCATAGATAGAATAATGCTGCAATACTAATAGAGACACTGGATTCTTAACGGATTGAAATCAATTTGCTGTGTTAATCTGGAATTGGCAAGCACAGTTTCTCAGCTGAGTGTTCTGAGTGCAGATACATTTCTTGCATACTAAGTACAGTGGAAGGAGATTTCTTACAAAAAGAATATAGCTTGCCACTTCGCCTACTCCACAAAAGCTTAAAATGGTACCTGTATTTTGGTGTATGTAGACTTACAACACAATCTCTCAGCAGAGACCACGAAAAATTCTTAATTCTTTATAAGGAGACAGTTATTTTCATTATTTGTAATTTTATGAATTTAATTTCAATCCTGAAGGTACTTTTTCAAAAGGAAATACATATCAAAGACCTCTAAACTCCTACAAAATGACACAACCATTAGTACTCCTACATAATGACAGAACTATTAGTCCTCCTACATATTTACACAACTATTAGTTTTTTCAGTAAATATATTCATCTGTCAGGAGAAACACTATTGAGGATTAAAGTTACACAAGTGTTTATAGCATCAAAGAAACAACATTATCAACTCCAGTCACACATTACTCACTAATGTGCCTAAAGTGGGGTTGAGCCATGAATACAGAAGCTGTCCAACATTTTTAGTTTAAGCATTGCTTTCAGTTGCAAATGTCTTTCAAGGTAATTTGAGAAGATGGATCCATGACTGATGTTTGTCTGATTGAAAGCTACAGAAAATTGCAGCAAAACCAATTTGAGAGTTTCAGAAAAAAACCCCAATCACCTTGTGTACTAAAAGAGGTTATTTTTCATGCACAATGCTAGAAAAAGTTCTGGAAACACTTATT
>WEIV01002578.1:37370-57260 GCA_013390005.1 Calyptomena viridis
GTCGCCGGCTGCGGGGCCAGCCCTGCTGTCGCGGGGAGAAGGGCAGCGCCCACGCCGTGCCGAGTCCTGAGGGTGGCACCTCTGCCTGTCTCCTGACAGGCAGAGGGGGAGCCGGGGTGGGGTCAACCCTGTGACCGGGGAGAAGCGGCGCGGGGGGAATTAGGGCAACTGAGCGAAAACTTCGATAGACACGAAGACAAAATGTGCGTTCCCTCAGGCGCGAGATCGTACAGTCAAAGGGAGGGTCCGAGAACATCAGAGGGACCGGCAAGTGAGAGCCAGCCGTCAGTGCCGGGCTATTTTAATGGGCAGCAAGAGAAAGGAGGAAGCTTGAAATGAAATGGGGTGGGGAAACGAAGGAAACTTGTGAATCGTAGGGAATTGCTGCACATCACGCGGGGCTGCATGGAAGGAGAAGCAGCACGGCGGACTCTCGCCGTGTCCGTGCCGCGGCAGCGAAGGGAAACGAGCTGGCGAGTCCCAACAGGGCGTGTTTGCACATCGGTGATGTTTCGGCCTCGTGCGGTGACACTGTGACTTGACCGGGAGCTCGTGTGTGCTCGTAGCTGACAATCGGCACTTCAGACACAGGAGGGGACCAGATGTTAGAGCGAAGTGAGAGTAAGAAAGCCTGGAAGATTGATGAGGAAAATAAAATTAGTCTCTGTTCAGTTTTTGGCCCGTGGAGGCGATTTGGAACACTGAAACCTTAATTTCACTCTTATTCCTACATTTATGGTGTATAATTTCTGTGATTTTTCTTGCATGTCAATGTAAAATCCCTGCAGGTCAAGACAAAGTTACGTTATCAGGTAGCTATCTTGGGCGATGTAGCTGATGGTAAGATTTGGGCTCTCATGAAGCAGAAGTGCACTACTGCACTTTTCCACATCGACAGTCCCCCCTCCCCCGCCAAGTGCAATCACAGAATAATTTAGGGTTTTGTTTGTTTTTCTTTGGGAGACAGTATAATTTTATTCAGTTCCTGCGATGTAGAGTCCTGTTCATATTAAAAGTTTTCAAACAGTGTGACACAAATATTTTAGAACAGTATAATGACATTCATTTAGCAAGCCTTATGCTTTTCGGTAATTTAGCAAACCAAATTGCGCTATCCTTGTTTGTGATTAAACGGTATAATTAGATGTAGTAGGTTTAAAAAACCAAACCAAACCAAACAAAACCCCCTGTGCTATGATGAACCATTCTCTTTCATTCTCTTTCTCACTTCATGATTAGAAAAACTGTTTTTTTTTTATTTTTGGAGGAGAGGATTGTTAGGAGCTTCTTCAGTGATTATTGCATTTGATGAGATGTTGTGCTACTTGCTACTTTTTCGTGCTTAATGTAGACCCAATAAAGGTCACAAGTAGGATGTTCACAGTAATTAAATTCTGCTTTACTCTGCCATCATTGTATGGTAATTAAAGGTAGGAGACACAGACTGTTATTTTTCAGTAATTTAGAGCATGCTACAATATGCTCAAATTTAAACCAAAAAGACTATGAGAAAATGCGATGTATATCCATTATAAAGAGCTGCAGGTTTTAAGGCACTTTTTAGCAAACTTAATTGATAAAGGTATATAGCAACAAATTAAATAGATGAATGGAAGAAGTAAAATGCAGATTAAAATGACTAGGTTAAGCTAATTTAAGACTTCACCTTCTGACATAAAATAAGGTTAGAAATATTAGGAGAGATATTTTCATATCATAATATTTTCATATCATTGGCTTCCATTTAAGTAGGTTGTAGGGCTAGACTAGTTGAATTTAATGGAATCCTATACCTGAGGAGAAATAGTCATGAAGATGGCTCTGGGGGAAATAAATAAAAGGAACTGTATGGCTTATGTCCCAGGAAGAGCAAATAGAATGAAGAAAAATTAAACTTTGCTAATGGCTGTAATATTATATTCATAGCCCTTCAGCTGTGCTGTATGGTTAATTCTGTTTATTATCTTACACAGTGTTTGTCTATCACAGGATGAGAACAGGGCTGCTGAACTGTGTAAATTTAGAAAGAATGAATTAAGAATGTTAATGATATTGCTTGTGCTCTGGCTTTGTGATAGGCTTTGGGATTCATAACAGCTTGATGCAGAAGTTAAATCCAAGGCAGAATGTGTATGAAATACTTTTTACTGGGATAGTCCCTAAGTCTATGGTTAGCAATTCAAGGATCAGTGTCAAATTGACACACAGTAGGTCAGAAACCAGAGAGTATCTTTGCTGTTCTGTGACAAGCATTGTGTATCAGGAAGACTATACTGAAGGCTATATGCAGGGTATCACTGAGCACTAAAACACACTGCAGGGCTATATTGATCTGTGCACATACTTTTTTCATGTCTATGGCACATGGATAGTATATCCAGTTCACAGGTACTCTGTGAGCACCTCTAACAGGTGGTGGTGTATACCAATAGTCACACCAGGAATGCATTGTTTCCTTTCCAATAGTGTTGATGTAGCTGCCTAGGAAAAATGATGACTCAATTGTAGACCTCCTTTCTTTACCAAAACACATCTTCTTCAACAGAAGAAGTTGAATTTTCTGTAGCTATTCAATAGTGCACTAATGATTACCCTAGGCATTAGCCCAGTTTTGTAATCCCTCTTTCTTTGACCAATTAGGCTGCTGGGGTCTTCAGCTGAGGTCTCCAGGACTTGCATATCTGTTATTTGGTCATCTGTTTGGGAGGAAAAATCTTAGAAAATGTCCAGAGAGGGAACATTAAGACAAGTGATGGAAGAAACGGGAATTATTGGGTAGAGATTTGAGGACTTGATACTGAGCACAGGAGCAAAATTATTGTTGCCTTTGCCTGTTTTGTTTTTTTTTTTTTTCTTGCACACTTGTACACTTGAATAGCATTGTATCAGGAGACCAATAAGCAACACTGGCCTGTTTCACCCTTCACTAGAAGATTAATTGTTAGATAAACTTTGATAACAGTAGGCACTATAATAGCCATAAAGAATAACATTTTTACTGTATGGAAGTTATTTTTGTATTTTTTATTCTATTGAAAATACACTCTGACTTTCAATTCAGGGTATCATTGAAAAGATTTTCCTATCACAAACTAAATTGTAAGAAAATAACACTTCTACCCCTTTTACTTTAAAGTAATGGTTTATATTTGATTTGTAAATGTATTTGTTTTATAAACCAACTAACCTGAAGTATGGTTGTATGATAAGGAGTTTACAGAAGTTGATTTTGGCACTTTTGTGAAAATCTTACACATTCTGTGAAAAGAGGATTATCCTTGGTAATTAATTTGTAATGGTTTGTATTTGATTTGTGAATTTGCAAATTTGTACTCCTGTAAGAAATCTAAAGCTTATACAGAACATCCATCAGTTAACAAAACATTTGCTTTTCTTTTCCTTCTTTTTGAAAAACAATCAAATGCATCTAGAATTGCTCTGTGTGATGATAGGCTGGATTATTCCTTAGAGTGGAATCCAGAACTGTGTTAAATATAGGGATCCTTTCTGTGCTTCAAAATCCTGCTGGTTAAGGAATCCTGCTGTCTTGAGAGACGATAAAAGAAAACACCATAAAGAAGACAAATGAAGTAAGTCAGTGAACTTTATTGTTTATCGCCTTTGGGAGCTAATTCCTAGAAGTGAAACTACTCAGATAGAAAAGAGACCTAAAGTCCCTTCTCTCTCCAACTAGCTTATTTTCCCACATTTCCAATAACTTGGGAGGACATACTTGTTATCCAGCTAAAAATAAAAGTGTGCTTTCTTTTTCTCCATGGTGGCATGGCTTCAAAGAATTGATGATCTATGGGACTATATGGGATGGAAAAGATGCACAAAGAATTATGGAGCTTACAGGGGGAAGAGAATTTCAAGGATTTTTGAGGATGAACTTAGGTGTTTTACACTAAAGAGACATGTAAAATTACATTAACAACCCTTTGAAGAGGGTTTTGGACTATCTTATATTTAGATGGTGTTAATAATAAGGACATTACAGTTAAGCCAGTTATCATAAATTTTGATCAGGGCTTTTGAGTAAGTTGGTACAGTTCAGCTTATATGTAAAGAGAAACAAAAGTATGTCTTCAAGTAAAATGCTGGACTTGAATTGTAAGCTTAGATAAGCTGAAGAAATTCAGCCAGTTTGAACTGTTTAGGAATTTAGAGAGGATATCTGAAACTGAAGCTAAATTTTTTAAAATAACAAGAAATTATATCCAAGAAAATACTTTCAGAAATAATCCTAGAATGAAAAGGATAGTTATTTAAAGAAGTATTTTAGACAGACCTTCAAGAAATAGAAAAGAAGAGAAAGGAATTAAAAAATTATTAATCAGCAAATAAATTTTTTGGTTTTGAACGTGGAATAGGAATTGAAACTGCTTAAATTGAAGCTGGATTAGAACTTGTGAAGAATGTTAAGAAAGCACTTTATAACATTGGCTACGAGAGAATTAAAAACCAAATGCAATTCATGTGAATATTGTGCAAAGGTGTGCACTTGGAGACTGATGGCAAGAATTTCTGCTGTCAGCTGGGGTCTCATCGAATGGAAACAATAAGGAGGTGAGGTATTGGAGTATATTAATTGGTCACAGGTTGTCTGTGCATGGACTGCATGATATAGCTCTGAAAAGATAGATTGTGCCCTGAAATGTGGGTGTATTTCTAGTACATGCAGGTGAATATTAATTCTCTGCTATTTCTTTATTTGAAATAACGCAGGTGGTGATAATAATAATTTTTTTCAAGAAATGCATTTGGACTAGTAGTAGTCCAATGAATAAGTAATGCTAAAATGATAAAAATGGATAGACCCTGGCTTATGGAAAGACAGAAATAGATATGCTTAGTCAGTTTAGCAAAACAAATGCTGAGAAAGGTTTTGTCTTGGTAGGTCATCAATGAGGAAATTAAAGGTTATTACATCATTATATGGCTGAGAATATGTATATAAAAAAACTAGGAATTAATTTGCAAGGAGAAAATGTGGGCGGAAATTGAAAACTTGTAGTTGTGCTACCAGGGAAATTACTGGAAAAGCTCCCCAAGAAAAGTGTTGGAGAAAAAGCCGCCAACTATCTTGAAGTACAGCTGTATGATACAGAGCTTATAGAATTTAGTGAACTTTTTTTTTCAATCTTATACTTCCAGTGAAAATAAGATTATCCTTGGTGATTTGCTACCTTGACTATTTCTCTCTGTTCTTAGTCCTGATTTCCTGTCCCGTGAAAGGCACTGTGTTGTCTGTGCTTGATATGTATATAAAAATAATATTTCCAAAGAAGTATAAAAGTATCTTTTATGTCCTTCAGAGGAAATATAAATAAGTTTGGGTTTTTGCAATGCTGCTGTCTTTCCTACATTCTGAACAGTTCTGCGCAGTAATTTTTATTTGGTGGAATTTAATCTTTCATAACACTCCAGCATCATCTGTGGTTTTACCACTGTCTAAATTAAATATTTACAAGTATTTTTGTTCCAGTGTTATAAAGTTTATGTGAGAAGTTTGAAATGCATTCCTTCTCTAGATTTATTAATTTAATCTTTTCAGTAGAAATAGGTAGAAAGCAGTGAAAATTTCTTTTACTCATTAGTGCTAATGCTTCCATGTGCTAGTGTTATTCTCAGACTGAGATATAAATAAGTTAATCATAGGATGATTTGGGTTGACCTTAAAGATCATCTGGTTCAAAACCCCCTTCCATGGGCAGGGACACCTTCTGCTAGACCAGGTTGCTCAAAGCAACCTGGCCTTGAACACTTCGAGAAACTGGGCATCCACAACATCCCTGGGCAAACAGTTCCAGTGTCTCACCACTCTCACCATGAATAATTTCTTCCTAATATCTAATCTAAAGCTGCCCTCTTTCCGTTTAAGGCTGTTACCTGTATCCTTTTACTACATGTTCTTTTAAAAAGTCCCTCTCCAGCTCTCCTGTAGCCCCTACTTTAGGCACTGGAAAGTTCTCTAAGGTCTCCCTGGAGCCTTCTTTTCTCAATGCTGAACAGCCTCAACTCTCTCTGCCTGTCTTCACAGCTGAGGTACTCCAGACATCTGGTCATCTTTATCTTCCTCTGAACTCATTTCAACTGAATGCCTTTCTTGTGTTGGGGACCCCAGAGCTGGGTGCAGTACTGTTATGGTTTGTACCTCAGGTGGCATCTCACCATTACAGAGGGACAGAATCCTCTCCCTCAACCTGCTGCCCATGCTGCTTTTGGTACAGCCCAGGGTGCAGTTGGTGTTGTGGGCTGCAAGTGCACATCGCCAAGGCATGTCCAGCTTCTTGCCCGCTACTATCCTGTGAAAATAAAAATTGTTTTCAAGTTTAACTTTTAAGTAGTGTTTTTCTTTCACATAAATGTATGTATGCCAAATGTTTTTAATCTTAAGCCTCACAAATATTTAATAGGAATTACAGAGAATTAGTAATTTGTCTGAGTGCTGAAGAAAAAATGTAATCTATTTTTCATTTTAGAAGACACTAGCTTTACTTTTTTGAAAATTGCATTAACTTATATTTCACAGTTTCTGAGTTGAAAAATGTGGTCTGACAAAAGCTGTGTTGTGCTTGGTATTTTCAATTTAATGGCATAACAAAAAAAATGGAGCACTTTGAAGATTTATAACATGATAACATTTATAACATATTCAAATACTCTTTTGTTGTAGTCAAAAAAAACCTCCTACACCTAATCACACCTGATTATGCATAATATTTTTATTATTACTGAAACATGATGAATATGAATTCTGCCAGATCTCATAGAGATCCAAAATTCTCTTATTATCATATAGTAATCTACCATGTTGCATTTTGTAGCCTTTTGTTTTATGGCTTAACATGGTTTAGTCACATTGGGCAAAACTTAAGGACAAAGCTATGTGCCCACAGTTTCTGTGCAAGACATTAGGCTTAAACATTTAAAAAATTTTGTAGTTTATATTGTGGACTGCTTGACTGTGGAAAGCTGGCATTCTGAATCTTTCTTATAACTTTGATGCAAGGGTTCATTGAGATACCCACACATAAGTCTTCGATGCTACATAAAATTCTCATGTGTTCATGATGTTGGCAGATATGACATGGTCTTCTAGAGGAACACCTGGAGGCCAGATTCAGTACCTGAGGACATCTTATATGGCTCTAAGAGTTTATTTACTGGCAGCTGAACAGAGTCCTAATATTCCACTGAAACCTATGTGAGATGCCTAAGAAGGAGCTGCTTTTTGCTCAAATATTTCAGTTTTATAGATGATAACTAGGAGAACAAAATCAGAGAACACCTTTTTTGGGCATTAGTTTCCTATAGCGAACAGCTCTGCAAACCTCTGAAAGTGAGATTTGTGCTTCTGCTGAATCCAGGGCATTTTGTGTGCAAACCATGCCTTTGCTTTTGAGATTCCTAATGTGACTTAGGCCCTCAGGCAGAGTATGGCCCTGAGTGGGGAGTGCTTGGGGAATGCTTGAGCTGTGGGGAGGTAGGAAGGCATCCTTCCTGAGAAACCCGGGCTTTTCTTCCTCTCCTCGGTGGAGCAGTGAATGATGATGACCTCCTCCATTGTGCAATATGTGGCACTGCTATTGTGATGCTGGCAAGGGAGTGCAGCTCCTTGTTCTCAGGTCTTCCTAGCCTGCTGCAAGAAGAAAACATGGTTGTGGAGACAGAGTGGAGCTGCCACATCCATTGTGATGCTCAAGGTAGTGTTGCTTATTTTAGTCCTTCCTCTACTAGTTCTGCCTGGGATGCCTTATGTGGTGAGGAATGAGGAAACTAGAGTTTCTCCATTTTCAGGCAGGCTGTAAAAACTATAATTTACTCCATGTGGTCAATGGAATAAACAATTTTTGGAGATGGTTTTTCAACACCCCTTGGATCCATCAGCTGCCGAGTCGCCAGGAAAAGCAGAGTATTGTGGGGTCACAGCTGAGAGCTTGTGTGAGTTCCTTCCAGCCTGAGGTCTAGGCAGGCATTTTATGGGACTGCTCCTTGCTTCTGGGACTTGAACTCTTGCTGCCCTGACTGAAACAGGTGCTGTATTTGTGAAAGGTGTCTTTGGCACAGGGCACCATCATGGTAAATCTGTGATGCTGTGGGCTGGATGACAAGGCCTTGGTTTGGGAGCTCCCCCTTTTTGCAAAACCAGTCAGTCACTTTTGTGGCTGACTTTTGTCACTTTTGTGTGTCAGCCATCAACTTTGCTGGAGACCTTCCTAAAGAGGAAGGTCGAGGGCTCCCAGAACTCTTCAGCCCCCAAGATGTCATGCCTCTGGCAACACTAGAGTGCCCCAGAAGGCAACAAAACCAGGACCAGGCCAGCAGCTCAGGCATGTGTTGGCCTCTAAGGAGACCTGGGGGCACTTGTAAAAGAAGAATATGTAAAACAATGAAAAGTGCAGGAGAAGCCTTATTGTCTCATTAGAAACCGTGCAGCTGGTATTGCTGTATCTACCCATGAGGATTTTTCCTTGGTCTCCTGGTTCTGTGCACACCTTTCCCCTCCTGTGTCTGCTGCAACCTGAGGCTGATGGGGCCTTTCTGGTGGAATAGAGTACAGCCATGTACTCCTTTGTCAGGATGGTGAGGTCTCTGTGTCCAACCTGTGCTTTGTTGCTCATTAAACCTGGCCTCTTCCATGTCTAACTCTGTGCTGATGTTTTGAAGCTCCGATCTCCTCCAGCCTTCACTGCTAACTACAGTCTTGGTATGGTTGCACCCAATACTTCATTCTGTACAGAAGAACAACTTTGTGATGGTCTTTGTGTGTCCTCGTTGAATCCTGATGAGGTGAGCAGGACTGCCATGGAAACACCATGGCTGACTGGTTACCAGAGAAAGTGCTGTGGCAGCTGGCAGCCCATGTCCAGGATGGCCAGACCACATCCTAGCAGACATGCCTGAGCAGCCCTGTTTGTGAGGCCTTGAGCAGACTCTGCAGAGCCTGTGTCCTGCTGCCGGCAGTGGCCATGCACTGTTCCTGTGTTATGGAGCTCAAGGGTTGGGATGCAGGACCTCCCTCCCCACTCCAGGCATGTGGATGGCAGGCAGGGTGAGGCTCAGGTCCTGGGAGGAGCAGAGGCATATCTCATCTGCTTTGAACTCCCTGGTAGAAGTTGAGAATAACTTCAACCAAACTCTTTCTCAAGGGTGCTCTGGCTTTGGCAAAAGTCCTCTTCACTCATGATTACACCTCATGATGTAATCTGGGTGTGTTGCAAGCAGTCTGGGGAAGTCTGTGTGGAACTTTGGTGTAGAAGCACTTTGTGGTGTGTGAAAAGAGAACATTGCTAGCCAGGGACTTGGCAAGAGTTTCTGAACATATGGGAACTCAGCAACTGCAATCAGCCCATGCTGTTTGCGCATCTCCCCAGTCTTTGCAAGAGTTGGTGTGGACCTTTATTGGGAGAGATCTGCTGTTTCCATCTTGTTTTTAAAAAACAGTGCCTTCATCCAGAAATGCCATACTTGGGAGCTGTTCTGACCAGACAGGGGAAAACCTGCACAGTTCACAAAAGCAATGGTAGTTGATCTGTACTATTGTCTGGTCTGTCCCTTGTGCTAGCCCCCAAAGGCCTGATGTCTCCCCTGGTGATCTTCTCATCAGGAGTGAGAGCACAGGCACACTGTCCTCCCCACTTTGGAGCTTGTGTCTGTTGCATCATTTCTGAAAGAAGTCAAAAATCCACCTTCAGATCACAAAAGTAGTAAGACTTGCTGTTTTGGAACTCAAGTTTTTAAACGGCCAAGTATGTCAGGATGCAGTTGGGGACAACATGAGCTCTTGCTGGAGTTTCTTGTACCTAGAGAAAATTCCAGCATTTGGAAAGGTCATGCAGAACTTTAAAAGCAGTTTGATATCATATGCTATTTCCCTTTTTTGTGTATATAATAAAAAATACACTCATTATTTGTATCATGAAACTTCAGTTAGTTGAGGCTATGAAATTTACTTAGTGTTAAAACTTAACAAGGCAGTGAAAAAATGGCTGCTGTTGTGGGGGAAAATCTGCAGATAAAAATCATTCCACAGAAGATAATGAAAGTGTGATCATGCAGCACACTGTTCTTCTGTAAGACAACAGTTGTTCTCCATTAAGTTTTATTTCCATCAGTTTTCACTCCCTGGCTGCTGGTTGTTTTGCCAACCCAGACTTAAAATGGACTAAACATCATGATGTTAAGCAGCCTCACTAGCCCAGCAGACTTGACTGTTTGTAGGCAACATATGAGTTCTACACTGTGATAAATATGCCTTCCTGTCAGTCTTGTAGGACACAAATGCTGTTGAGTGAGCTCAAAATACATAGCAGTTAGTCATAATGGTTTATATAGAAGATTTTCCAAATATGAAAAAAATGTCAAGATTTATAGTGAGCTGCTCAGGTAATGAATATTTGACAAAGTTCAGCAGAATCTTAGAAGATTTGAGACAGAAAGCTATAGCAGATTGAGTTTCAAGAAACCGTCCCTGTCTTTCCTCATATGTTTGAGACTTGACCTAATTACTGTGATTACCACAAAATAAGTAGATTAAAATACAGAAAAGGAAAAAAAGGAAAAGGAAGAGGAAAAGGTAAAGGAAATGGAGAAGGAGGCAGGAGAGGAAAAATGAAAAAGAAAACAATTCCTAAAATCTCTTTATGTAGTAGCATATTCTCACATCCTAGCATATAAAATACTTTTGTGTGTGTTTTTTATGGGGACAAAGAATTTTTTTTCACTTTGAAATATGGAAACAGCTACAAAGAGATGAACTTTGGTACAAGGCAAACATTCAGACACTCTAGCATCCCTAAAAAATGGCTGTTTTTCTCAAATTTTAATAGCTGAGACATGCTCCTTATTAAAAAAAAATAGTCTTGACTTCCATGTCTATATTTTCTACTGGAAAAAAACAGAGGATTTATACTCAGAGCCTCATTTATGACAGATCTGTTATATGAAAAAAGATTTTTCTTTTTATAAGATCACTCAAAGACCTTACTGATTTCTACCATGCGAAAAGAAATCCATCAGGGAAATATACATTAGCACATCCAGTAACGACAGACAAGGAGAATGAGTTGCACCTGATGAGACATATCCCAGAGTCCTGAGGGAACTAGCCAATGTAGTTGCCAAAGCCCTCTGTGATATTTGAAATGTCATGGCAGTCAGGTGATGTCTCCGCTGTCTGGAAAATGAGAAATACTGCACCCCTTTTTAAAAAGGGTGAAAGGAGGACCCTTGGAGACACTGACCTGTCAGCCTCAGCTCTCTGCCTCGGAAGATCATGGAACAGATCCTCCTAGAAGCTGTGTTAAGTCTTATAGAGGACAGGGAAGTGATTGATGACAGCCAGCACGGTTTCACCAAGGGCAACCAACCAACTGACCCAATTGGTTGCCTGACCAACCCAATGGCCTTCTATGATGGAGTAACTACATCAGTGGACACGGAAAGGTTATGTGGAGGACTATAAGGGCTTTGACTCAGTCCCCCACAACATCCTCCTCTCTAAATTGGATTGGATGGATGCACAGTAGATAAGAAATTAGCTGGATGCTTGTATCCAGAGGGTAGTGGTCAATGGTTCAGTGTCTGTACAAAGATCAGTGACGAGAGGTGTCCCTCAGGAATGTGTACTGGGACCTCTACTCTTTGTTATCTTCATCAATGACATAGACAGTGAGATCAAGTGCACCCTTAGCAAGTCTGCAGATGACACCAAGCTGGGTGGTGCAGTTGACATGCTTCAGGGATGGGATGACATCTAGAGGCATCTAGACAGGCTTAAGAAATAGGCCCGTGGGAACATATGATTCTATGATTCTATTGGACAGATTAAATGACTCCAGAAACATCTGAGTTCATAAATATCAGGTAAAAATAAAATGTGGGAAACTACGTTTTTCACAGAATCACGAAGTCACAAAACAGATGGGGTTGGAAGGGACTTGGTTGTCATCTAATCTAATTCCTTTTTAAAACAGGTTCACCTAAAACAGGTTGCAGAGGGTTGCATCGAGGTAGGTTTTGAATATTTCTGGGGAGGGAGACTCCACAGCCTTTCTGAACAGCCTGTCCCAGTGCTGTCACCCTCAAGGCAAAGAGTCATAGAATGGTCTGTATTGGAAAGAACTTTAAAGTTCATCTAGTTCCAATTGCCCTCCATTTGCAGGAACACCTTTCAGTAGACCAAGTTGCTCAGAGCATTATTCAGCCTGGCCTTAACCACTTCCAGGGATGAGGATCCACAGCTCCTCTGGGCAACCTATTCCAGTGGCTCACCACTCTCACAATACAGAAGTTTTTCCTGATATCTTACCTAAACTTGCTGTCAGTTTGAAGCCATTTCCCCTTGTGCCCCTGTAAAATGTCCTTATCTTTCTTCTGGGCTCTCTTCAAGTAGTGGAAGAAGTTTTAAGGAAATTTTTCCTCATGTTCAGGTGGAACTTCTTATGTTACAGGTTGTGCCCATTGCCCTTTGTCCTGTTGCTGGGCACCACTGAAGAAAGTCTGGCCCCATTCTGACAACTGACCTTATGATATTTGTGTGCATTGGTAAGATCACCTGTCTGTCATATCTTTTCCATGCCATCTTTCCTCATAAGAGAGGTGATCGAGTTCCCCAACCATCTTCATAGCCCTTCATCCAGAATTTGAATTTATTGAAATAAAGCTTATTCACACATAGAGCATTGGAGATTAGCCGGTTACTTCAAAAGAGATTTTCTTCCTTTCAATTTTTCCCCATGAATTTTTCCTCTTAATAAATTTGGTTTTGAGGTGTCTTATTTTAACAAAACCAAAAATGATAGAATTTCTTTCGTAACAGCAGATGTCCAGTCAGTCAAGACGTAACAGAAATAATGTGAAATATTTACAACATAATCTTTACAATCAACATGACCTGCACACTTTTTATAATAAAGTAGTGTGCGTGATTTCCACTTCCCACCTCCATTTTGATGGTCCTGTCCCATTACTCAAAATGGGTATGAGTGTGACAGAGATTGACCTGTGACTGGAACTCTTAAATGATGCTAAGTATAACAGTGGCAATGAAATATACAGTTGCCATGTAATCATAACTTTACATTAAATATCAGTGTTTGGCCAATGCTTTGTTCTTTGGTCCATGATACCACTGTTTCAAAATGAGCCAAATTCTTGCCACAGTAGTTCTTTATCTCTTCCACAGGAACTTAAGATCTGTGTGTACATTTGAAAGTTGGGTTTTCCAATTAATTTTTTTCCACTTGCCTAAATTATTAATATAAATGAAAAATGTAGAACCATATTTATTTATTTTTGTATTAACAGTGTTGTACTTTACAAGGGAGCCTGTTGTTCCTCCATGATAAGTGTGGCACAGCAAAATAATTGTACATTAATTTGTAATGTAAATAACATTATTATTAAAAGGGATTATAAGGAGATGTTCTTTAATTTTAATTATGAGTAGTAAGATCCTTCTATACTTCCACAAAAATATTTAATTTTTATTAACCGTTTTAAGGTGAAGTGCTATTAGCACTTTGTAAGTAGATTTATTTTGCTACAACAGTTCTGTCCAGATAATGGTGCTATAGAAATGCACATAATGACGTCATACTATCCTTAAAAGCCGAATTATTAAAAGTGTAATTTTGCAATAATAAAAAGGAGGAAGAAGATGTTTTGGTATCAAAAAGAGGGAAAGTAATGTCTTTAAAGCATCTACACAGATGGCTAGAAGTAAATAAAATTAGAAAATCCTCTGTGCTCTCCATGTTCTCATAACCAGGCCACATGCCAAGGAGAAGTTAAACAATGGGTCAAAGAATCACATTCCCCACCTGGAATGTTGTCTTTCTCAAGCTGACAATGAGAATGTACTGGAGCTAGTGCTTGGAGACCTTGAGGAGAACAGCTGGAGAACTTTGTGGACTGGAGTTGTTCTTCCTAGGCACAAACATGCCCTAAAGTTTTCAGTTTCTGATTAGTCACTGTGTGTGGGCAGCACAAAACTGCTCTGGATGCTGCTGTATGATCCTGGGGCACAGGCACCTCCTGAAGCAAACCATCTGTGCTGAGGCCTTCAAGTATCACACCACTGACCAAAAGAGCTAAAGATATTATTTCTGCCTTGGAGGGAAGGAACACATAGATGTCATTGTTCGACTCATTCCCGTAGCCATGTTTGCACATCTTGTAAGCTGAGAAATCAGATGTGTGCTTTGGCATCTTTGTAACATTACATTTTTTAAATAAAGGAGAAATGTCAGGAAGAATTGGATTTTCAGCTCCCCATAATCTTCCCAGAGGATAAATTGTCAATGACCAAGAGCAGTACAGCCCTGATGTAAGCTGATGGTCCTGCACAGTTACAATCCCACACTACATAGGATACATACATTTCTCACACTGCTTTGCAGAAAGCACATGTTTGGGTTAGCTGTAGAATCACAGAATGACTTGGATTGGAAGGGATCTTAAAGATCATCTAGTTCCAACCCCTCCACTATGGGAAGGGGCACTTTCCACTAGACTAGGTTGCTAAAAGCCCCGTCCAACCCTGCCTTGAACACTTCCAGAGATGGGACTTCAACATTTTCTCTGGACAATCTGTTCCACTATCTCACTACCCTCAGAGAAGAGAATTCCTTTCTAACATCTAATCTAAACCTACCCTCTTTTCACTTTGAAGCCATTACTCCTTCCCCTATCACTAGTTACCTTCGTAAAAAAGTCTCTCTGGAACTTTCTTGTAGGCCTCTTTGGGTACTGGAATGCTGCTGTCCAGCTTTAGGTATCTGCCTTTGTGCTTTTTTTTGTATTTTCTGTGTTTCCCTAACTGTATTTTTTAGGTACTTGTGGTACCTGTTTAGCTTCTGTATGCTTTCTGTAGTAATTGTTTTAGAACGTTTTCTTTGTCCTATTTACACATACATCTCTTATCTTGTCAAGGTACTAATATTCTTTTGTTCTGGTTTTTATCTGCACTTTCCTTATTTGGATTTTTTTTTTCCCAGACCTGGCATTGATTTTTTCCTTGATTTATTTACATAGTATCTTCTCTTTCCATTAAACCTTTCCCTGTCTCTTAATTTTCTGAGCTCAGCACAAACATGTGGACAATATGTTTGGCTCACTATAGACATTCGTATTAGATGACCACTGGCCTCAGTTTCAGACCGTGGGCCACCAATAGATAGGAAAATGTAAACGGTAGAGATCCATCTGATAAATACTGGGTTGAGATTGCAGTGAGAGCAAGAGGCTCGAGTACCCAGCAGAGGGAGCGATTTCCTCAGCCAATAACCCCTCTGTCGGGGACGCCCTGACTCCAGCGCCAAGGAGCGAGCATCAGGATGCCGGCACAGGCACCGCCGTAAAGGTTGTGAGATGTGTGGCGAAAAAAGATAGCTGAAACACACACACTATGCAAACTGCCTAAACATAAAGCACTATCTTGAAATGGCTGCAATTCTTATTTAGCTTGTAAAAAATTTTGAAGAATTTAGGAGGTAAGATTCAGAAATAATGATTAGCTGGTATTGTGGTTTAACCCTGGTGGGCAACTAAGTACTACAAACCTGCTGGCTCCCTCCCTGCTCCTCCTTCCTCCGCTGAGGAGGAAAATCAGAATTAAAAAAAAGTAAAACTCATGGTATGAGATAAGAACAAGTTATTACAATACTACTACTCCTACTAATCATGAGGAAAAGGGGAGAGAGAGAGGAACAAAACCCAAGAAAAACAAGTGATACACGACACAATCACTCACCACCCACTAACCAATGCCCAGCCCGGCCCCCAGAAGTGATAAGCCCCTCCTGGCCAACTCTCCCAGTTTATATACTGGGCACGATGTTCGGCGTTATGGAATACCCCTTTGGCCTGTTTAAGTCAGTTCTCCTGGCCATGCTCCCTCCCAGGGTCTTGCGCGCTTGCTTGCTGTCAGAGCACGGGAAACTGAAAAGTCCTTGATTTCGAGTAGGCACTAATTAGCAAAAAGTAAACTGTTTTTATCACTGTGTGTTACCAGCATTATTCTCATAGGAAATCCAAAATGCAGCACTATAAACCTACTAGGAAGAAAACAAAGTCTATCCCAGCCAAAATCCAGCTGACTAGACGCGTGAGACATTACTGAGGAAATGAAGTGATATTAAGTCTGTAATAGGGAAATTTATTTAATTACCAGAACATGTAATTTTTCATATCAGTTCATTACGGTGTAAATTGAAATGACATATCTTCTTGATAAAATGCTTATTGGTTAACAAAAATTTCACCACTACCCATGAAAACTATGTAAAAAATGATAAAAACAAACAACTCTTGAAAGCTGACCTATTAATTAATTCCCTGGTAGTGTCTGGAACATTCTGAATATCAATTTGATCAGTATGTTCTGAGCAAGTAGCAAGGTAAAAATCTCTGGATATTTTTATATAATACTTGTTCTTAATGACTCCAAAGATTTTCTGGTACATTCCTGGGAATGAATGGGAGGGACAAGTTGACTTATCCATGAGCTGTCAACATTTGAAAGCAGTCATAGATCTCGGGTGTAATGAGCAGTAAGAAAAGTGTTGACTGTATTGAAGTATTTAGTTATGGGTTCCTCTTAGTTTTTCCTGGAAGCTGAGAAGAGTGAATAGAGATGAGACACAAAGTGGACTGACCTGAATAACAGCACAGCAATTACAATGAACTGTCTTTTGATTATATTTGGTATCCTCCCTTCCTTCCATAGTTTACTGAAATTAATTTTCAGTTCTATTAAAAATAAGGCTGCTGGGCAACACTCCTTTTGTACACCTAGATTAGAAACAAAATTAATGGAGTAGGTTATTGTGAGCTAAAGAATAATTATTCAAATTTGTTTTGGGGAGGTGTCAGAATTCAAAAAAAGTCAATATTAGGAACAATACCATTCAATGTGTCTTGTTAATGACTCAAATAACATTTTAATTTATGGATTGACAACACTCTAGGACACCATTTTAGATCAAAATCAAGATAAAATGTGATTATAGAATAGCGTGTTGTTTTCAGAAAGCATAGTGTAGCAAAGTTTGTTAACAATAGGGAATGCTGAAGCACAACCTAAAACACACCTACTGGTGTTCTGGAGAAGTAATCCGATCTGTAATATGTATAGATTGGTACAGATCAGAAACTTATGTGGAGTAAGGAGACTTACTCTAATTGTTCTTTAGGTCGTGCCAAATGCTGAAGTAATATTTACCTTGACTGTTGTCACTGGGATGGATAATGAAAGGTTATTTTATTTTACTGGAGAAAGGATTACTTTGTCTTGATAATATTTTCTCAGTTTATCAAAACCATATTATAAAGTGTGCACAACAATTACTCTTTTAATACATGAAAATACTTTTAGAATTCCACATAAAGAAGATAGAGTCATCTAGCAAATACATCTGAAAATCATCAACATTGTTTAATTATTTGTTATATATTTGTTCAGCATCTGTTGCTACAGAACTTAGTATGGCTTTGGTAATTAGGAGCTACTTTAAGGATATCTAGTAATAAAATTCAGAGGGAGAATACAGAAGCATCTTACTCACTGTAACTATAACTAATTAATTATAACTAATTAATAAAATATTGTAGTAATTTTGCAGTAGCCACAGCTGAGGCAGGGAGACTTATTATGCTTTGTGCCATATTGAGACACAATGCTTCTCTTAAAAATTACTTCTCAAACTGGGAACAGTTAGTGAGCATAACAGGTATTGCCATCTAATAAAACAGAAACATATCAAGTGATGAACACCTGTCACTTATTTTCTGGTCTGTTGCAGACTGAAAATAAATCCAGAATTAGTGGTTTGATAACATTAGACAAATTTGTATTATCCTCAGAAAAGAAGATGATATTAGGTGATGTTTCCCACTGAATTTCTTTTGTTGACCAAAATACCTGTAATTTAGATGCAAACAGAAAACCAACATTTCAAAAGACAAAGAAAACTGAAGTTGTTAACAGTGAAAAAAATTAGAACTGAAGCACTAAGGGATGGCAAAGACTGTGTGCACTGGTACTCTCAAAAGAACATAAAGATCAACATAAAGATTTCCACATTATACCATTGGGTCTGGATAACATGTAACATCCATAAGAGCAAACTGAAATACTGGCAGGAAGATGACTGTTAGGTAATCCACTAGCTATTTTTGGCTTTAGCTGCAGTAATGATTTTGATATAGAATTAAGGAAACCTAATCTTATGGTTTTTTATATAGGTATGGGGGAGGAAAGACATAGTATTATATTAAATATATGAAGAATATTTCTGACAAGCTGAGTGTTCAGAAGTATTTTGACAGCAAGCGTCAGAATATTTTTAAAATTTGAAATAGTACCTTCTTTTATTTTTTTTTTTTTTGTGGGGGAACTGGTTTCTAGGGGAGGGATTGATAGCTTATCTTAGGTTAAATGATATGATAAGAAAAAAAAAATCAGTGTTTCAGAAGACGTATGTCCTCTGAAAATAGACATAATCAGATTGTCGACAGCATCCCAATATCATGATATAAGCAGCTTAAATATTTACAAGGACAAGACTAAGACAAGGACTTTATTTATGTAGCTATACTTACTTGCTTCACCTTCACGCATAGGGATATTTTCATTAACTATATGAATTTTCACTGATTTTGGGGCATCAAATAAGCATCTTCTGCAGTGTCACCCCGAGGTTAATTAATTTTTAGATAATTGTGCAATGGAACATTGGGCGTTTTAGTGTGAGATATATGAATGACACTTTAATCAGATATATTAACTCTCATAATTGTCTTGCCACCAAACCGTCTCCAAAATATCCTCCAAAATAAAGAGTACACTTGGCATTGTTTATATCCTGGAGATATTTTTTCTATGGAAAATATTGTATCATGGAAGAGACTGCTAATGCAAATTGACTAAAAAGCATATATTCAAATTTTGTGTATTTTCAATATGAAATGAAAATGTATGGTTTGTGAAATGATTGGCACATTGTGGGAGTTTTCTTTGTTTGTTTGTTTTGTATGTGTTTTGTTGTTTTGTTTTGTTCCCCCTCTCCCCCCCCCTGCCCCCCGCCATTAATAACATATTGTTTGTTAAATGCTTTTGGCAGGCTTCAAAGGAGAGTAGAACCTACTAAAACAAATGGTAAAACTTAGTATTTATAATTAGGTCTTCCCAAGTGCAACAAGTACTGGTAAAAAATTATATTTTCAGAGGTGTTATTTTCCCATTAGACATCTTCCTTGTTCTGTCATGCATTGTTGTAGTCATACATAGTCATCTAAAATATCTTTAGTGGATTTGGTTATAGTTCCAGTAGTCAGCTTTTGTATTTGCTATATTTAGCTGTTGGCTCAATACATCTAGTAGCTTAAAAAGAAGAAGATGAATGTTATTGCTTGTTTTGTGTCATAGAATCATTAAGGTTGGAAAAGACATTGAAGATCATCAAGTCCAACCTTTGACTGAACACCAGCATATCAACTAAACCACAGCACTGAGTGCTGTGTTGAGTCATTTCTTCTACACTGTAAGGGATGATGACTCTACCACTCCCCTAAGCAGCCCATTTCAACACTTGACAGACCTTTCAGTGAAGAAATTATTCCTCAAATGAAGATGTTGACATTTATGTAATTTAAAAAACATATTTATTGCCCATGAGCACACTATTAGTAGGAGTATCATGTGGTAGCGATGTATTTGCAAAGTACAGTAATTGCATAGTTTCTAGGAGCTCTAACGGAACAATGTTTAAGAAAATAAGGTCCAATAATGAGAAACAATGAAAGAAGTGTTGAATGTTTGAATATATGCTTAATAAATATTTGAAAACATAGATACCAGTTAAACAATAATCTTACATTCCA
>WEIV01002578.1:61694-73604 GCA_013390005.1 Calyptomena viridis
AACTAAACTTACAGTATATAAAGTGACTCAAGAGAGACTACATCATCTTGTTCATTGGTATGAAGGGCTAGTAACAATCTCACTTTGTAAGGCTCACTTATTCCCCCTTTCAGAGTATCCATCCAAAATGACCTTGTCTTCTTGACATCTGGCTGAGCACTATAAAACCAGCTGATACACAAATCTTATCTCCTTCCCTCAAATCTCAACCAGAAGTGATGATGCTCGTTTTAAAAACTCTTTGCATACTGAGGCACAAAAAACTGTTGTTAGCTTTCAGCCATAGGATTTACTAGTGTGAGGGTGTGATCCTGCTTCTTAAATTGCATATGTGAGTGCCTTTCTCACTCAAAGTAGGGAATAAAAAAACAACTAAAAGCAAAAATGCACACTAAAAATCACAGACAATATACATTATTACAGGAGACTTCACTTGGTGTTATGAGAGAGAAATTCCGAGGACATAAACCAGGCAGCATACAAATTGGTTTTCTGACTTTTTCTGAATATCACCTTAGAACAGGTTGCTGTTTGTTCTTTGCCTAGCCATCTGATTTAGGGCAGCTTGTAGAGATGCTCGAAGTGTGAACTACCCTGACTTAAGATACTCTGGTCAGATAAATTACCTTTGCTTTAAAACAATTGCTAATACAGAGATGTACCTGAATGAAAATAATTAACTCATATCAAAAGGGCAATTTCCTACTTGCTTAAATTTAAAGATATAAAAGAAACTCTTACATATAAATATATTCTGCAGAAGTCTTGGATAAGTAGTCAAACATTTCATGTCCTCACCAGTGATGGCAATGGAATTCCTTTTTTATGAGACAAGTTTCGTATTGTAATTGCTAATTCTTAAGGCATCCTTTATCCATTATCCTGTTGTCTTCTTATATTCTGGAGCAGCCTCATTCTTCCTCCTGGATAGCACAGTATTTTGCTTGTGACATACTACATCTGTGGTGCTGCAGATTCTAGCTAAAAAAAATCGAAGAGCCAAATAATGAAGGTACAGAATAAAAAGTAGCTGGAATTTTATTGCCATAAATGTAGGAAGATCTGGAAGTGTTTCTGAGCAGTATTTCTTACTCTTGTCTGGAAAATGTTTTTGGAGACTTCAGTAATTTCAAGGATTATATGTTTGAAGATATCACTTTCAAAGTTTTCTTTCCTTCCCTCTAAAGGCAACTAATATAAAGTATAGATAAAACTTGAATGAGGATTGTGTATTAGTGTGGTGTCTGTTCATTGACAGTATCTGTACTGACTTTTAATCTGTTCACTATTTTTAAAGTTGAGCATATTTCCTCCATGCATGTTACAGCTAAAGTCATGCTAAAATTGCATAGGGATGACATATTAAAACTAACTGTGAAATACAATTAATTATTTCTGGATTTGATAGAAAGGAAGGTAAGAAAATGCTGTAGTTCTTGTGACTGCAAGTCATATATTCCACAAATAATACTGAACACCTCAAAAAGTGCATAGCCTCTTCTGTTATGCAGTTGCTATTGCAGTCTCTGCTCAGTTGCATCTTTCCATCATTCCCAAGCTAGTGTACCCTGAATAGAGGCTATTAAAAAAAGCATTTGGATTGACAGATATAAAAGATTTGGAGCATAAATGGGGCTTTGTTGGTTCTTCTCCTCAGGCAAACATGCTGTATAGCGCTGGAGATATGCATGGGGAGCTGACTGATCACCAGTGCTTCAAAGCATTAGTGAGAAATGTGAGAACCTCCAGATTAGGAACTTTCAGTCTGAACATAAAGAAAAGACAGTGAATGAAGAAAGGGAATGGAGTATGTAGTTGGTATGTACTCACAAATGCTATTTTCTTTATATGGCTATATGGATTATGAATTATAATAAGACAACTACCAAGTTTGTCTCACTGCTGATTTTCACTGAACTCTTGACAGATCAGTTTGGCCATTATGGCTTTTTTATTACTGACATCTCTGGGAGTCAGACTTTATATATGGTCTATAAAGTCTAATGAATACAAAAGCAAATATACTTTCCTGCTAGAAAGTACTAGGTTTGCAGAATACTAATGGTGCTTTAGTCCACTCTTACACAGAGCAGCAACAATTTTCACAACTGTAGTGTTTAGATGACTCTATTGGATTTGAGCTGTAGTTTTGTGAATGAACTTTGATATTTTTGATTTTTTGTATATCTGATTTCCATAGTAGACCTTTCAAGCGGTTAAATCAAGGCACTACTACATCATGGCCACAAAACAAGCTGGGCAAGAGATTCAGGCAAAATATTCTTATGAGGACAGTCGTTGCAACAATATACTAAATTTTGTATTGTAACCTTGACTTGGAACTATTTGTCTTATCTAACAACTCATTTGAAGGTCAGATTTACTAATGAAGACACAAGGAAAAAAGAAACTCCTCAACATTTTGCTTACAGACCCAGTGTGTTGGCACTGAAGTGTTCCTTTTGTTATTTCACTAAAGAGATTATCTGTGACAACTAGAGTTCATACTTTTCAAATGTTCTATCCATGTTGCTAATCTCTGACGGAGTAACTCTGAAGGACATAGAAAAGTATTGTAGCATGAAAAAAATAATTTGAAAAAGAATATCTGGATGATGCAACTGGTGAAAAATGGCAATCATCCAAAATGAAATAGGGTATGAGAAAGAGAAAGTATCACTAGTCTGTCAGTTTAGATTAGTTAATTATAAATGCTTCTCTGTATCTATTGCAACTTATTTTTTAATAGGGAAAGCAAGAGGTCATTGCTATATTGCTGAATGTGTTCAGATTTCTGTTTTTCAACCCCCTGTGTTGGAGTTTTGCTCCTTTTCCTGCTTTTGCATATTTCACCTGGTCTTATGTGAAAGAGCTGTAGAAAATAAAGTGGACAGCCCTTTAGGACTTTGAACATCTTTCATTTATTCTAGTTGAGTTTAAGAATTTAATTCCACATGGTTTTTTCATACTATTTTAATATCAAGTGCCTGTGAGTATTGTGAGCATAATTATACAATTAATATTTATGATTTAATGCATGAAAATTCTATTGAAACAGTGGATTGATTGTCACAGAATCACAATCCAACCCCTGTCCAACCCCACTTCTCAGGGAAGGTCACTTAGACATGATTGACCTGGACCGTGTCCAGATAGCTTTCAAATGGAATAATAGAAACATAGAATCAGTTAGGTTGGAAANCATCTCAACATCTGCAAGCAGGGAGACTCCTCAACCTTTCCAGGCAGCCTGTGCGAGTGCTCAGACAACCTCAAAGTATACAGGGATTTCCTGGTGGTCAGAGAAAGCCTTCTTGTCCTTCTGTTTATATCCATTGCCTCCTGTCCTGTCACTGTGCATCACTGGAAAGAGTCTGGCTTTGTCCTCTTTGCATTTTCCTTTCAAATATTTATATACATTGCTAAGATTCCCCCTGAGACTTCTCCTCCCCAGGATGAACAGTCTCATTGTCATTGTGAGCAATCACACATTTAGGATCATGAGGACATGGTGTACCAGTAAGTATTTTTCACCTTTGCTGTTTTCTGAAAATTGTTTTCTTATGAAAGATTTAGAAGTGTGAAAGTTTTTAGAAAAAGCATCTATATGTGGGATATTTGACATCACTGATTAATCCTTTTTTTTTATTGATTTCAGTGTGATTGTTATAAACCATCTTTCCCTTTTCAAAAATTACAGAATGAAGTGTGCACTTCCCACAACAACAATAAATAATATGTGATTATTTTCTCTTTCTTTAGAATTTTCTTTGAAACAACATGATTGACCTCAAAATAATAAAAAACCCAATAATCTGATTTAGCATGCTCCTGAATCCTCAAGTATATATTATGAGAAACATGCCTGATATAAAAATTCAATAAAACCTCCACTGGTTGGTGTAATTTTTTGAGTTAGCCTGTGCCTGTCAGTTCAAGTGTGTAGAGAATAGCAGAATTTTTCAGTCTGCTTTGTGAAAGTTCATACTTGCATACAAAAATCTGATAGCAATTGTGAAATATTATTTTTTTGGTAGGATTGACTGTTATTTAAAATATCAAAATGAGTTCTTGATTAGGGAGATGTTTATAAAAATGTCATAGTTATTTCTGTATCAAAACGGTTAATTTTTTTTTCTATCTCCCTCATCTTTATGTTCAGACACAACTGGGATCAGAGTATCAAAGTGTATTCTTTACTTCCAGTGTTCATTAAAGATACAATTCTGCATAGGTCACGTTTGACTGATAAGGAGTTAAATCCTTATTCCTCCCTTGTTGCTGGGCAGCTCTGTTGCACTAATAGGCACAGGAGAGAATTACTAGCTTTTTCTTTGTGTCAGATTTCCTTAAAATTCAGTGAACATGGCCCTGTACAATGAAGGCAAAACTTAGATCTCTGACTGTTAAAATCAGTGAATTGTACAGATCAGAAACTGAAGGATCTATGCTGTTCTATCAGTTATTATTGAAACAACACAAAATGAAAAAACCTGCAGTCTTTGGACCATTACAGTAGTTTTTTTCCAGCATCTTTCTGCAAATCTGCTTTGAAATATGACCTAGACTTTGAAGGTTTCAGTTATGTTGTGGCCATGCTCAACCAGGCCCTTGCATGGAGCCTGTTTCAGAAGTTAAGGATTGATTCTAGAGCTGAAAGTGTTGACAGAGCTGGATAGAGGGTATACTAAACTGTATGAAGAGACTTTCTTTAATCTTAACGTGTCTAAAATCAGGGAAAAAACTCAAACTGATATGGGGGCTAAAGAGAAACAAACAAAAAAGTCATTTCACAGTGTGTGTAGAGCACCTAAAGGAAGAATATATCATGTGGGAACAGATGACATAATCATCCTGCTTTTATACAGAACTCCAAATACATCTCACATTAATTTTTTTTTTTTGTTTTCAAGAGTATTAACATACAGGTGGTAGTAACATTAGGTTGCTACCTAATCAGTTTTGTGCTTGAATCACACTTCGTTAACAACCATAAAAAATTCCCCAAACTAAGAGAAGAGATACTTTCCCAACTGAGATGAGGTTAGGCTACAACCAGCCTGAGTTATCTGAATGAAGAAAACTGTTGAGAAAGGCTTTTTGTCAGAATCTTTACTGGATATTGGAAACAATGATGTATATTTATGTCACTTTGGCAATATGTATGAGAAAATTAAAAAGGAGAGTCAACCGTGTCTGGAGGTGATTAGGCAAAGCATCACCAGCTGGTCAAGGGAGGGGATTGTCCTGCTCTGCTCTGCACTGATGTGGCCTCACCTTGAGTCCTGTGTGCAGTTTTGGGCACCACAATATAAGAAAGATATTCAGCTATTACATACTGTCCAAGGAGAGCAATAAAGAAAGTGAAGAACCTTAAGGGGAAGCCATATATGGAGTGGGTGAAGTCACTTGGTCTGTTCAGCCTGGAGACAAAGAAACTGAGGGGAGACCTCATTGCAGTTACAACTTCCTCGTGAAGAAAAGGGGCAGGCACTGATCTCTTCTCTGTGGTGACCAGTGACAGGACCTGAGGGAATGGCCTGAAGTTGTGTCAGGCGAGATTTAGGTTGGATATTAGAGAAAGGTTCTTCATCCACAAAGTGGTTGGGCACTGGAACAGGCTCTCCAGAGAAATGGTCACAGCATCAAGTCTGACAGAATTCAAGTGTTTGGCAGTACCCTCAGGCATCTGGTGTGTTTCTTTGGGATTGTCCTGTGCAGGGCTAAGGGTTGGACTTAATGATCCTTGTGTGTCTCTTCCAAATCAGCATCTTCTGTGTTCTGAGAAATTACTGATTTTTTTTCTTCTACTGCTTTCTACTTAGAGCTTGGGAGAGGTAATCTTGTTTGGGCTATTCGGCAAAAGTACACAGGAGCAAAATTTTTTCCAATGAAAAATTACATCCTTTTTATTTTGCAATTTGATATCTCAAGATTACATGATTATGTTTAAAATTAATGAATAGAATTAAGACTTCCCTGCACTGATATAATAGGCTGCACTCTGATAAACCATATAAATCACAGTTTGTCTTGACACTTACAGACTACCGGTTAAATTCTGTGTAATTAATCTAAAACACATGATGCAAACTATTTTATTATTGTAATATTTTTTGATAGAATAGGACCACAGAGATTTTTATATTGGTTTTCTATATTGGTTTTATATTGGTTCTCTTCTCTCTCTACCTCCAAATAAAACGGGGATTTTTTTTAATAAAACTGGCTTTTTTTTGATTAGTATACTTAAATTAATATTTTAAATATCTAGCACAGATATATTGTATTTTGAATGTATTATGTAGTGAAGATAAAGTCGTATCTCAAGAATTTGATTTGCCCAGAGTTCCATTTGACAAAATGTATGTTAGCTTATAATTTGCCTTTAAAAAGCAACAGATCAAAGAAGTGCTGGCATAACCCTAATAAAGAAGCACAATTGTGTCTATTGTGCTGAGGTGGTTCTTAGTGTATTAGGTTCGTTTAGGTTTGTGAATTACTCAGGCAAAAGAGAGGAAAAAATATAAATAGCTTTATTAAACTAATATCAAAGCAATATATGAAAGGAGCAAAGCATGTACAACAAGAGANTGCACATCCCTGAGGGAAACCTGAGGGTTGTGTGCTCCCCTCCACCTTTTCTGCCTTTCTCACCATCAGCTTCCTCACAGCCAGTTACAATGTATGACAGCTTCATTACATGAGGAACAGAGCTGTCCCACCCTAGCTCCCTGTGTCCTTCACTCCTTTTGTTCTCATCCTGCAAAATAATACACTGCAAGCTGATTTAGCAGTTCCTGCTTTTTTCACACACACATCCAAAATGATAGCATTTTGATAACAAAAATGTTATCAGCATTTTTGGACTTCATGGATCATCCATATTTTCATTCCCATCACACTTAGTCCCTTTCTTCCGCAGATCTTAGCGTCGAGGTGAGTGAGCTTGGCCTGGTAAATGATCCAGCTGGAAACAGCAAAAAAAGTAGCTTAAAAATCTTAATTTTCAGCTGGATCTGTTTCCTATTCTGATCTATCAAGTGATCAAGCTAATCTCCATGTGCTCTGTGAGTGTGCTGATAAGAGTTATGTGGATGCTACTTCAATAGCAAACTGCATTTATGTTGGGATTAAAGCAACATGAAATCACATCTTAAATGTACCCAGGAGTGATCTTAGTCAGCAATGAAAGGCATTTAAACCCTAATTTTTCCAAAGGGATCCTTACGTATTATCTTAAAGTACTTTCATGATTGCTCAGTAGACCCAAAATTATACTGTCTTAAGCAAGTACTTCTGCATTATACTCAGTCATAGCAAAGATTTCACAGGATGGTAACAACTGCATTGCATTTATTGAACTCATAAGGTAATCAATAAAGAAAACCAGGTTATAAAAATAAGCAGTAAGAAATACTGAAAATGCTGTCCATGACTACACACAATTTTTAAAGACTTAATTTGTCGTAGACAGGGACACATTTTAGGTGCAGCAATGCAAAACAATGTTTATTTTTTTTCTGCTTTTGAGGTTTCCTTGTGAAAAAAAAAAAATGAATTGCTTACAGTTATTTGAATCTTGCCTTCTACCTAGCTTCAGAAAAAATCCAGTTAGACTTTTTACATCCTGATATCTGAAAGGATGTTCAGTTCTGCTCAACCTTTAGCACAACAGGCAGAAGAAGGAATTCTTGGCTTTTCATGTTGAATTTGAGAGCAGATTTTGATAATAATGATTAACGATTTTTTCACAACAACTTCTATTTATTTGAAAAGGGGAAAAAGGTATCAAAATCTATCAGTGTTAGAAAGGTAATCACTCCCTTTCTTCTGTAGGCAGGAAAATCTAAAATACAGAAAATTAAGTTCTTCAAACCTACACAACTTTTCAAAGGCTTCTGGTGGAATTTTTGTGCTATTATTAGCTACTTCGCTACTCTCATGATCATATTTGAGTATGACGCGTTCCCCGTCGCTGCCGAGGTTCCCCACAGCCCAGCTAACCCACTACGGCAGCGGCTAGTGGTGTCAGGGAAAACACCACCCTGGTACTGGGAAGTGTGGGCGGCGTTCAAGGACAGACCCCTGGTCTGACCTTGGCAGGATTAGTCCCAGAAAAATGAGTCACTCACGTGTCTTCAGTGGATAAAGGAAGCGGGGAGACTTAACTGGGTGCTGTAATCCGACATTATTAGAGCATAGAGGCAATTGCCCCTCCAAGCTCCTCTGCCATCAGGGGAAGCATGCCCAGAAAAGCGAAGAACGATAGAGTGCGAGAACTTTTAACTGGGGGTGGTTACATGGGAATGGACCAATGGGAGACTGGGATGGGAAGGGCTAGGGAAGGACTGACAAGCATGGACAACCAATACGATTAAGGGGAGGAGTAGGGAAGGTCACATGCACCCATGATCTGCCGAGCACTAGGGACTTTCCCAGGAGGGGTTTACTGATTGACAGTGAAGATGCTGGAATAAGAGGTGTGGTTTAGGTGATTGATAGGGAAGAGACTTGAAGAAGGGATGGAATTGGGGTGGAGTTTTGGGATAGCAGAACAAACCATTACAGAATGGGGTGGAACAAACCATTAGGAAGAGATAGACAAACTTAAAAACACACCACCACATGAGTAGATACAAGAGAGAGAATTTACACCCTTCTTGTCTTACTGGTAAATCTGTGTTTTAATCAGGTACAACTTAATCCAAATGTAAATCACTGAACTGATTTGAAGGTTCCTCCTTATTACCTAAGTCTAGGCAGATGTAACTAGTTTAATTGTATCAGATGCAGATAATAAGAATGGTCACAGGCAGTCCTTGTCCGTTTGCTAAACTAAGAATGTCTGAGTGGAGGTGCATTGTTGATTACAAGTTTGTACGAGAAAATTTCCCAGACTATTTATCTTCAGAAAAAGAGAAACTACTCTATAATAAAAGTTAAACAAGCAGGGATTAATTAACTATTTTTTTTTTAAATTAGGCTGCATACAAAAACTGCATGGTAAAATCACCAAGCGCTATGTTTAGAACTTTAAAATTATTACATTGGATTTACATTGGATGTTTCAATCTTTCTTGACATTTTGAGACCTGCTTAACAAGAAGCAGAACCAGCCCAAAGCTTAGTCTGTGGTACATATATCATGAGACATGAGACATGCCCCTGGAGCCTGCAAATCTCATGAGATCTATATAACATGACAAACATGGATATTTCCATAAAAGAAAGAGATTTTTCTCTTTGGACATTCTATCTTCAGCTTCCCTTCTCTGTTCTCTGCTTTTTCCACCATTGGGTCTGCGTAGTTTCTATAACTTTTTTTTTTTTTTACAAAGTTATGACACGGATAATTCAGTTCTTGATCTAGTTGTCCAATAAACACACCATGCACTGGTTCTCAAAGGAAGCACTACCATAGCCAGTACCAAAGCTCTTAGAAAGATTCTGTCTGTTTTTCCTGACTTAACTCCCAGCTCCTCTTGAGGATGAAATTATAAAAAATGGCGTTCTAGTGCTGCCCTTGCATTACAGAAATTTTCTGCATCATTATAGTCAGTAACAACTAGGAAAATGGGTCAGTTAGCAAATAGAACTTGGTGCTCTGAGAGGTTCACCCTGACTGGATACCAGGTGTCCACAAAAGCTGCTCTATCACTCCTCTTCTGAGCTGGACAGGGGATAAAGAAAGACTTGTGGATTGAGACAAGGAGAGGGAGAGATCACTCATTGATTACAGCCATGAGCCAAACATACTCAACATGAAAAAATTAGTTTAATTTATTACCATCAAATCAGAATAGGTTATTAAGAAATAAACCCAAGTCTAAAACCATCTTCTCCCTCCCCCTCCCTTCTTCCCAGGCTCAACTTTACTGTTGATTTTCCTACATCCTCTGAAACAGCTCAGAGGGATAGGGAACGGGGCCTGTGGTCAGATCACCACATATTGTCACTCTTGCCCTTTCCTCCTTACACTCTTCCTCTGCTCCAGTGTGGAGTCCCATCCACAGAAGGCAGTCCTCCATGAATTTGTCCAATGTGAGTCCTTTCTATTCTTAACGAACTGGTCCAGCATTGATCCCTCCCATAGGATGTAATCCTTCAGGAGTAGACTGCTCCAGCATGAGTCCTCCACAGGGTCACAAGTCCTGCCAGAAAACCTGCTCCACTGTGGGCTCCTCTCTTCATTGGGCCACAGGTCGTGCCAGGAGCCTGGTGCAGCACAGGCTTCCCCCAGGGGTGGTAAGACCTCAGCCCCAAAGTGACAAGCTCAGCTGGGAGTTTTACTTCTGAAAATATACAAGGCTTCAAAAATTCACCCACGGAATATTTTGAAGACTCCTGAGTTCTTTAATTCTTTGAGGTAGTGTAAAGAGAAGACAGTGCACGTGTTTTCTCAGGAGATACTTTTGCTGATAATGTAAAAAAATACGGGAGAAAATAAGAGGTCTTGGCAAAAGTTCAAAACATACATACATATATATGTATTCATACATATTCATAACATACAACTAAAACAAAGCATTCCACAAAGCACTGACTTAGCACATGCTAACTCACACAATTTAGCAAAATCCAACCCACTGGTCTGAAGTTACCCAAGATATTAAGAAAGGCAATTAAGAGAAGAAAAAGAAATAAAGAATGAGAAAAGAGAGAAGATCATAGCTACCACAAGAGAGTCCTGTGCAAGTCCAGCTTCCACATGGTGAAAGTAGGTCTTGAGAGAAAGATGGAGGCATATTTTGCTGTTCTAATGTGCTCTGGCCCCTTTTGGCCACCCCCATCAAGCAGGACTCCCAGTCCACTGGCCACTCTGGGTCTTGGTCCAGAGTGAAGGATGGTGTAGGCAGTCAGAGGCTGGGTTAGGAGTTCCAGGTGTCATGATATGGGTGTGCTCCCAGGCTGCCTTTTGACTGACAGCTGCTTTGAGGCTGCCCCATGACACTGCAGGGGCTGGCATGTGGAATATGGCATTACCTCACTTCTATGAGATTCAATCTCACCTTCCCCCTGAACACACACATACTCTCGAATTGGTTCTGAGCCAGTAATATAATAATCCAGTGCCTCACAAGACTCAAAGCCTACTTCCGGCATCCACCTGCTCTGATGTGGGGTTCTCCACAAGCTACAAGTAAACTCATCTACTTCCCTGATGTCCTGGTTTTCGGTCAGAACAAAGTTGTTTTTTTTTTTTTGCAGTAGCTATGAGAGGGTGGAGCCTGGAGCCTCATGAGTGTGTCTAGGTTGTTTTTCTATACTGGCTCACATCATCACAGGGGGGTGGAAATGAGAGATTTCTTGATTCCAAGAAGAAGGTGAGCATGGCTTGCGGTTGGGGGAAAAGTGTGAGCATGGAGGGTCCACCTGCCACTGTTCATTGTCTCAGGGTTGCACGACGTTGGGTCAGCAAGTGAGCCTTTTTTGTGTGTGTAAATCACCCTTTTTTTGTATACTTTTGTTATTAGTGTTTTTGCTGTTCATTTTCTTACCTCATTGCTGTTTCCAGTAGATTGTTATCTCAATCCGTAATCTCTGTTTTTTGTCTCTCTTACTGGAAGAAAGGGGAGAGGCATCTGGTTTGGGATATATGTATTGGGATATATATATATATATATGTATATAGGGATTTAAGGGCAGGACACTAAATTGAGC
This sequence comes from Calyptomena viridis, assembly GCA_013390005.1. NCBI lineage: Eukaryota > Metazoa > Chordata > Aves > Passeriformes > Eurylaimidae > Calyptomena > Calyptomena viridis. The sequence goes on from WEIV01002578.1 coordinate 73,359, forward strand.
AGTGCCATTCCTAAACCACAATACCTGTGGACCACCAGGGACTGCAGGGCCACAGGCTGCTTCAACATGCTCTCACCACAGGTTGCAGGGGAATCTCTGCTCCGGCATCTGGAGCCCCTCCTCTCACATCCTGCAGTCTGTAAAGGTGTTTGTCTCACATATTCTCACTCCGTTCTTTTGGCTGCATTTGCACAATTTTTTTCCCCTTTCTTAAATGTTATCCCATGTAGTGGTGTATTCTGTTTA
>WEIV01002579.1:1604-21581 GCA_013390005.1 Calyptomena viridis
AAACTGCTTCAGCCTATAAATTCAGTGTAATTTTCTGCTACTTTTCCCAGTGTGGTTGTTGATTGTATGCCCACAGGCTAAACGTAATAAAACAGAGATGGTTAACGCCAGTGAAGTACAAACAGGAAAAATACTAGTTGGTGAAATGTTTTCCATTTCCTCTAATTAAAAGAGCAAGATAAGCCTTAAACAAGGCACACACCAAGGATGACTCACAGCCAAGTCTTTTTCCTTTGGAGCTACTCTAGTGGAGTTCAAGAAAACTCTCAGTCCCCAGTGGGTACTGATGCCTTGGTCTCATTATTCCCAGTTTTCTCAGCAGTGTTGTTTTCACACTGCAGGTTCACTCCTTGCCATTTCTTTGGGAATCTTTGAGAAACAACTATACACAGTTACAAATACAGGAAGTTGAAACAAACAAAAGACCAAGTTCTGTTGCTAGGTTTTTCTTATTTTGCAGTTCTGACTTGCTAATTTCAGTGACTTTTATTCCATATCAAGACTGTTGTTTTATTTTTTCATTGATTTTCCATTTAGTATTTTTAGAAAGAAGTATTAAAAGGAAATCAGAACAACTATTCACCAGATAGAACAAAACAAATCTTACCTTGACCCTGAAGGTGAGAAATGTCCAGGCCCTCCTTTAGGCGAATGACAACTACACCATACTGAACATCAAAGGCATCACTAAACAAAAGGGACAAATACAAATTATTTTACAGCTTCTTTTTTTTCTGAAGAACCTACCTTGCACACCCTCCCTAAACAGATTCCAGTGATTGAATGATGCCATTGGAAATCCCAAATCACAAATTTGCATTACAATTTCAGTCTTGATTCCAAAATATCAGTTGCATCAATGAACTGAACAGCATATCCTGAAAACCAGTGTCTAGACAGGACCTATTCCATCTCCTCCTTCTCCTCTCTACGTAAAAAGTGATTAAATAAAGCAATATGAGCAGGTCAGTGAAGTTCTGCACAGATAAGATACACAAAGAAATCTGTATTTTTATCTCCCCCAATGAACAAAGGGATTTGCTTTGATTAGACCTTGAACTGAAAAATAAAATTTTCTGACATCTTTTCAAAACATTTGAGTATTAGAAACACCTATGGTGTTGTAACTTAGGATCAAAACTATAATGTTCCTAGTCCCGTTACATCTGATGAGTTAGGAACTCATTCCATTCAAAAATAGAGGGAAAACTTCATTATTGTAGAAACAAGCAAAGAGCCTGATCAAATTGCTGAGTAAAAATGGAATAAAATTAGCAATAACCTCTCCCTGCCCCCAAGACAGGAAAACCTGAATTTAACCATATAATACAGTTTGCATTAGCCATTAATCACTGTCCTTTACACATAAATACCTCACCCATTACAAACAACCGTAAATCAGGTAACTCCCTCCTATATCATTTCCACAGACAGAATTTCACTCAATAAACAATTCTCTTTAGAAGCAGTAAGACTTGATTAGAAATATTTGAGGTATCAATATATTCTATAATAAGTGCAAGGAGAATTGAGGTTGATGTAAGAAGAAAATGTTTCATGCATTAGTGAACATTTTAATTTCATTATTCAATATGTTAGATTTACACAGATTAGATGTGTTTCTATTGTGTGCTCCAGAAACTTTTAATTTTCCAGAAATAAGCCTGACTTGAAGTTTTTACCTCCCAAGGTCTCTTTAGGGATGTGGAGAACCACATGATTTGTTGGCCTTGACAAATCTTCCAGCAAAAGCCATCCCAAAACAAAACAGGAAAAAAAAGAAAAACTAAGAACTAACCAACGAGTTTCCTTGTTTTTCACTGCATTTGGTACTCTTGCTTTTCTCTTAAGGACCTGGGTGAGTATGACCTTTTTCCCCCCTTTTATAGTATCTGTCTATAAATCCCCATCCTCTCTTTTAAAAGCACAGTAAACAAGATATAAAGAATAAATGAAGCAGATTAATCAGCACTTAAACTGAACAAAAAAGCTCTGGGTAAGTGAAATAAACAGGGTTTTTTCTTAAGTGTTGGTGCTGCACAAGTTATTCCATTAAATTTTTCATCCAGAACTGGTCTGCCTTTAAGTGCTGTCAAATCACACTGGAATTCCCTTTCCCATCTCCTTTTTGGCTGCTACATTATCTTGGGTGTCAGTGCTATCTGTCTTGTAAGTGAAGTATTTCTTCTCTATCACAGTGAGGCTTAATTGAGACAGAGGATCAATGTACAAGTTAAATCATTCTCTACTACACTTAATCTGAACAGAATGGTATGAACAGAAACTATGCTTTAAAGAATTCAGCAGACTCGCACAGAAGACACTAGTTCCTCCTCTAAGGACCGTACCCTTTAAACCTCATTTCCACAGCTCTTTCCAGATGCAGAAAGTTATTATGTTGATTTCTAATATGCTTAAATGATAAAGACTTGCTTTTTAATTTCCAGATCAGAAATAATACAAGGTGTTGAAAACTGCTGGATCAGTCATATGGAAAATCTAAGTCTACCTGAAAGAGACTTCATACAGATAAGATCTTTATTGACTTACTACCAAACATACTGAAATGGGACATAAGAGGTATAGCTTCACATTTTCTACTTACTGGAATAAATTGATATATGTTTCAACATCTCTCATATCACCTTGCCTCCAGTTTTTCTTAAAACCAACAACAAGGGTGTTAGGTCTCATTCGACCCAGACCAGCAGCCTAAGAAGAACAAAAAGTATAGTATAAAATAACATCTTATTGAAATGACTAAAGGTTCTGTTATTCTCTTAAAGGAGCAAATAAAATACTTTTCATCAAAGCTTTCAGATAACGTTGCAAAAGGTACATATTTCAAAGTATAAAGCCACTTCCAATTTTGATGTATATCTTTATCACTTTAAAAAAACCCTGAGAGATGTTACCTGCATTAAATACTGTCCTCCATCCCTTAAGTCCTCTGCATGCACTGGTGCATAGAAAGCTTTCATCTTGTTTTTAATTAGCCACCGTTGATACTTAGCCAAATCAGTTGACAGTTCTTTCATGGCTTGCCTCCGAGGACCCTTTGAAAATAAGGGGATAATAATAAGGGAGAGAACAAGAATTAGGAATATGAGTAGCGTGAGTAAAAAAGCCTTATCCCTTATTTTTTTTTTCCATTTTCACCACTACAATACAACTCAAACTTGCAGAACCTCAAAAACATGCTTCTATACTGTCAAGAACACCCAAACCCACAAAATACTAGACACTATCAGCAGCAAAGACTAAAAAAATTTATCGTTTATAGGAAGGGTGTTGCTCAAGCTTTAGCTACCTTGTTCCTGCAGAGCACAACCCTCTTCCCCAGCAGGTGGCACCACCTTGTCCTCCAAAGCAGAACAGTTTTAAAAGGAAAAGGCTTTGCAAAGACACACACAAATGTAGCCTTTATGGGAATATTTGTTTCAAGCTGTACAAGTGTACCTCGATGTGTACTAATCCTAATCAGAAAGCCTGTGTCACAGCAGTGTCACTTCAGCAGCTTTATTTTGCAAAGTCACCTCCTCTTTAAATACTTCCTTTTTATTACTTCCACTTTTGTGTTCCTCCTAGACATCAAAATGCAGAATACAGGACAAGGCATAATCAAGGACACAGCAGCCCAGTTTTTGCAAAAGGACACAGACTGTGACCAAATGGTCAGAGTTAGTGAAGAATGAGGCAGTGTCCTTCTTCTTGCAGTAAACCATTTTAAACAGAGACGGGATACTCTGCCACAAAAAATCTCTAATCAGAATTCCTTTCCTACAAGAAGGATGACACTGCCTTACTCTCCTCAGTACATCCCTGCTTTTGAAAGGCAGTAATTCCATCTGTGATATTTTTCCTCTCTAAGATTACTCGTTTTCTGTCTTTTCTCAGTCACTGAAATATTTAGTTTCTTTAGATAGGAATTAAAATTTTCTGAAGACAAAATATGTACGTGGATTGCATTAACCTGATTTGCTCTTCTCTGTTCATTAGATCAGATGCAAGTCATATTTAGTAAGTGTAGTAAATTTAAACATAATTAAGGGTGATCAATCTTTGTATTTAAAAAGTTATAATATCACAGAATGGTTAGGGTTAGAAGCAACCTTCCAACCCCCCCTGTCCAACCTGGCCTTGGACACTTCCAGGGATGAAGCAGCCACAGATTCTCTGGGCAACCTGTTGCCAGTATTTCATCACCCTCTGAATAAGTAATTTCTTTCTACCATTTAATCTAACCCTGCCTTTTTTTTTTTTTTTTTTCTTTAAGCCACTGCCCCTGGTACTGGAAGGGGCTCTTCTCTTTTCCAGGCTGAAAAACCTCACCTCTCTCAGCCTGTCTTCATACCAGAGGTGCTCCATAACAGGTCCACATCTTTCTGGTGCTGAGGTGACACCCATCAGTCATACTTATTCTTGTTTACCTGTTCTTAGTGATGTGACGAAGTTTGGCCTCAAGATATGAAGCTAAACTACACAATCCCAATAAAATGCATTTACCAATTGTGATCAGAGATGTCAAAGGCTCTCCATAGCTATACCTAGGAACAAAGCTCCCTGAATCAGTCACACTGAGAGCTCTATACTGCAGACGATTTTGATCCAAAGCATGAGAGAGTATGTGAGACTGTATGACCCAAGAACAAAAAGATGCTCAGACGGTAATCCATTGTTCACTTTACTCTTTCAAAGGTTCCTCAGCATTTAGCCATCAAATGATCTAAGGTACTCATTTTGCAAAGTTTCCCCTGTAGTACACCCTACCTGGAATAGTGATGACCCACACCTGAGTGTAACTTACTAGTAAATATCATCTCACACCTTATTATCTAATGCTTAATGTCTAATGTTTAAAAAACCCCAAGTAAATAAGCTAAAAAACCCACATACAAACAAGAACCAGAAACAAAAAGCAAACAGGTTAAAATTAAAAAAAAAAAACACCACCAAACAAACCTAAACCATACAGAAAAAAACCCAACCCCATCAAGGTAACTTTTAAGTAAAGACAGAATACACTTACCATATGTACATGTCCACAGATCATCAAGCCCACATTCTTGGTGAAAGCATGGACAAGGTGAAGCAAAGCTGGACGAGCATTTGGAGCACCTGTCATAATTAAGCACTGAGGTCTAGAATTATGAACAGATGAGGAAAAAAAAAAGATTGGAATTAATCTGGAGTTCTAGGAGTTTTTAATTAAAAGAAAACATTTCTTCCAAATATTAGCTATAACAACATAATTATCCCTGGAAATGTAGTAACTTCATATAGTTTTACAAGGCTATGTTAAACTAAGTAAAGATCAATTGTTCCACAACTGCCAGCAGATCTATGACTAATTACATAAAAATTTAGTAATCCCATCAGATTTGAAAATTTACAGTTTAGAAAGACCAGGTCATAGGGATTAAATTCTTCCCTCATTTGTAAGTCACATCTGTTTGCATTTTCTTGCTTAGATTCTTCTGCGTCCCAATAGAAAAACTAGAAGCATATACTGTTTTTCACATTATCATCATTCAGAAGGCTGATACAAAATACTACAAGGAAGTTATTTGTGGTGGTGTGTTCTTTATGTTTATTCCACTATTATCATATAATGGTTTGTTCTGTTACCCCCCTACCCTATATTTGGTTCATTCTGTTCTATGTATACTCCCCTATTATGCAATCCCTCCAACTCCTCCCCAACTCCTCCCCTTCTTCCCGACCCTTCCCTGTCCATCACCCAAACCACCTCCCTCTTTCCAGTACCTTCCCTGTCTATCATTAGGCCCCTCCTGGGGAGTCTCCTAATGCTCGGCAGGTGACTGGTGCACATGACCTCCCCTACTCCTCCCCTTGTCCCTAGTGGTCAGTATACCTTGTCAATCCTTCCCTCAACCCTCCTATCCCTCTTCCCTACTGGTTTATCCTAATCTCCTCCCCTATTCCCTCCCACTGTTATAAGCTGTTGCACCCAGCCCCGAACTGCTTTTCTGGGCTTGCTTCCCTCCGGCTGGCACAGGGTGAGACACTGTAACATCTGCCCGTGTCTCCTGACTGCGGTGAGGGCTCTGGGGAGTGATTGCCTCAGAGCCTGGAATAAAGTCGGATTGCAGCACCCCAGGAAAGACTCCCCGGCTCCTTTGTCCACCGGAGTCGCATTGCCCGGGACTGTGGTCTGTCGTAGGGTGGGCGTAGATGAACTTACGCCTGTCCTAAAGCGCAGCCCTGTCTAAGCCCTGCAGAGGCAGGGAAAGTAACGGGGCTGTGTCTCCCCATCACTGGCGGCCACTGTTGCAGCAGGGAAGAAAGTCAGCAGCAGACCGGACTGTGACAGTTATTCAAGACAACTTTCTAATTAATTTTAGAAAGATGAAGTGTCCAGTTTTGTGGTTTACACCTACAACAGCCAGCTTTTTGGAGTATTAATACTTGTATTAATACACTGGTAATTTACTTGTACTGTCATATTCTTTGAGGTTGGGCTGGTACCTATCACATCTCCTTGACACACCTTGTTACAACAGTCTGCACATTTGCTACATAGACGTTGCATCCTGTACTTCTGCAAGAAAATGTAATCACTTCCAAGAGAGCCTAAGAGTCAGAACTGGAGTATTTTCCCAGCTGACTGGAAATGCCATAGATGTTCTTTGAAAACTGTGTTGCTGCCAGGTTCTTTATAACCTCAGAGAGTGGCACCTCTGTTAGGAACCTCTACCTTAACTCATTCCTTAGTAAATTCCACTCTGAGATTGCAAAGATAGAGATTTGCTAGTCTAAGTGTCAAGACTATAAGTCCTGTGCTGGGCATAGGCAAGCATGTAGGAGGTAACTGCTCTACTTGAACTGACAGGTCAAAAGAACATCCTTGGAAATACTTAACACTTGACTAGTGTAACATCAAAAGTTCTATCTAACTTTGACTCAGTTGAGTCAGGGACAGGACAAGACCACATGGCAAAGTCGTATTCAGTGGCAAACACTCCCACTCAATCTGTAATTCCATGTATTTGGATGGACTAGTTTTAATCAATACTTTTTGTTAAAATTTATTTGAAGCCTTTTCTTCTACAACAGCTTATCCCAGAAAAGTGGCATAATTACTAACAGGACAGCAAACTGCCTCCTTGAGTAGGGCCTTTCCTGGGTAGCCATGCTGACAGACAACAAACCAGTTCTGTTCCTCAGCTGTGTGAAAAACACTTGTCTAGCCTGTTTGCCGTTATTGAAATGCAATGAGAAGGTGTATCTAAAGTGAAACAGCTGGTGTTGAGTACAACATCCACAGGATACACAGGATTTTATTTTAGATCAGTTTCATCCCAAGGGGAGTGAATGCCCATTAGCAGTTTGGAGCGTATCTTTCAATCAGTTTCAAAGAGGAGCACAAATCACAGCTCATGCTGCAAACCATGAGACATCTAACAATAAGCAGGTATAACCCACAGCCTTGCTTCTGAAGTGCCCTCTCAATCACAAGCAAAATGCTCCTGGCAAGTATGTCCAGGGGTTGTGCACGATGAAGAAATTCAAAGCTGTTATCAATCACAGTAGATGAACAAGCATTTAACGTGACAGCAAACACTGTGACAGCATCCTACTGAACACAGAATTTCCTATCTTTAACATCAACTGTTACCTGAAGTTCTTCACGTGATCTTCCACTCCTGAGAGTCGGATAGAATGCTGCAGTGCACTCAGGTAAGTCAAGGCTTGCGTTGAGGATCCCCAGTTCACATCTGTTGAAAAATTTGAAGTTCCAGTATACTATTTACAGTTGTTCACTGTAGAACTACATAATCCCAACATGACTGGATATTAACTGAAAACACAGATTTAAGCTACATCTTGGTACATTCTACACAATACTGGTCAACAAACCCTACAGCTAAACAGGCAATTTTATTTAAAGATAACATTTCTGAAGAAGTTTTAGCAAACAAGTTAGTTATTTCACAATTATAGGAAAAGAGAACTGCTGGGGTTTTTTTCCCCCTGAACATTGCAAAGACTATGACAACTCCAGAGTCAGAAGAATAACACTTCAAGAAAAATGCTGTGCTGAGTTATTTTATATCACAGGCAAGAAAAAAGCAATCTCAAAATATCAAATGCTTCAATGAAAGACTGCTAGATTAAGCAGATCCTTTCAGATTATTACTTTCATGAGGAAAAGAAAGATCTTCCTATCTCTTCTTTTTGTTTCCATACACATCATCTGATAGCTACAATGAATTTATCACTGAAACACAGACTGTGCTGACTTGGAGGGGACCTACAAGGATCACCGAGCCCAATGCTTACCATCCAAGTACTTCATGTGTCTTCACAGACCAGGACAGAGTTTTCCTCATTTTCAACATTGGAAACACTTTTTGGCCCAGTTCTGCTCCATCTTGCACTTATGACATACAGTGCTCTCAGAAGCACTAATAAATCATTCATAGCACTAGTGCCTTTGTTTCTGCAACCCAAGATCTTTCCATATGCACCTTTTCCTCCAATTTTCATACAGATGTTTAAGTGAGAGGCATGCATCTTTATAATTTGGGAGGAGGCGGAACAGCAGTGACTAAATAGGCATTCCCATATTTCATTACAACTAAAAAAACTGGAACAGAAGTTTAAACTAGTTGTCCAAAGAGAACAAAGTTGTTGAGGGGTTTTTCCCCCTAAAGATCATCATTTTTTCCCTTCTACAACCCTCTTTTCCCCTCCCCACACCCAAAAGAACACCTTACACATACCTGGTTTCTTGTAAGTGACATAAATGTAAAGCCCAAGGACTATGACATATGTTAGAAGTGCTGCCCACCAATTAATGACAAACATCACAATGCAGCATAGAATAGCTCCAACAAGAGAAATCCACATATTGTAGTATTTGAAAGCAGGGCGCCAACCTAGTCAAAATACAAATTTTGATTCAAAAGGGGAAAATTAATTTAATCACTACTCCAAGAGAAGGAATCACTATCCCTTTTTCCCTTCACTAGTGTTCTGCACCACATTTCATGCGACTGTGTGAGTTTCAGTGATGTACAAAATACAGATTGGGACATTTATGCTTTCAATTTTCCAATAATTTTCAAAGGAATTTGCATCTTTCTTACAGAGATATATAAACACTCCTAATTTTGACCTCTAAAAGCATAGCTCAAAAGGAAATTTTGAAGATGCTCATGCCAATATGTCTATTAAATCAGGCTACAGAAACCTTTGGGAATACCTTGCCTAACAGTTGATTTTTGGTTTCCAAGGTAGTGTAACAGGAATCATCAGCTCATTACTTAGTCTTTTATATAGTGCTGTTTTAGTTGTGCATTTTTTACTGTTTTCACAGAAAATTTTCACTACACAAGAAGGAAAGATATACCCAAATAGAACTTGAGTATGTCCTAGTATGGACTGTCACTGTTTTACAGCCTTATTTGTCACAAGGTTATCCAAAATAAGGTAAATAAACATGCACACTCCCACTAACACATCCAAGACCAACTAGTGTACTAAACACAGAACTGTTGTGTAAACTGTTGTGCCCAGCCTCTAGCAAAAATAAATCTACCAGTTCAGTAACTTAAGAATATTTTAAGGGCTTTATTTCAGTACAAATGCATGTGGACTGGCTATGACATACATCTGTTCTGCAAGTACTGGGTTTTGGCTTATTCCTATGATTTAACTAGCCTCCCATGCTACGGACTATATAAATGTGCCAATACCACCCGCAATTCCTGTTTCTTCTGGACTGGAAGATGGAATATATTAACAGAAATCTGAAGACAACAAAAGGGTGGTTTGCCAGGAGTTCCGAATAAACACTGAATTATCTTATGTTCTCTCAGCAAAGATGACAAATTTGTAGCTCCCAAGCTCTACTGGATCACCCACTTCTCAAAATTTCAGAAGACCCAAGTACACAACATATGACTCTTTTTAATTCAAAGGTGCCATGAGAATCAAAAACAGATTTAGTCATTAAAGTAAACCTTAATTTATATTTACGCCTTTTATATTGCATTTATGCATAAAAGAGTTGCAGGCTAAACTCTCACCCCTCAAAATTCAGTTCCTACCTGGAGATTTTGCAAGAGAAGCATGGAATACAGAGAAGTTAATCAAGGCATACGAGGCCAAGAAGAAATTAGAAATAATTGGAGCAATGACATTCAGTTCAGCTGCAAAATGAAAAACAAAGCAGGCTGTTACAAAAAAGTCATCCAATGGCTTTGTAGACAATAAAGTAAAAACTGTGCTACAACCAAACTTATTTTCTGACATACTCTAAGGAGATGCAGTTTACTGCACCAATAGACTGGGTTCTGAAGAATGCCAACAAGAGTAGACAGCACTAACACATCTGCAGTATGACTCCATCTCAATTCTCAAACAGCAAAGAACAAGACAGCTCCAAGTTTAAGACACAACAATGGTGAACATCTACAGCAGACAACGTTAGTGTGAGCAGCATGTCAAAACATGTTCATCCGTCTGCATTTTAAACTGAAAGTTGCATCAATGGTACCAGTATAGAATATAATATATACTATTATAGACCAACACCATCACAATAGTGATGCTTAAATCCTCTGTAGTGAGAGGGAAGAACTTGATGGACTTCCTTCCTTGAGGCAACAAGGTACAAAACATTTGTATGTGTACTCTCACCATCAAATAAATTCAAAATACAGAACTGTGCCATTTTACTCTGCAAGCTTCCAGTCAGCATGGTCATTATGGACCTCATGGGTTTATCTCTGCCTCAAGCAGACTTGGAGGAAGGAGGAAAAAGCAGACTGGGAAAAGAAGTGTAAAAGCATTGGCACAGGACTCGTGGGTAGACACAGCACAATTAGTTTGCCATCTACACAGAACACATCTAAATTCTACCTAGACTACCTTTACCTTTAGCAATGGCAGCATCAGCTCTCATCTCTACTGCTTGTAACTTAACAGAAAAACATACTTTAAGAAGTATTGCTCATGCAAATTTGCCATTTACTGAAGCTGTAGTTATTAAAAATCTGAAAAAAGCTTTCATGTTTACAAGATGTAACATCTCTATCTCAAGCAAAAAATATATTTTTATTGATAGCATCTAAACATGTGGTTATTAAGAAAAGTGCAGTACTCCTACAGTTAAAATTTACTGCAGTTCTGGACAGAGTTATATCTACAAGATAGGAGAAAATAACCCTCAAAATAAATAGATTTAGAATGCTAGCTTAGAATTAAGCTGTGCATTAGATCTCCAGGACCCTGTCATCAAGTCGCAATATGGAATAAGAGTGTTTTCTAAAGGACAAAACAGGTTTGAGATTTATTACAATTTCCAACTTACCAATTAGTATGAATCCAAGAGCAATTAAAAATGTTAGAATATATCCTCTCAGCGGTTCATTGTTCTTCCCATAGCCTTTAGCAAACATCTGAAATCCTGGATAAATGCTGTCCTTGCACAAAGCCTAAGGGAAAAAAATTCAAGAGTCAGCATGCTCAAAGTGTATCCTCACTAATGCCATCTTCCACTGCATTACTTTCCTGAAAGAACGTTTATAACCATCACATACTAATTCTGTTTACAAAGACAATTGCATCTTGACATTTCACATTTCCAATATTCTATCCTCCAGTAATGTCCATCTATAAGAAGCAGCTTTCCTCTCCTGTAAGTAACAGACAATTTTCTTTACCACTGTCTTACAATCACAAAAAAAGTCTTTCTTTAGAGACTGTTTTCTCTGAAAGTACAAAGTTTGCCCTAAACATACACCAGTTCTCTGCATAAATTCTTGTGTTTCTATTATGAAACAAAATACCTTCTACAATTTGACTACCTGCTGAACTTTTTTTAAGCCAATTAAAGGCAAAGAAGGAGATTAAATAGTTAAAAAGAAGGTAAAGCAAAATACACTCAGGAAAAGCAATAAGCAGTAAAAGACTGTTCTCCTATTCTAAACACCAGGTAAATATTAGATCAATCTACTGATGTCAACTGGTATGAATCATGACAGCAGCATATCAGAGTCCCCTTCCAAAAATCATGACTCAAAATTAATTATTCTTTAAAATATTATGGGTTTGTTTTCCTACTTACCTGGAAGATCTTAGGTGCACTCACAAGAGATGCTAGTGCAGAAGACAGGGTGGCTGAAAAAATACCTGCAGAAATCAGTGGTGCAAATCCTGATACCATGCTCATCACCTGAAAACAAAATAATTTTTTTTTTTTAAGGAATGTGAAAGAAGTATACTGTACAAATGAATGGCATCATTAAGTACATGGAGAAAAAAAATACTATGTATTCTGTACTCAAAAGGTGGCTCAATATCATGCATTCATCCACATGAATGAATAAGAGACAAATCAGGGGATATAAACAGACCCTAAATTTATAACAAGAGAAGGTGGCTTTTCACACAATATATAACATCAAACCATGCAATTTTCAGCTCAAATAATCAACGGCTAAAGTATTCATGGGCTCACAAGAGGATTAAAAATAAATAATGGAAGAAAAATTTATTGGAATTTGTTTCATATTTTGACTAGCTGATTGCTGACTAGCATGGTCCCAGAAATTCTAAGTGACAAAACAATTTAAACTGGGGGACATCTTGGGAAAGCTGATTGTGTTTCTTGGCATCTCCATCATTTTAAGTTAGGGGGTTTTTCCCATTTAAAACCACAAAGTCAAGACAAACTCACTTCCTATCTCTCAGAGATCACATCCCAGCACATCTCTGGAACCCCAATGAGAGAAATGAAATATGCATTCTTGGTAAAATGCATGAGTGACAAGCTGGTAAATGCTTGGTAAATCAAGTATTAAATGACAACATTGATAAGACATTTAAAATGCCAACCCCAAATTAGAAACACAGCAGTTTTCAACTGCTACACAGACCCAGATACAAGTACAGACTGGGAGAAGAATTCACTGAAAGCTGCTCTGCCAAGAGGGCTTTGTTGTAGATGAAAAGCTGTACAACTAAGACACAGAACTATGTATTTAAAAATATTCATGGTTTAATAGAGTACTTTTCATTACGAAAGAAAAGCTTAAGTTGCTTTAAGACAGCCAGTGGTTAAGAATTTTATACCATCTCAAAAAAGTGTATGTTTTTAGTCAACAGACCAAACCCTGGTTCTGCATCATTTGCACTGCTTACTTGCTTCTTTCATCCTGGCAAACTCACATGGATGATAAAGAAAGTGACTGAGGGAAGGCAAAAAGATCATGCAGAAGTGTCCCATTTTAAAGTTATTGTCACCTGAAGTTGTAGAATCTAGCTGTCTAAAGCAATCTTCTAGGAAGGACATGTTCTCAGACAAAATGTGTAGTGACTGATGAAATTTTGTTTGTATTCCTAGGGCTAAACTCATCATAAAATTCCGTGGTTTTCCCCACACCAGGCTGACAAAGACTGCTGGGCCTCTCCAACAGTCCACTGGATCTCTACATCAGGTTTCACTGATTCCAAAAGATTAGAGTGAAGTAGCTGTCATAGTACTGTAATGAACAGTGTTTCCTGAAGCCTGTAGAATTGTAGTTAATAACAAAAAAAAGCTACGCCAGGCCTTTAAATCATAGATGGATGAAACTAACAACACATCTATTATGCTGTCCTTCTTACACCTGTATCCAACTTGGTTTTATAAGCAATAGGAAAAGTTACAGTTTTACTTCTAATAACCTTACACTGTATTATAGAAGAGAACTTAAGGGTGAAAATGCAGAAAGAATTGCAGAAATTATTGCAGAAAGAAACTTTTGCTGTAGCAACATGATAAACAAGCATAGAATTTTTATAGAAGCAACATGAAAATTCTCGTCCCTGCAAGGATGGTTTAATTGATCATCCCTGGTTATAGACAGAATTTGTGTACAAGTCTCCATCACTTTTCTTTCCATCCAATGTAAAACATTGTTATTTTGAGGCCTTCATTTTACTACACTTGCATCAACTTCGCACAATCTACTCATATTCTACATTCTCTTTCTAGGTTCTGTCTCATGCCTCCCAAGATTTACACTATCTATTTTTGAGTACGACACTTTTATAAATTTGGGAAACATCTGAGTGAGATGCATGAAAAAAAACATTTGGCATTTTAAGAGCTAGCAAATCATGAAGTAGGTTACCAATGTAAGAGACATGAGGAAGCTGCTTCTAGGCTGAGGGAATACAAGAGGAACCAGCTGCAGCAGAACCAGAATGCCATGGTGTTAAACACCCCTCCCTCCCACCGCCACCACAGACACCATAGTCCAAACCTCATGACCACAAACCCAGGAGCCCACATGTGCAGTTGGATGAAATTTTCGTCTCTGAAAGAACATGCAGAATTGGAAAGGCAAAATGGACCTGTAACCACTGGTGTGGTAACACAGATACACAGTTCCTGCTGATAAGGGCCTCACTAGGTTTGCTGGGCTTTTGCAGTATAGGCAGTTTCTTAAATTCCAAACATTTGGGATAATGAAATATCATATTCTGACCACCATTTTTGTTCCTTGGTCCAGCCCTTGTGAAGCAGAAAAAAATGTCATATTAAAAAAATGGAGTTTCATGCTACTTTCAACTTTCATCCAAAGCTGGAACAAATTCTGCATTTTAGTTATCCAAAGCTGTAACTTTTTCTAGGGAAGTTTTAGGCTAAGGCTACAGAGCCCAAAACAAGTTTTTGAAGTTACTCTTCTGCCAAGTGACAGCATGGGCACAGAATAATCACTGACACTGAGTAGAGAAACATCTGAAGCCTGTGAGGACCTGCAATACACTTGCAATGACTACAACAGGAACTAAAGATGGTCTTTTTATGCAAGTCTGACTAAGCCTGTCTTACTCAACTATCCTCATTTTAAGTTTCTCATCTAGGATTTCCACAGGGAAATCATACTACAAGTCATGCATTTGCTGTTCAAACACAATGGAAACCTGAGCTGCCTAAGCAGGAGCCTCAGCTCAGCTCTTTACCAGAAGAGCTGAACGCAGTACCAAGTGTACTGAAGCGATAAAGTCATCAGGCTGTGCATACAAACTGGCACTTTCAGCCTCAGAACCTGCACGTTTACAAGCTGTAAGGCAAAAACAACAATCTGCTCTCACCTTAGGGATTCATTTCAGCTTGTGAAGAATTTGTTCTCAGCTATTTAACATGCAGAATGAAGTTTGTATGAAGAGCATGACAGGTACACAAGCTTGGAGCCCCCCTTCCCACACACACCGTGCCCTTGCATATGAAATAAAAAAAAAACACCC
Source organism: Calyptomena viridis (assembly GCA_013390005.1). Classification (NCBI taxonomy): domain Eukaryota; kingdom Metazoa; phylum Chordata; class Aves; order Passeriformes; family Eurylaimidae; genus Calyptomena; species Calyptomena viridis. The sequence continues at coordinate 16,872 of WEIV01002579.1, forward strand.
ATCTCTCCTTACAGCTACCACTCAGAGATACAAAGCTGAGGGCAGTTCAGTTAGGAAATGGACAGGTAAACAGCCTTTCACAGGAACAACATCCTTCTGGTGTCTTCTGAGAAGACAGTATCAGGTTTTTCTCACAGATAAAACAGCAAAATCTATGAGGATGAGAGAAAAAACAGCAGGTTGCCCAGAAATGCTGTGCAGTCCCCATGACAAAGTTTTCAAAACTCCAACAAAGCAGAGGGTGTGAGGGGCACTGCATTCTCTGTGCTACCTCTGGCCTTGAAAGTGACTTTTCCTATTTGGCACTTACTCATTTTCCCAGAGAGAAGCAAGAATTGGGATATAGAAATACTCTATTAAAAGTACAAGTGACAAGTTATGACTTAAGAAAAAGAAACAATTGGTGGGAACCAGTTACATGTTATTTGCAGCTGTACATCTACTGATATATTGGTTCTTCTAAGCTTAAATGAGGAAAGTCATCAGAATTTGTAAAATTATCATTTCCACATGAGCAACTCTGACTTTCTCTAAATGAGAACAAAGTAATACCATATATATACTGAAATTATTCCACTATAAAAATGTGTTTTATTCTAAAGGAATGTCTGCACTGCAATGGTATTTCAGCATGTATTAAACAGATTTTCCACAGAGCTTTGCAGATATGGCTGCCAACCTAACATGTTAACACATGTAAGGAGTACATGTATTTCTCATAAAAATCTCACAAACCAGACACCTTATTCAGCTTAATCTCTACCCAACTTTTTGTACACCTATTAGAAAAATTTAGTGCAAAGATGGACTACCAGACTGAAATCAATTGGCAGTAACTACACTTTTTCTTTCAAATCCTTGCCAATAGTTCATCGACATCCCAATTATCTGTGAAGGGTATGTGGAAGATTCTGAACTATGCCCTACCTCCTAGAGAATTTTTAAATATAGTAACATCAGGTTTAATGAAAATTCACAACATTCTTAACATTAAAGAGGATATTATGATACGCAAAAACAGTCTTAAAAAGTCAGTATATTTTCTAAGAAACTTATATAATTAATAAAGATGTTATTGACAGAGGCTACCTATGACTGCTATGCACCACTACTGAAACACGAGTACATCTATTTCCATCAATGAAGGATGACATTCTGATACCTAAAGAAAGTTGCAGTACCAACACTTAACCTAAGCAGTTTACTCAGAAGAGTAGTTTATAGTAATATTTATAATACCACGTGTGCATAAACACCCAAAAGTTTGACATGCATACATTCTTCAACATACTAGTAAAGTAAAACACTTAACTACTCCAGATAAACCTAGTATTTATAGAAATGGGCATATTTAGCCTCTGATTTATCTTAATACACAATTAAAAAAAAAAAAACAAAAACCCCAAAACCAATCAAACAAAAACAAACACAAATCAACAAAAACTCAAACCAAACCCAGAAGTCAACCAAACTACACAAAACTCAAACCCAAACAAAAATAATAAAAAAACCCAACAAAAAACCCCAACAAAACCCACCCACAATTAACAAACAACAAAAAAACCCAAAAATCCAAACAACCCCTCCAAAAAACCACAAACACAGCAAAAAAAAATCCCTCATAAAAAACCAACGAACCAACAAACCCCACAATATCCCCCTCTCAAAAAAACAAACAAACCAGAAAGAAACAACCAAATAACAAACACAAAAGCCAATAAACAGATCTAGGAGAAAGTTTTATACCTGGAAATTGTTCATCAGCCCATACTGACACCCAGTCTGACAGGATGAGAAATCATAGTTTAATTTGCAGGCTGCAGTAGTGCAATTTGTCAGCTCAGTGACAATGGTGTCATTTACGTTCCCTGTAGCATCTCGAACAACACAGGAACCTACAGTAGGCACAACAATAAAAAAAAAGGCATCAACAAACTGAACCCGAATTTAAGGACATGTGTCAAGCTCAATTCCCTTTATATGTAGGCATAATCTTACTGAACAACACTAACATACAGTGTTATTTTCTAACACATTTCAGTACTAAGCATCTTGACTATGAGGAAAAAATACAAACAAGCAAATTAACTGCTCTCTTGCCTGGCAGCACAGGGCAAACTACATCAATAGACTTGCAAAAGTTTTAACAGCACAATTTTAGCTTAATGTACTTTTCTCTGAAACATCAGTTTCCACATAGCTCTTGAATGGAAGTATTATGCACAACCACTTGATATGGCAGGACCCCATATATGGGGTTGCCCAGAGAAGCTGTGGCTGCCCCATCCCTGAAGGTGTCCAAGGCCAGGCTGGATGGGGCTTGGAGCAACCTGGGATAGTGGAAGGTGTCCATGTCCAAGGCAGGGGTTGGGACTGGATGATCCCTAAGGTCCATTCCAACCCAGGCCATTCTATGGCTGTATGGCCTCATACTTTTCCCTTTTGGTCAATTTTCAGATATTAAAAAAAATTAATGTCATGAAAGCCTGTTGCAAATCCTTTCCCAACACTTAAACAAGCCATCTCCTACGTGACTATGGTATTTTGAGTTAGTTTCTTGGTTAAAAACAAGAAACAAAGTCACACAGTACCATTCCTTCCACATTTTTTATAATTAAGTTTATCACCTTAATTGCTGAGTTCAGTTCATCTATTATTATTTGTAGTTTTGCTGGTCAAGAAAATGCTGAAGACACACCATTTCAGCCTTTAAGTACTATGAAAAACAAAAGGTACTAAAAGGCTGTAAGTCTTCTATTTCAGGGCTTTTTGTCTCATATAAGATAAAAACTAGAGCAGACTAAGTATTATTTAACACTCTAAGGTTTAATAGCTGAGGTAAACAACTTGGTTGCACACCAAGAAATACTTCCAGGAACAGGAATTTAAAACAAGCAGTTTGGAAGAGCAGTAGTTAATAAAATTCCCTTAATTTGATATTGATGACAAGGAGGTCCTGGCAACAGAACCACACAACAACTGAGGACCCAAATTACTCACCTGCAAAATGAGAAGGGGCACAGACGTGCCGCAAGTTTAAGTTTCTGCAGTAATATTTCCAGATATCTACTTAAATTGTCTCTCTCCCATTGGGAAAATGAATTCTTAACTACCTATACAATACTTAGATTACTTCCAAGCCATAAGAACTTGATTAACAGTCCACAGTAACAACTATCCTGTCCCAGTAAAGGGACATTACTTAATCCTTTCATTCCCCAGAATTTTTTGTAGTTACTGTTTAGGCCCAATTGGTTAAATTACACATAGAATTTCCTATACGGATCACCTTTCTTATGCTTTCCTTGTGAGAATGTGGAGGGCTAGGGTTTCTTGTTGTTTTGTGTTCTAAAAGGAACTAAAAGCCCTGTAAAAGGAAAATCTTTCTTCTACTCCACTCCAAAAGTGTTTGTTTTGGACACTCAACTGCATATAATGGATATTCCCAGTTGAACTCTTTGCAAGTAACATTTTGTTGGTGACAGATTGCACGGGCAGGCACAGTAAGTTGAAAAACCCCTTCAATACCTTCAGTGCACTAACACACACCTGCTCTTCCTCATTTTCTCATAGTTCAGATCCACCTGCCTGGCAGGATTTTCACACAGAGTTGAAGGAATGACAGAAAAGGATAATGGCACTAGGAACAAACTCAGTGCAGGCCTTACTATGAAAGAATGCAGAACATAAGCCAGCTCTGTTGTCAGCAGTATTTGTCCGACATTCCTAATTCAATGCCTCAAAAGAAGCTAAATTTCACTCAATCTCTGACTTCTGCTGGCCTTTTCTAACCAGCATCAAACAATTTCACATTCAGTTGGTTTTGCAAACTGCTTCTTTGTCATTATTTTATATTGCATTCATCATGTCTTGAAAATGATCAAAGTACTCCATTAACAACTGAATATTAACAAGCATTTTACTCTTGTGTGGGCTGAAGCTCCAAAGTATTCAGATTTGGTACCAGAGGTCTCTGCAGTCAATCCAATTAGGAAATTAGTGTAGGTCATTATACTGCATAAAGCACAATCACTACCAGAGCAACTATTTGGCAGAGCTACACTCCAGTGCTAGCCAACAGAGGCAGACTAGCAAGATTAGTATCTTTAGAAAGGAAATATCATTAGTGGCAAGATAATGGTCCTCTAATAAATGAGAATTTCATTTGAAAGGCAGCATAGCTGTGATAGAACGAGGTCTTTCATGTAAGAAAACTGATTATTGCTATCAGAAACCAGTATATGTGACAAATAAAAACATTTCCAATCACAGGCAAAAAAAAAAAAAGAAAATACCATTACAATGTTAAGGTTACTAGAATTATTTTTATGGAGGGGAAAAACCTGGTCCAGAGCAAAACTGGTGTCAAACCTCAAGACAACTTCTACAGAGAATTTCAAACCCCTGTAGTGTGGGGAACATTGGGAAGAGAAGCTGTAAAAGACTCCAATTAAGTCTATGATTGTTTTTCCTCTTTCCACATGAAAATAAAAACTACAGAACATGTTTCTGAATATGACACTTCTGACATCTGGGCTGACCAGACGAATACATTACTCAGTCTCCCTCAGCTGGGGAATTACTGCTCAAGCATCCTCACCAAAGTGGTACAGAGCCAACACCAGGCTCCAGTGTTCCTGAAAACACACTTTTCTAATCCAAGGATTATCCCACTGCTAAACTGTAAATCCTTTAACATAAATAACTGCA